>KN882097.1:14444-429982 GCA_000934395.1 Fistulina hepatica ATCC 64428 | reverse complement strand
GGTAGTGACCCCGGCATCACAATCGATATTTACGAGACGATCACGAACTACACTATCCCCGGTCCTGAACTGTGGGCAGGCGCCGACTCGAACAACGCGACCGAACTTGAGGGCACTGCGTCCAGCTTTGTGCCGTCTGTCACCACCACTGGCGGCTCATCCGACAGTGGTTCTGGTTCTTCTAGTGGTGCGTTCAGTTTGTAGGTTGTTGTGATGACGGGAGTTAACAGGTTCCTTCAACAGCTGCTGCTGCGACCTCGGTCGTTGCAAGCTCTGCCGCTGTTGCCACATCTGCTGCCGCTGCAACTTCCGCTGGTGCCGCCACCTCTGCCGTTGCCACTTCTGCAGTCGCTGCTACTTCCGCTGCAGTTTCCTCAGCCGCAGGCGATACCGCTACATCTGCGGTTTCTTCTGCAGCATCCCTTGAAACAACATCATCTCAGGCTCTCGCTGCGAGCGTTACATCTGCATCGTCGGTCGCGTCCAGCACCTCGAGTTCCTCCGCCATGATTTGCGTTCCTATTAACAAGAAACGTGAGACTGTGGTCGAGAGCTACGCTGACAGTGCTAGACGTGATGGGAAGTTTGGTCGTCTGCTTTGAGGAACAGAATCATAGATGGGTGTTTGTTTTCTTTTGGAATCTCTGTAGTACGGCGGAAAGGGTTGATGCAGTTGTACAGTAGGTTTGGTGTTGGTGCTTTGGAGGTGTGATTATTGAACGGGCTGCGTCCCGTTCGGCAGCTGAAGTGCTGACAACTTGATGTTGTCTGCCTGCCGCAGTATTCCCTATTGTGCTTTTGGTTACCTTCCATTGCTTTTGCTACACTCCAATGTATCTATAGTGAGGAAATTTATATATGGGCATTCATTTATTGTTTTTTTTTTTTGGCGGGGGAGGGGGAATCATGTTACATATCGTCATCCTGTCACAGTAATTTGCTGAAAGAGATTGGTGAGAGTGTGTTTAGCTGCAGCTCTGGGAACAGTGGAGTGCTGTCCAAGTATCGGGCACCGCGTGCCAAAATATTATAAAAGCTCTCTGACTGGGAGTCGAACCCAGCTCTCCCGCGACCAATTGCACTGGCCTGTTCTACATGACAGGCGGGTGTACTAGCCGATATACTATCAGAGACCTGTCTGGCAACTTCCTTCGGGATATTTGGCTTGACATCAGCGGTGGTGAGGAGCAACTACGGATTACTGCGTCACGCAATATGACCGTCCAGTCCCGTGATGATAGTCACAGTCACGTAGCCCAGTCGTGTCGCGGTGATGTGAAAGTCGCAACGATTGGTATCGCGAGTGTACTTGTACTTATTCTGTCGCCGCGTCGACGTTCTCCTCGACTGATAGTTCCGTCATGTTCATTCTTAATTGGTTCTACGATATTCTTTCTCAACTCGGTTTGTCTGCTCAATTGTTGTCCGGCATCCATTCTCAGTCGTGACATGTGTGATCCAGGTCTCCTGCACAAGAATGCCAAAATCCTGTTCCTAGGTCTCGACAATGCTGGAAAGACGGTAGATTTGGATGCTAGGGATTACATCCTCTTCTCACGCTGATTTGGCGCTCGACAGACTCTACTGCACATGCTGAAGAACGATCGACTTGCTACGTTGCAGCCGACCCTCCATCCCAGTACGCGTCTTTACATTGTTTCCCGTTGACCGTTGTAATGGACACGTCCTCGTATCATATAGCGTCTGAGGAGCTTGCCATAGGCAATGTGAAATTCAATACATACGACCTGGGTGGCCACGTACAAGGTCAGTACTAGTGTTCGCCTTGCAGACTCTCCGTCACGCATGTCTGACACGTACACGCCGAACAGCACGTCGCCTCTGGAGGGATTATTTCCCCGAAGTTGACGGCATTGTTTTTCTCGTTGACAGTGCCGACTACGAGCGTTTTGCAGAGGCCAAGGAGGAGTTGGATGCACTGCTAGCTATTGAGGAGCTTGCCAAAGTGCCTTTCCTTATTCTGGGCAACAAGATTGATGCACCTGGTGCTATATCCGAGGAAGAGCTACGACATCACCTGGGTCTTTATCAGACCACTGGCAAGGTAAGCATCTGTCGCTGCGTAGAACGGCTGCGAATGATGCTCATGCCTCTCCAGGGTAAGGTCCCGCTTGGCGACATCCGCCCCATCGAAATCTTTATGTGCTCGGTCGTTCAGAGGCAAGGGTATGGCGAAGGTGCGCTTTCGTCGTGTATGCCACATGCCTTACCTCTTAATCTTCTATTTCCAGGTTTCCGATGGCTTTCTCAATATGTAGGCCCCTTGTCTGCTCGCAATGTTGGCAATGTGTTCTTATTGACGTCTACAGATGTGAGGCCACCCCCGCTAAACTCCGGCACCGCGCTGCGCTGTGTCGGCTGGACGTCTAGAACACTTATAGCAGGATGATTTGTATGTATACAGCCACTTGCTGGGTCGCATACAAAATATGTTCATTTTGTTATGAATTTCTATGCATAACCTAATTCTCATCTACGATCGTGTGTGCTTTGTATTGAGGTTATCTGCGTGTTCGGTTGGCTGTGATCGGTGGCGAGGACGGGCGAGTCTCAGCGGTCATGAACGTTGTTACTTTCCGTCATCTTCTCGTGCTCTCAGTTGTTCTTCGCGTCGGTCTCATAGTCTACAGCGAGTGGCATGACGCTCATTCAGTGGTGAAATACACGGATATCGATTATCGGGTATTCAGCGATGCAGCACGTTTCGTTACGCATCCGAGGACAGATACCCTCGCGCAAGGTCCTCTGCTGCACTTGATTCAACAGTGGACGGGGGTCCGTCTGGATCTAGGAGAGTGAGTGGACTAATGGAATGCATATAACGGACTGCAGTCGCGTGCTCGATGGCTTTGCTCGACCAATGTTCTGACTATGACATCCATTGTAGCCCTTATACGCGTGAAACATACCGCTACACGCCTTTACTCGCTGTCCTTTTGGCGCCGAACGAATGGGTACATTCGTCGTTCGGAAAATACTTGTTTGCGGCGTGTGATATCGTGAACGGACTGCTTATTTACGCGCTCGTACGGACCGTGATCCTGCCAGCAGAGGCGAAGAAAAAGACTAACACGGTCGACAGCCAGGATGCGACAGAAGGCCGAGGTTCCCAGCCTTCTTCGCAGGAACTGCAGGAGCGTCTCGCTGTGATTTGCAGCGCTGTGCATTTGCTCAATCCGATGGTATTTTCCATCTCGACACGGGGCTCCTCCGAGTCGGTGCTGTGCTCATTAGTGTTACTCACGCTCGACGCTGCGTTGCGGGGGAAGTGGGATCGCGCTGCGCTGCTCCTAGGACTGAGCACGCACTGGAAAATATACCCCGTCATCTATGGAGTTTCGTGTCTCGCTGCTGTTGGTGCCAGTGAGGCTACACGCGCGCCGAACGCGAACGTCTTCGTCCATATTTGGCGCACTTTTGTGAACCCCCGAACGCTGAGGTTCACGCTCATTTCGAGCGCTGCATTCACTTTTCTTGGGATTTTGTGTTATTCGCTGTGCGTCATTCTTCACGTCCGCTTGGAATGCCTCTTAAACCTTGATTCAGCTGGGGATACCCTTTCTTGTACGAATCGTACTTATACCACCTGCATCGACGCGACCACCGACACAACTTCTCACCCTACTTTTACCTGATCTATCTTACTTACCACTCCTCTGATTCCAAAATCTTGCATTCACCGCTCGTAAGTTTCGGTCCTCAGATGCTTATGTCGTTTGGCACGGGCATGCTGTTTGGTGGACGTGTTCGCGACTTGCCCTTTGCGTGGTTCGTACAGACGTTCGCCTTCGTGCTATTCAACAAAGTCTGCACGTCTCAGGTAGGCTTGGCAGTCTATATGCATTCGTCTTCGACTATCTCATTCTGCCGTAGTATTTTCTGTGGTATCTGCTGTTCATACCACTCCTTGTGCCCCGCTTGCACATGTCCCTGAACCAAGCGTTGGTTTACATTGGCGTGTGGGTAGTCACACAGGCGTTATGGCTTGCTGAGGCGTACAACTTGGAGTTCCTTGGCGAGAGCGTGTTTCTCGGGCTGTGGTTCAGAAGTGTTGTGTATGTCCTTGGCCAGTGTTGGGTGCTAACTCAAGTAATGCGAAGATGTGGCTGATTGTATTCCGTTGTGGGCGGGATGTGATCCCGTTTGTTGTTTGGCTTAGCATGGCTTTGACATCGCAATCGTGCACGTATTGTTCTTCTCGATTCTCACAGCCCGAAAATGCGGTAGTCCAGCTATCACGACAGATCAATCACTATATTGTACATTGCTTGGGCTCTACGCGAGCACTGCCGCGTCGAGTACTTCTTTCGTGAGTCCCTCCGATCCTTCGTGAACCTCGATAACTTTGTCCACCTCCGCCTGGAGCAGTGCTCAGTTGTGGAGGTCATGAATCGAGATTGTCTGGCTTACCGCTTTCTGGAATTCGAGGGACGCGGTGGTGTGTAAGGTAAGTATTCGAGGCTCAGACGTCGGCGGCACCCAGTTCACGAGAATCAATTTGGACGATGTGCGCCCGTCCCTGTACTTGAACTCGTAGGACATTACTACGAAGCGCGGGCTGTTTTCGGGTAACTCTGATGGCGGCCAGGAGGGATGTCACGGCGTGGAAATTACGATGAGGGGAGGAGCAATTGCACAAAAGCGCCGAGTGTTATCTGACCTTCAACCAGCTCGTCGATTGAGATATCGTCAAAGCGCTCAACCTCGTCCAGTTCATATGTCTTCATGTTGACTTTGAACACCTGCACACAAATACCGGTCTTTCGCGCGGTGGACTTGCGGAAGTCCTTGAGCGCTGTATGCACCGCGTCCGGGATTGAGACTGTTGACGACTGCAGGGCGTATATGAGCTCACGCATACGCAGACTGGGCAGACACAGTGACCATCTCTAAAGAAGAAAAGCTTATCAACTCAAATCTTGTTTGTCGTCGTCGATGTCGATGTCGATGTCGACGAGGTGTGCCTGTCCAAGCAAGTGGCTTGGATTGATCGTATGCGGGGCCAATCAACCGCGTCCTCGTCCTCCGGAACGTCGGCCACGTTTTGTTATCATTTATCGCAGCACTTTATTGATAGTTACTAATAGTATGTAGTGCGGTACTATCATATCGATTCTCTTCCTCCCCGACCATGTTGCCGTCGCGTGATGGCTCATGCATACGCGTCTCAATATCGCCCGACTCGCGCTCGGGTTATAGGGAGACGTCTGTTACGTCGAACAGGCCGCAAGCTCTCATTCAGCCGGACGGTCCTGTCGGTGAAGAAGTCGTTGAGCTGCTCAACAACTACTCTGATGCAGACAATCCCACTGGCGACCAAGATTCAAACTCGAAGGATCCGAGGCCGTGGTTCAGGCGGCCGGCTGCCTGGTGGCAAGCCACTTTCCTCTGTAATCATACGCCGCACCATCGCCTAACCCTTGTGTTCATAGGATGCTCGTCATACTGCCTATGCCCAGTATCGGCACGGCTGCGACGACTGCCCCACGTGTTGAAATATACACGATTCTTGCGTGCAACCAATTACACCCCGATATCTTCAGGCACACGTACGACGACATGTATGCTGGGCGTGTACACTTTGCTGATCCCATTCTTTATGCCATGCTTCCCTCAGTGAGACAGACCAGGATTTGGTCTCCGGACTCGCCGATGGGGCAAGTCAAGTCTGTAATACGGACCCAGCCGTGCAGGCTGCTGTCGCAAAAATATCGACAGGTAGATTGCAGATGTCTTTGCTTGGGACCATGTCGCTGAGCGTACCGCCTGCATATCAGCGATGGCCTTGGCTATGGGCATCTTGAGCTGTATTACGGCCGGCTGGTGGGGTTCAGTACGTGTTTACCATCTCTCGTTCTTAAAGCAAAATGCTGAAGCGTTTCGAAGTATTCGGACAGACATGGGCGACTCAAAGTCTTGGGCATATCAATTCTTGGTGTGCTGCTTACCAACACGATATTTATTCTCTTATCGTGGTTCCCCGAGTACGCCGTCGGAGGCTACTGGTTCTTACTCGTCGGTCCTTTTGTAGAAGGCATTTTGGGTGGTAAATTCATCGCACGCAGAAAAAGTCGTCCGTCTCAGTTTCTTTCGCAGGCGTGGGTGGCGCTAGCGCAGCTATGCACGCGTATATTGCTGATACCACTGTATCAGAAGCCAGGTGCGCGTCCCAAATTCTTCGCCCTGGAACAGCTTAGAATATGGTCCTCAGAACACACTGGTTTTCGCTGTTTCTTGGCGTGCTCTTCGTAGGCATGGCCATTGGTCCCACCCTTGGTGGCCTCTTGATCCACTTCACTGGTCACATTCTATCAGTGTTCTGGTTTTCCATTTTCACGAGCGCCATGTACTGTCTGCTCGTGTGGCTTGTTGTTCCCGAATCCGTCTCACCGGAAAGCATGCGACTTGCGCAAGAAGCTCACGCGCACAAAGCTGTGGACACGTCGTCCATGGGCATCACATTCTTGCACAAGATCAAAGGCGTATTCGCGTTCCTCGAGCCACTTACCTTGCTGCTACCGCAGATTCCAGCTCAGAGGCGGGGTGGTGTAAAACCTGCTCACTGGGAGTGGAGCATTACACTTGTCGCGTTTTCGTACGCACTTGTAATCTGCTTGGCTGTGCGTTGCCTTTCTACTGCCTTTTTTGTCTGTACAAGCTTGACCCTCTTTATTCAGGGTGCTGTGACATTCCAGTTCCAGTATGCTGCCTCGACATTTCAATGGTCTTCAGAGCAGGTAGGCGCTGATGCGATAGATAAGCGGAAAAGGGAACGCTTACTTGGGACGATAGATCAATTACTGGCTGAGCGCCGTTGGTGCAGCTCGTGCGCTGAGCCTGCTCGTCATTCTGCCTAGTGGGTCTAGTCGATTTACTATTTACAACGCGGATGACTTCATAATGCCTCGTCCGCAGTGATCATCAAGCTCTTGAAACCCGCGCCAGAAATTCTCGAGTTCGTTGTTGAAGACAGCGGCAGTGACTTCGAGATTGCCATGTCGCGGCACGTTGAGCGCAAAGTGATTCATTCTCCCACGTTTGATCTTGGTATCGCGAAGGTCTCCCTTGTGATTGACACATGTGCGTACATTCTGTTGTGTATGGTGCCTACGCCCATGGTGTTCGTCGGTGCGTCTGTGATGAGCGCAACTGGCGCAGGCTTCGGAGCTGCTGTGCAAAGCGTCGCGCTCGATCTGTATGTTCGCAATGGAGGAACGGAAACGGGAAAGTGCGTGACTGTCCCATTCGCCTTCCGACTTTTGTAATATGAGATTGAGTTGACTACATTTTCAGGCTTTTTGGCGCGATGAGCGTTATGTATTCTGTTGGGTACGTCTTCCTCTATCACTTTCTTTCTTCGTTTCTTTTTTTTTTTGCCTTCTCGTCCCTTTTCTCTTTTCTTTCTTGCCGGATCATGTTCATCGTTGAGCTTAACTGTCGGTTGGAATATATAATGCAGCATGTCTATCATCGGCCCATCCATTTTTGGATTTGTGTATGTGCAGTTCGTCGCGATATTTCCGCGTGCCATCTTTGTCCTCGGCTTTGTGCTTGTCTTCTCGGGCCTGCTTATGCTCACGCTTGTACGCGTTCCCGACCCGACGGCGATGGAAAGAGATCCGGAGAATGCAGTATATGCTGGTTCGGAAAGTTCACTTGTGGAAGAGACGCCGCTGTTGAGGAGCGATGTGGAAGTAGCCCTAGGTGCACGCGGTCGAAAGTTGCCTGCGGTGGTTGTAACTACGGTTGACTCCGAGTAGCGCAAATGATAATATACTTAAGTACCGGCTACAGACACCTATGGACATCCATTCTTCAGGCACTTTATATGGACTTGACAGATCAAGGCATTTCCAAAAATTTGTACCGAACAACATCGCTTGGTCTATTGTCGCAATATCTGGATTTAGGTGTTTGATCTTACATACAGCTGTCTACAACCTTATACTCCATCCAATTCCAAGTAGGTATATGACCCAGCCAGGTGCAACAATTCACGGAATTTACGGGTTTTACTCGAAGATTTGCTTCATGAAAATCCGCTTGTGCAGCTTCCCACCCTCGATCTCGATAGTAGCAATTTCTTCGGGAGTGAGATCAGGCAGCGAGGGCGTCTCGAGGTACTCTTGCAACCGTTCAACTTTGCTCGATGTCCTATAGATAAAACGTCGAAGTAAGGCGTCAATGATGAAAGTTCATTGTAGTAACGAGTTCAAAAATGAAGGAACCAAATGAGCAACGAGAAAGTGGATCACGAGTAAAGTAATATACGCACGAGACCACAACAACGCCAAGCTGCAGGAGCCACTTGCTGAGTACGCTACCGGTGGACACTGGCCTGCTATATGCCTTCTCCAGGCGTGCCGCGATGCCAGGAAGAACAGAAGCCAAAGGACCGTCGGATGCACGGAACTGAACAGAATATAAGGTCAGGAAGCAGATTCAACAAACAACTGTAGTCCAGGGGATAGCATGAGGCATAACTTGCTTCCAACAGCGGCATATATGCGCAGCTCCAAGAAAATAATTACAACTCACAATGGGTGGTCTGCTTGCTTCGTCTTTTCTCCTGATCCCCTTGCTTTTGCTCATCTCGTTGGTTGTCTTTGGCTTGTCTCTTACCTACGGCTGCGGCTTGCTCTTCCTTGGTTTGGGCTGTGGGCTCGCGGTTTAGACGGGGGCGGCCGTTGCCTGGTTCCTTGCGGGTATCCCTTTTGGCTTGTTCCGTCTTGTTTGGGGGTCCTTGTCTGGCAACTTGGACTCACTTGTCGTTTTGTCGCGATCTGGCGGGTTTCAGTTCTGCTGATCAGTCTAGGGGTCCTTTATCGTGTCCTTGTTCGCGCCGGGCTCAGGGCTGTCCTTTGTTCTGCGGCTTTCTCCTGGGTTTTGGTCAGGTATGTTGTCCGTTGTTGTTTCGTTCCCGGTGTCTTTGAAGCAGTTGGAGGTCGTCTAGGTGGACTTTTTTCTGTTTTTCTTTTGGGTTCTTTGTCCCGTAGCGTTTCGTTTGGTCACTGGTTGGCTGCCGTTTGGTGGCGACTTATAGTTCTGAGCGGTTTTTTCCTGATGGTGCGCTCGCGGGGGTGTGGGGTGGTGTTGAGGTTTGCAGGGCGGGGGGTCTCGCGCGGCTTGTCGGTGTTTCTTCTTTTTGGTTCGCTTGCGTGGCATTAATTTTTGCGGTTGCGGTCTTTGTCGCCTGGATTACCTGTGTGGTTTGGTTCTGCTTGTTTGGGTCGGTGTTGGTTCTGACGGGCTTGCAGGTGGTGGTTTTTCCGTCTTTGTGGGGGCAGGTAGGGCTAGTCTTGGCGTTTTTTGGGATGGTGGTTGTCGTTGTCGTGTCTTGCGGTGTGTTTTCATTGGTGCTTTGGCATTGCTTATATATCCAGCATAAGTACGCGATCGACAGAGATAACGCGATCGCACGTCATATGATGGGATCGGCTATTCGGCGCGGATGAAGTTCCAGATCGGGGTGACAGGCTCCGAATTAGCATAAGTTTTCACCGCTGGGCAACTTCTCTCTCCTCATCTTTTAACAACTTCCAGGCGCTGTTCATACCACATGTTAGACTGTTCTTTTTACAACAGTCCTTCATCTCCAGCGACCTCAGACGGACAGTTGCGCTCTTTGGCCATCCATCCTTAACCGATTGGGTGGTGTTGGTCACCTAGCGCATCGACATCTACTCGGACGACGATCATGAATTGCGCATCTCATCTATCTTCCAAGTTTCTATGTTTGCGAAGCACTCTTAGACACAATGTTTTCCGTTCGGTAGCTCAGACAATGCAACATACATAATTTACAGGGCCAAGCATTGCAAATACGCTTGCGTCTCCACGTTCACTAAGTAATGTACAAACTCACGAAATAAGAACAAGTGAAAACATGGACAGGACAGCGATATCTTATGGATGGGTCAACCATCTTTTCTATTTATAAGTGACGACGTGGCCGCCTCCAACTTTGGATTTCTGCCTGGGAGGGGAACTCAGAGTTGGGGTTGTGACCGTCCTCTGAATCCATCTCGTACAGTCGCGATCCACTAGTGAAAGAGAACGGAGAGCCATTAAAGGACTCACGCAAGGGTGAATCTGCACTTTGTTCATGGGCCATCAACGTGGCCCCAAGGTTTGCGTTAGTCGACACGTCTTGTGGGGCCCACCGCTCTTTTTCATTTTCCGTCGAAAAAGCGCGTCCATAGCCGTTATTGTCACGATCAAGCACTGAGTAAGCTGGCAAGATTGGAGACGCGATGGAATTCGGAAATGTGGGCGTCGTTGATTGCTGGATCGACGCCGGTTAGCTTCAATTCTCATCAGAACTGCGAGAACAGGCGTACCTGAGAGAGCGGCGATATTGTCCTGTGCTTTTCGTCTTTGCCACTGTTCGGTGGGGAGTGGTTAGGGCATCCAAACTCTGCAATGTACGCCGCAGACGGCGCTGTGCGACGTGCACGCTGCCGACGGCGGAAAATGAGCACGGCGGCAGCAAGTGCAGAGAGCACGGCGATAATGCCAACAACAATGCCTGCAATTGCACCGCCTGCCAGCGAGTTGGAGGAGTGACTAGTATTGTTGCTGCTTGCAGTTTCAGTCGCGTTGGCCGTACTCGAGACTACAACAGTAGAGCTTGTAGACGATGCGATAGTAGTGTTTTGAGTTGCTGTTGCGGCTGCTGCAGGGGTATTCTTGAGCCTGATCACTGCATCTCGAGCGTTACGGAGAACGTACCGGACTCCGCGATAAGCTCCGCTTGTGTGCGGTTGTAAGTGGTAACGGGGACTATCAGCGCCCACGCCGGAACCGTCGTATTATCTGAAAATCAGGACAGATTTCGAATATCGGTAAAGCTGTCTACACGGATAAAGGCTAACCTGGAAGATACTCCGTCGGGAAACTGAAAGGTTCAGTCGGCACTGAGTCGAAAAAGACGCAGAAATGCTTAGGAAAATCGCACCTGCCGATCGTGACATTCGTGCAGTACTGCTTCCATTCTGACCAGCTACCGAATCACCCATGAACATGACAACAACAAATGAATGCTGAAAAGACGACATACGAATTGAAATCGTTTTGCTGTTGACAGTCTGCGCAGGCCGACAAGACATAATAAAGCGGCGACGAGCAGACGTCCGTATTTTCTGCCACGGCAGTTGAGTTCGGGCCGCCGTAGTAGTCCCAAGCATCTTCACCCCAGATATCCGGGAGCGTAAAGTCTAGCGGGAGCCGACAATAGGTTCAGCCGTCAGTGAATGCAGAACTGGCTCGACAACGTACTGGGTTGGGCGAACAGTGAACCCTCTAGCAATGATGCAACTTCACCTGGACACCAGTATCAGCCGACATACCACTTCTGTGCTTAGCGGCACAATGCTTACAGGGACTTTGGTTGTACGAGTTCAGTGCCTGGAAGAGCAGTCAGTCCTCCGCCCGTGAGAAAGACCGCACATCAAGTTTGTGGCGGCCGTACAACACCATCAGTCACACGTACCCAGCTGTAATTTGCATAGCTGCACATCGCCTCCCCGGAACCTACGACAAGAGGTACGACGGCGGACAGTACTTCGAGCGCGACGAGCAAGGACCACCTATGCCGACGCCGAGTCCAGAGAGAAGCCATGTCCAAAGCCAATATCCAAGTCGAAGTTGACACCAATGAGATGACTGCGAAAGGCAAGCCAGTGAGCCAGAAGAGAAGCCAGCAGACTTCAGTTGAGAATGCGTGAGACCAGAACAGAGAACTGATCAACACGCCCTGGCAGTTGGTAGGGCCTATTGGGTACGTGTCTGTTCCAGAGGCGACGATCCGATGCTCATACTTAAGTAGGTGATCAAACCGTCAGACGCTCTTAAAGCCCCTCCGTATAGCCCGTTGATGATGGTTTCAAGCGACGTATTCAGTTCGCGGGTGATGAGACGATGTCGAGGAAGCTGATACCAAGCGTGACAGGCACCTCGGGCTGCAGCCAGTCATAATTTAATTTAAGAACAATCTGCCTGAAGATGCAAACCACCACTGGCATTTTACTGATTTAGAGATAGATAAGAACACGATCAGGTCGTACTCTCCGTGTGCGGGGAAACCTGACCTGTGGAGTACAAGGTAGCACAGCATGTTACCTTGAGGCTTAGGGGGGACCGGCGGACACGGACAGATAAGGGTAAGACTGCGCGGAGCCTATGCCAGAACTTTGAGGGTGGGGTGCGACCTTTGATAGCGGGACACGATTGACTGTTCGGGAAGGCAGTGTCAAAGCGTCGTATTTTGATCAGAGCGTGACCCGCTGGCGGGACCTTGCCAGTGGGAACACCGTATACATCCGAATCTGGAGGATGTTTGAGGTGTATATTGGAGAAGACCAGTGGTGTCTAAACGCATATCTATAGGACAGCAGCAGGTCTATACAATTCTGGCGACAGCAGTGAATGGGCAGAGTCCAGACCAATATGTATAAGGGTGCTTCCGTCCCAGGATAGGCGAGTGAAGTTGAAATCCCGAGAAATTGGCAAGATTCAATATTTGAGCGCTTGAGCTTGAGGAGTCACCGGTCACCATGTATGGTGACGTGTCGGTACCGACGCGACGTGAGTGACACGACGAGGCGCCCTGGCGCTGATCTGATTCACTCTCAAATCTGGTAAACACGTCATCGCATTGCAGATCGTACAATAACGAAAACGGTCAATGGAAGAAACTCATGATATACAAACTACATTCCATACGCGCCTGTGCTCAATGGGTCGAAGGACCATGGGAGATTTCCAAATCTTTGATTTTTTCCTTCGCGACATCGAAGCCGTGCGCCCAAAGGTAAGTGCAGACACAACGGTAGGGTGTTTAGTCTCGGATGAAGCCCAGCGTTCCCAGTGACGAAGATACCAAATCCAGAATTCGCTCTGTCTCTGCTTTCTGCACGTCCAGTAGAATTGCAACGGATTGTTGAAGTTCTGGATTGTCGATGATGATCTCGCCATGCATGCGCAAGAATACCTTTTGTAGGGCCTGCACCACCTCGAAGTCTTTGTGCGATTTCAATCGGCATGCCAAGGCGTGTAACAGCCGCTGCATGCTGTCCAATGAAACCAGAGAGCGAAGCTCGAGATCCAAGGCAGCTGGCGACAGCTTTTTGGCACATGCAAATACAGGTTCGTCTGACAAATTTCGAAGTAAATAAAGAGTTGACCCTCTTGCCGTCGGTGACTTACAATCGCTCTCGACCTCACATTCCATCAAAGTTTGCTGAAATAGGCTTTCGGATTGGGCGGCAGCTTGCTCCAGCCGCCGGCCTTTCTTTTCGACGACGCTCTTCTGTTTTTCAGCAGGAGCCGCGAATCGCTGCTCAACACCGGGCAGTGTCGGCAAGAAGAATGGCGCCCTTTCTGGCGCTTTTGGAGGTTCTTTAGGCTTATTGCGTTGCTGCAAAAGAAGATTGTTAAGCCAGAATTTATTTTGCTTAGAATAAAAAAAGGACGGACTCGGATGACATCCAAATTGAGTAGTGTCTGCCATCGTGTCCTTGGAAGTAGCGTCAAAGTTATGAGGTCGTCGCCGAGCTGAATGGGCGTTGAAAAGACGTTTGTCTCTGCATCCTGTACTGTAAGAGCAGACAAGGCGTCCAATGCTGGCAAACGTAAAGCATGAGTAACAGGTACGAAATCGGGTGATTGAATTATTACCATCGTCTTCCAGATCCCCTTGCATGGAAGGCAGACTGACATCAACGATTTCTTCTTCCTTGATGCCGTGGAAGGCTACGTCTGCGTACTGTGCACGATTCGCCCTGTAAGTCGAAGAAAGACATCTAAGAAAACAACGTAAAAGCAGCAACTTGCGACCCACCAAAGATACACACCGACACTATCGACGTGAGCTGTAGCTAGGAAATCGTTGGTTGGAGAGAATGAAACACTCGTTGCAACGCTTGATGTTCGGAAGGCGTCAATGAGCCGACCTGAAGGCAAGTCGAATGTCCGAACGACGGAATCCAGAGACGTGGAGATAAGCCATCGGGAGTCGGAAGAAAATGTCTGTCAAATAGTACGTTTTGAGCCACGCCAGAAGCCAGAATCAAGGACGTGATTACACACGATATCCAATATTCTGCCCTTGAAACCAGTCAGTTCGCGTACAACTTTGCGTGTTTCGACGTCGAGGACACGGATACATAGATCGTCGCAGACGATAGCGAGCAACCCACTTTGCCTTTGGAATGACAGTGCCACAGTGGCTGAGGGCAAGACGACCGTGTGTTCCAATTTTGCGGTATGGAAGTCAAAAAACTAGACAGCGAATAAAATTAGCGTAAATTTTCACTGCCTTCCCCGGTAACATACATTGACTGTGCCGTCCAGTGTTGTGGCAATCAGCACGGTGTTCAACGAATCAGACGCAAGTCCTGTAACACAGCGTATTTTCTTGTCTCTTGTAGGTGAAGCCACACTTGGGGGACATGGGCCAAGATCAAACGTCCGACGTCGCATTCCTGACTGCATGTTCCACATATGGATGACACCAGTCGACGAAGCCGCGATCGCGAAGTTGCCGCAAGCGGTGACACACACAGCCTATTTACGGGATTAAGGGAGAATGGCATAACACAAATAAAACGCATACTTTTACCGCACCAGCCGCCTGCACATGCTTGTCTTTCTTGTCGCTAACCAGCCCGAAGGCGTACTTCCCCACTTTTTTGTTCAACATCGTCCAAGTACGTGCAAAAGTTTCATCGACATGGCCAGTAACGATGTCGTCCCAGTCTTTCGCACGTGCGGAAGAGTACGATATCGACGTGATTGGAGGAAACTTGAGTGACGCGACAGGGACAGACAGAGATATCGCTTTCTTCATTAACGAGCCTGTAAAGTCCTTGGATAAATAACAGGCTTGAAATGAATATAAGGGAAAACCCAACCTTGGGATAACTCGAAGGAACGAGAATCCCGAACGACAGATGTACACCGCAAAGATCGATCTTGTGACGCAGTAAGAAGCTGTTTGCCGTCTTCTCCGTAGTAGCGGATGAGATGGGGCGGGGCCTGGTGACCGGACCTATATTTCAACAGCCGTGGAGGCGATGTTGGGGAGTCGAATAGCCATTGCTAGTACGAACAGATCACAAAACAAGATGGAAATAAATGGTAAGGTGAGGGACACACTTTGACGGAATTGTCAACACCGGAGGTGATGAGTACGGGCTGCCCGTGTACCCATTCCAAGGCAGCGATGGAACCATCGTGAGCACCGCGTACAAGATGCAGAAGGTGACCGCCTTCATTCAGGTCCCATAATGCCAAATTCCCGGATGAGGACGCAGATGCAAGAATAGGATGCCCATCTTCGGCCCCATGTCAAAAAATGTACTCACGAACAAAAAATATCAGAACCCACCGTTTCTGAAACCTAACGCACGGATACTTCCATCATCCATGGACATGCTCATCAATTGTTCGTCGGTTCGAATATCATATACAGATATTTCCCCTGATTGGAAACCAACGCCAACAACGTCGATCGCAGGCCCCTGCACCAATGCCGTGATGGCACGTTGACTTTCTTGCAGAGTACTCTGATGGGAGGCGAGTTTCTGCAGCATGAATTTGTAGATGCGAGTCCTTTCATATTGAATCAGTGAGGACAATCCCTTCAAACTGGCCAACATTACCTGGTTTGAATGTTCCATAGTTGCATAGTTCCCTGACTGCTGGCCACAAGTATTTTATTGAGGTAGGTGGAGGGATGTAGTATGTACGACGCAGTAAATCCGGGGTCAAATTCAATGTAGGATGAAAATTCTGGCGCACGGTCAGCAAATATAGGGTCAAAGAAATGCTATCGGCACCTCCTGTCGTGGTATCCCACATGATCAGTCGCCGCCCTTCATCGTCGAGTGCCAACAGAACAGAGCCAAATATAGAAATACAAGCTAATGATGTCTCTAACGGATTTGTTACGCGCAACACCTGCCGATGGGGTTACAGAATGGCATACAGGAAAGTGAATGTACGTGCCTCTTTCCCTCTGATGTATTTTAGCACATGTAGTCCCGAAGAAGCCCAAACGGCGTCGCCGTCCATGGCCAAGCAAGATATTGGTTCTGGTGCCTCGGTACCTGAGGTTGTGCCGATCAGTCACTTAGCGAGTGTTTTTATTTATATCGCAGTTGCCTACGTACCGACGAACAGAAGTGTCATATTATTGCCCTCCCACAGCGACCAGGATCTCCCTAGACACGTTAATATGTGTATTCGGGGACCATCGGTGGCACCCTTGTGTGAGCGAGTCTGCAAAACAAACGGTACATGGTTCGTGACAAGTCCCAAGGCACGAAATGGCGCAAACAAGCGGCGATCTGTGAGCGGCGATTTTCCTTGCGCTGAGGCACGACGTGCGCGTTTTCGAGGAGGAGCAGACGCGTCAGCGATGGACATTATTTCCGTGGTCATCGATGCAGGGGACAAGTGATCTCGATCGCAAATTCTGGAAAGGTATTGATCGGCGTCTACAAGTGATCGAGATCGTGGATCCCTGTAATCGACGCGGCATCAACGGCTTAGACTACATACCTTCCCTTCGACACAGACAACGCGGGATTCACAGGTTCAGGCAATCCAGTCAATATGACGGGAGAAACGACCTCCCAATTTTTGGGACTGTCCCCTCAGATTCTGCTCGTTGCTTCGCTGTCCGTGGCCGTCTTACTCGTGGCCGGTCAGTCCGCGAACACTTTTTTTTGTCTCTGAATTCACCCATGACTCAAGTGTTCGTGATTCTTGCAAAGCGAAGATCTTCTACCCGTGGGAACTCCCTCATTCTTACTGGACCCCCTGACGCGGGGAAAACTGCTATTTTTTCCACTGTATGACTTCGTCGCCTGTTATAAACATATACTAAACTCTGCTCTACTAGCTCATATACAATGAAACACTGCCATCGCATACTTCTCTTCAGAGCAACTTTGGCATTCTTTCGCTTCCAAAGCACAAGCCTCTCCTAGTCATTGATATACCCGGCCATCCTCGTGTACGAAGTCAAATATCCGAATATCTACACAACGCCAGAGTTGTTGTGTTCGTCGTCGATACTAGCACCATTTCTCGAAATGGTCCTGCTGTCGCGGAGTACATCTCTTGAATGCTATTTGTTCAGGCTGCTAAGTCTCCACAGGCATCTCCACAGCGTCATGAACACAATTGTGTCGCTTCCGCCATCTCAGACGCTGCCTCAGCTGGTGATTCTCGCCCACAAGTCCGACCTCCTGCGTACTGGCGCAGGTGTAGGAGATGACCTCGCCATCAATCGTGTCAAGGTCATACTGGAACGCGAGCTAGAGAAGCGCCGCCTCTCGCAGACAGCCGTAGGTGTAGAGAGCCTCGGGGAGGAAGGCGAACGCTCTGAATTCGGTGGCTTGGACTGCTCTGGCCCGGGGGGCGTCTTCCGCTTCTCTGAGTGGGATGGAGGACAAGTGGTGTTCCTTTCTACATCTTGTCCGCGTCTAAAAGGCACTGAGAATGAGCCAGAGAAGCAGGATACTAATGGTTTGGAATCTTTGCTCGATTGGTTGCAAGACAACGCGTAATATTGTAGCATGGACATGTATTTTTCATCGCGAATGATAGCATACTGTCGTTCCAAATCAATGGTATAAAAATATCGATATGAAAGCAGCCGCAAGTTGTCGCAGTTTTGGCGCAATTCTTGTACTCCGAGTCGGACTGTGGTCAAATGCTGATCGGCAAAGTTGATGGCCGTGCAGCCCTGACAGTGAAAGGCCGTTCATGTGCTTATCGACACAAGTCTTGGTGTCCAACCAGCCTGCCCGCCTCAGTCCGACTGACGCGTGGCCTTGACCGTGCACACCGTCAAGTCCGCTAGAAATATAGCGTGCCCAAACATTCTAGCTTCATCGTTTCCACAGCAATGACCATGGATGATGGTGTGCTCGTTCAAATTGCCACTTACAACACCAATCTGCAGGTCTGACCCTCTTGTCCATCTCTGTAAAGATCTCATCTCATTCCATACGCAGGGTCTGAAAGGACTTCCTCAGGATCTCGTCGACTGGCTCAGTCCCACCCTCCAGGTCTCTCAGTTTCTCTCTAGGGGCAATCGTGCACCAGATATCGTCGCCGTGGGATTTCAAGAACTACTACCTCTCCACCTGGGTCTTGCAGGCCTTTCCAAGTCAGTTATAGAGGGTCGTGCATCGCATATCCTCTCAGAAATCGAAGCACATGCCCCCAACAAGGAGAAGTATACGCTCGTGGCAAAGATCGTCAACGTTGGCGTCGCATTGCTTATCTATGCCTTGGACGAAGGGATTGCTCGCTATGTTACGGATGTGCAGATGTCATGGACCGGTACAGGCCCATTGTATATGGGAAACAAAGGTGCGGTTGGCATCCGTTTCCGTGTCGCTGGAGAGGATGGTGGTGTAGGCGAGACATACACGTACGTTGTATATTTACGCTTCTAACGGCACGTCGATTTACATGGATCCCAAGGTTTGTGTGCGCACATCTGACAGCGCATGCGCCCAACCTGGCCCATCGCATCGCAGACTTCCATCATATTGTCGGCACGCTACTATTTCCCGCGTTGCTAGGCTCGAAACATGAGTCACCAACGACGATATATTCTACATCCCATTTGTTTTTCTTTGGAGACCTGAATTTCCGTCTAGATGTTCCACACATCCTTCCAAATGTGTGCCGTGACCAGATGTCAGAAGACGTTCAGAGAGAAGAACTGAAGGAATATGACCAGCTTTCTTTAGAGAAGCGTAAAGGAACCATCTTCCGCGGGTTTTCGGAAGGCGAGTTCTGGCGGTTCAAAGGGACGTACAAGTATGAGCTAGGCAAGGTGGACACCTACAGGTGAGCATTCTCAACCTGACTAGCGTCGTGTCCACCTGAGCAAACGTGCGATTTAGCTCGAAACGCTTGCCTGCGTGGACAGACCGCATACTGTACGCGACATATACTGATCCTCCAGATGTCCTGGGCGAAACGGGACGCACGTCCAGCATCAAAAACCTGTCGTACACTTCTGTGCCCTCCTACACCACCTCAGACCACGTAAGTGCATGTGTGAATATACCTCAATACATTGAGTTCGAACCAACTTCTTCGCAGAAACCCGTTGTTTCCCTCCTGCTTATGCCCATACCTCGACGATCTCCAGCGATTCTGCCGGTTCTGCAGCTGGGCGACTACATCCCTTCGCCTGATCCATGGGCCAACGTTAAACGTTATCTTGGGCGCGTTGCAGATAGAGTCATCGGCTTTGTTTGGACAGCGTTCACTTTCCTTGGGATGGGCTCAGCAATTGTGGGAATTTTCAATTTCGTTATTGGGCTGGCGTGGCGTTACTGGTGGCGGGCGACAAGCACAAAGACACCCACTCCGCCATATGCATAATTGCATAATGCTGTATTTATTAGTATCTGAGCCCTTTGTACATAATAATATGAATATTGTATTGGCTTTTGACTGCTTTGTATACATGTTGGCTTATGGACGAGGAATCTTTTGATATGAGGTATAACAAAGGATTACTTTCGAAATTGCAGACATGTGCTTGGAATTAATTTACAATACCTGGAACACGTGACAACAACTGTACAGTTTTGATGCCATTGTTGATCCGAGAATGATCGTGCTTCAAGGCTGCCTGGAGAGCACAAATGCGCGCCAAGCTCGTTCTCGCCATTCCCGTATACATACATGATTTCCTCGACTACGTGTATCTTCTGTATGCATCGTGGGATGCTGAGTTGACCTTTCGGGCCTCTCATTTATTGCATTCAACTGCACCGGGAACGCTCATCGTGAGCCTCATTCAAGACTGCATAAACGCGCAAGTCAAGTAATTCAATAAAATATCCGGGAGCGCCTCTAGACTGCCACTGTTGTTTGCAAGGTACGTTCTGAATAGCCATGTTTTTCCGTTGCAGTTTTTTTCTGCTTTTCACATCAATGATGCATACTTTTATTCAACGATGGGCTAGTCGCACGACGATGCTGCCCTTCAATTAACCATCTTTCGGGACTGACTCTATCATCATCCATGATCTTGTTGTAACCGTCGATTGCTAAGCTTTTTTACAGGTGTTCGAAGCCTAAGCGCACTGCCAGTTCGCACCAGCTGCAGAACTGGTGATGAAGAGTGTCTCTCGCACCCAGTCTGTTTGACACAGGTCGCGCAGGAGCCTGGGTTATTGATTTTGTTGAGCAATATGGCGCTTATCTGTATGTTCTACATCCTGTCTTTGGTTTCGTTCGAGGTATGCCCTACCGTACGTTATAGCAAACACCAGCTGACGACGTTTCCTTCTTTATCCATAGGAGTTAGAGTGACATTGACAAGTGGCCTACGCCCCGCATTTATCAGTGCTGTCATCGGGTATTCCCTCGACAAGCGCCACACTCTATCCATGAAGGACTTGGATTGCGAGATCATCGACCTTTACCCGAGTTCCAGGCAGGTGAGTTCTCTTCTCACGCATGAGCGCCACATCGAGATCGATGGTCTTCTTTGTCGCGTGATGTTTTCTGTGCATGGTCGATGCTGACGCGCATATTCCGACAGGCTAAAAGCATCCCTCGGCCCTTCAACAATCAGTTCTCTGACCGCATGGGTGGCGTCAAAACACGGCAGTGGGCGGATGTCAGTGGGGGCGGTAACGATGAGCGACCGGTGCAATAAATCTATTCTTCAGCGGCCGACGTGCTATGATCTTACCCGGTGGAAAAGCGGTGGTAAACATGCACTCCTTGAGTCCACCGCCTTGTGAAGTCGCGATGTTGCATTCCTATAGCTGCAGCACTTGTACCTACATCAGTGGAACTACTGCCGAGATGGCTTAGCTTGCCTTTCAGACCGGAATACCAAGTCGCTAACGCAAGTCCATCTGGATCATGATCTCATGCAACCGTACCGCAGATCGCTAAGCTGCAGCGTTGTCGTACGCTATCGATTGCCTCTTTCCAACCGCTCTACGTTTAGTTACATACCATCGTTGCTCGTTGGCAGCCATTCAGTGGACGGCGATGAATATGTTAGGACGGAGAAACTTGACATGGTGGCACCGAGCGGAAACAAGTGTTTACTGGCGTGGGGAGGGATCGATATTTAGAAGTAGGAGCAATGATAGTAGCCAGTGACAAGGCAAGCTTGTGTTCTGTGGGGACGTCTGCCGTGTCCTCGTGGTCTGCTTCGCTGCGTTTTTCGCGTACCAACTGGCTGGAATCGCGCGTCGGAACGACATCTGTATTGACCTTCTCCGTCCGTATCAGGACTCAGGACAAATTCTAAACTTATGCCCCGGAGGTTTCATCGGCAGTTCGCTGATCTTATCGAAACTGCCCTCAAAAACCATATAAATCGCACCAACTTGAAAGCGACCGGCACCGTTCCATCCTCATCCCCTCCCACATTCCAGAGCAAGCCCGGATTTCCCCTCAAATACACAGCGCCAGACGTCACTTCACCCTCGCCACTCAAACAAGTCTTCCCCCAAATAGCACTACCAGACATGGCGCCGTTCCCCGAGCTCGCGCAGATGCTGTCTGCCAACACCCAGTGGGCAGCAGCCGTCGAGGAACGCGAACCCGGCTTCTTTGAGCAGATGGCCAAGGGCCAGTCCCCCCGGGTACGCGCTCTCCAAGTCTGCATCCACGCGCCACCTTGTTCTATATCGGGAACAGGCCGTGCTTATCCGTACCCCATTCACATTTTGTTCTATGCAGGTCCTCTGGATCGGCTGCGCCGACTCACGCGTTCCGGAATCCGTCATTACTGGCGCGAAGCCAGGTGACATCTTTGTGCATCGTAACGTCGCGAAGTGCGTACCTATTCCATTGTCGTGACCGCGTCGTATCCGCTTATGGTGTGCTTGTATTGCAATCTTATCAGTCAATTCCCTGCCGACGACATCAACGCGCAGGCCGTCTTGGCGTACGCCGTCGCGGCGCTCGGTGTTGAGCATGGTGCGTGCATCACTTGTATCTGGATCCCGCTTTTTAATTGACTATACTATTATGTCCCCAGTCGTTGTTGTCGGCCACACGGAATGCGGCGGTGCGAATGCATGTTATGCTGCTGTGAAGCGCGCCGAGGAAGGCCAGGGTCCCGCCGTAGCTGAACCCCATCTGCCCGTCGACGCTCCGCTCAACAAGTGGCTCGCACCGCTGACGTCCCTCGCAGGCTCTCTCAAACTTGGCACCGTGCCTTCGGAAGTTGCGGTACCCGCTCTCGTCGAGGAGAACGTCCGTGTACAGGTCGAGCATATCTGCAATACGTCTGTCATTCAAGATGCGTGGGCTAAGAAGGAAGGCAAGCCTGTGTGGGTGCACGGTTGGGTCTTCGATATTGCGAATGGAAAAATCAAAGATTTGGAAATCTCCCGTGGCCCTTCGACCCATTGAACAGTGCTTTCCTGTATTAAACAGGCGCGTGTATACCATGAGTTTCTTCTTTTGAATGTATTCATACCGTATCGAGTACACCATCTGCTGCAGAAATGCGATGACAACGTGTTTACCACATTTGAGAGTGAATTAGATTAGCGCCTCACGCCGCGTCGATACCGACTCACATGTCGCGATACATGCTGATTCTTCAAGCTTCACTTCAACAATATCATGATATAATTAGCATTTCATAGCACTCCCTTCATCGTTCGCGGAAAAGATATATGGCATGGACCAGCATTCAACCTTGTCATTTTCTTGGGATTTCAACTTCACTCATTATTCTGTGACGGAAGCTTTCCTGTGTTTGTGAGCCAATTCATTCCTGTCTCCACAATTGTATAAATCTGCTGCTGTCCTACACATGTGCTTCCAGGCGATACCGGTCTCCTCCAATATACGCTCGAAACATCACTCAGATGTATACAGCGTTCTCCCTGGCAAGCAGTTGCAGTCGTCCCTCCAGCGCATTACACTCTGATCAATATGGTGCATCGACACTGCGTTCCCGACTTGTAAGGGTCAAGTTCGCGGACAGAAACCTAGCTTGGATATTAATTCAGGTTTAAAAGCTTCACGTCAATCGAATCTTACAAACAAGCCAAGCTCAGTAATGTAATGCAATACATACCACTCGCCAACAATTCCTGCCACCATTGAACCAAGGTTTGTCTTCTTCAGCCGCTTAAGCTGATTGTGGTTCTCGTAGGCAAGAAGGTTCTTACTAGCGGTCGCCCATAGTACACACATATTCCGCGCGGACAGGGTTCCGTTCCCAAGAAGCGGCACTATTGACATTCCCGTCGAACGTTGTCCGTCACATGACCGCGTTGAACCGTTCCCTGCAGGTGAGTCATCGCTTCCTGATTTGTACACTCTGCATTTACTGCATACTTCGACGGCGAGAGCGGGCGTTTGCAAACTAGCCAGATGCACCTGCGGCACAACTGGCACAACTTTTATATCAAATAGGGAAAAAGTGCGAGTGATGCGCCTCTCGGACAATGACCGAGGCTACGAGGTCGACAATGTGTTGTAAACGATCGGCCATGTTCTGTCCCGGAAATGTACTGTTGCTCAGTAATAAAATGCTTGGGCCTGTCTTCCAACCTTTGCGGCACTCTCGTTGGACAAATCATTCAGCCCAATACTACGAAAGTAATTTAAGACTTTTAAATAAACAATGCATAGACACAACGAAGCAACACGACTCCTAGTAAACTAGTATTAAGAGAATGGTTCTGTAATCTATGTTAATGACTACTTTCAAATGCGAACACATGCACCACAATTTGCCAAACAAGCGACGAACAAAGAATGCATACTCACAAATCGAGATACAGATACAATTGATTGCTGATTTCCGTTTCGTGATCAAGAGTCATGACATGCCGCCAGGACATCGCTGACGAGTCTAGGCGAGAGCTTGCACACCCGCGTCCCAAACCTCCTTCGAGATGTACCCATCCACACGACAAACAGGACATGCAACTTCAATCTGACCATCGACAGTCATCGTCTCATCTGCGCCACGAAGGGCAATCCGCTGCGCGGTGACGAGACAAGGTGCATGGAAGCGGTGCACACACATCGCCTCGTCAGGCTTGCCCAACGGGTGTATGCTGAACTTCCTCCGCCCTTCTGGAGAGATTTCGACCAGTGGATCCTCGTCAACAGGTGCGACGCCACAGCTGGGCTCGTGACAACGAAATCCCGCCTCACGCTCTTTCTTTTCAATAACTTGCCGCAAAGATGGTCCCGAAGCATGAGGCAATGTCCATTCACGACGAGGTGGCGGCTCAGGAGTTGTTGTATATGCAGGTAATCCATCCGTGAAAAGAGGAATGGTATTGAATGGCACACCTGGTCGTGTCCTGGGTCGCGCGTTTCTGGGAGGATTACTACCGCCTGCGGCCGCTGCCTGAGGTGCTGGTCCCGTAGGAGTCGGTTGTTCACCCGTGGGTAGTGCAACACTCGGTTGCGTAGTAGATTGTTGTGGAAGCGCAGCGGTCGTCTGCGATGCCATCGACCGTGGTCCAGTTGCAGAAGGGTTGGACAAGCGCGCCGCCGCAACCCCGCGCAGCAACTGACTCAGCCCGAGTCCTAGACCACCGAGGCGCTGCCCACTACCGGCCGGCGGCTGCATTTGTGTGGCAAAAAGTCGCAGCAGGTCGTCCATAGCAGGCGTGTCCTGAGGAGGGTGAGGGGGTACATTTTCTGCAGGGGTAGGGCCAGGCGGAGTCGTGGAGTTTGAAGACGACGTTGCTGATGAATTTGGCGCAGACGCTTGCTGATCAGGTCGGTGTTCTGATGCAACTGGAACAGGCGGCTGTGGCGGTACCTCACCGAGATCCATTCCAGGCTGGTTCGGGAAGACCATACCCGTGGGTTCACCCGTCGGCGTGACAAGTGCCATGCCTTGGCCATCATCCGTAGGATGGAAGTGAAAACCAGGAGGGAGCGCAATCGGCGAGCCGATCACGTCAAAACCGAAGCCAAATCCCTCGTGCAACGGCTCCGTAGGAGGCGCATGATGCGCATCGTTATTGGCACTAGTGTCGGTCACGTCATGCGGTTGTTGTACACCATTCATTTCAGCATCACGTTCACCTTCGCCATCGATAGGCGGACCGAGAAAAACATCAAAACCCCATGACAAAAACATCCCATCTTGGGGAAGCTGATCAGCCTCGAGAGCCGCACCACCACCAGCAGGTGGGTTACGAATAGTTGCACCGGTGTCTTCAAGCGGAGGATCGGGGAACTCCGGATTAAACGGAGCATCGTCAGTAGGCGCAGGGACTGAAGGTGGTGCTGAGTTAGCATTGACTGCGGCAGCGGTAGGATGCGTTGGGGGGTCAGCTTGAGGCTGAGTTTGTGCACCTGTCGTGTGGCCTCTGAGACGCCAAAACCAAAATTATACAACGGTGAAACCTACCGTTGTGATTAGGCAAACTCATTGTCAGCAAGCCGTTCAAGAAGGCTCCAACGGCCGCCGTCATTGCCTGACCACCGGGAATCTCACCGGGAATCTCATTTCCGGGAGCGGCTGCAGCGCCTTCAGAGGGAGGGGTAATATTGTTGGTAGTAGTCGTCGAAGGTGGTTGTGCATCGTTTGTACCCGCTTGTTCTGGCGGACGATCCGATGCGCTCCGATTCTCTGCCTCAGGCACCACTTCCCAGTGCATACGACCATCAGGTCTAGGCACGTAGCGGAACGTCCTGCGAAAGGTACCTTCCGTGGGGAAAGCATTATCTGGAGGCCCGCCGAAGACAAGAGGAATACCACCCATTCCCCAGCTGTGAGACTGAGGTCGGCCCCAGAGTAAGTGATGGGGATCCATGTTGAATCGGCACGTCGGACAGGTTGTCTGCCCTGGACGCGAGAACCAAGGAATCAAACATGATGCGTGGAATACGTGGGTGCATGGGAGCACGACAATCCTGCCGGTTAGTGGTGCCGAGTCGGTCGTCACAGCGCTCTCAACGCCACCCTCTGTAGGCGCCTTGGGCGTCTTGCCAAAACCTTCACCTTCAGCGTCTAAGAGACGGTCCAGGCATATGGCACAGCCATTCCCGAGCCCGCCACCGTCTTCCTGGTGAGTCACACGCTCAAGTCGCCTGACCAGACCCGTTGGCACGTCTTCAAGCGCGCCAACGAGCTTCTTCGCTATTTCCGGATCGTCTTTCTCGAATTGTCCAAAGGACGCGCCACCCAGTTGGCCCAAACGAGTCATAAAGTCGGCCCAAGTATTAGTGGGGGTATCACGGCCGGCATGTGGAGCCGCTCTCGGCTGGGGTGGCGGGACCTGTGGTTGTGCGTCAGACAGCGACGGGTCTGCAAACGGACCATTGAAAATCGGCGTGGACGTTTCGCGGCTCCATATCGCGGCGCCTGTTCGTTGTGAAGGATGCCTGCGATCTCGCTCGTCATCCTCGTCGGAATGGTCTCTGCGGCGGCTCTGGCCCGCAACAACCACAGGGACGATGGGTTCAAGCGGAGGCATGTCACCGTCTTGGGCATCGTGAAAAGCATCATCATCTGACCAATTGCTGTCACCGTCGTCTACTTGGATGTCCATGGGATCACCCAAGTCGTCGTCTGATACTGAGGAGTTGGAGACAGACTGGAGGGAGGGTATGGAGTCGTTATCGTCGTTGTCGCGTGCGACGTCGTCGGGCGCGACGGGGGAGCCCATGGGCACATCGTTGGTGTTGGCGTGGCCGCTGGGATCATGAACATTGTCAGACATGGTGGTAGGATGCAAAGTACGGAGCTCGGTCAAAGTTGCTATAATGAATGACTGTGTTTGCCTCCGCTGACACATCCTAATAGAACCTTCGAGGATAATCTTCTGTTTCGCTTTGTTTTCTTTTGTTTTCTTTTTTTTCGTTGCTCTTTGGTCCATGAGTGGGACACGTATTCCATATGTAGCCGGAGGCACTGTTCTCGCATGCAAGTTGTCCTTTCCCGCCATGAGACGTGGTTTTCATTCCTCGCAGCCCTGGTAGCCGCGCTCGCGACGGGTTGGCGCCACTCACATCAACCCCACCCTTACCTTGCTGCAGGCACTTCTGCCGTAAATACGGGCTTTACTGCCTTGTGTTTCTTCAGTGTGTGTCGGATTTTCCATTTGTTGTCATTGAGTGCGACCTGGGCTTTTCAAAATTTAAAACTTTCAAGGCTTGCGTGAATTTGCGGTGACACCATTTATATCGCCACCAGCCGGTGCTGGGCCCGGCTCTTACGGTGACATGCGCAAGCAGAAACTCTTAGATTCTCTTGTTTCTGGTGCAATTGTCGGCAGCGCCTTACGCGGCTACAGATGTGCGTAATTCTGTCATTCACGTTGTACTTCACTTTCTAACACCAGTTATACATATGTAGCTGGATTGAAGGCTGTTGTTCCTGGCGCGTTCGTGCTCGGTTCCTTGTGCACTGCCCTTCAACTGGGCGCGAACGAGCTGAGTGTCATGCGCATTAAGCTTGTGCACAGGTTAGCCGCTTCTTCGTCAAATACATCCACTGTACCTTCCAAGCCTATCCTCGCCTCTCGGCCGGATGAGGCAGAAATCACTCGTACCCGTCGCTCAGTCAAGGAGAGGCTTCTTGCCCTTGTGGGCGTCCGACCCCTAACGGATGAAGAAATGCTTGACCATCTGAAGCGTACTCGAGATAAACATCTGGCAAGAATTGCCGAGCTGGAACGAGAGCTGGAACAGCATGGCACGGACCCGCCGCCAAAAGCCTAAACTCTAGGGTATTGGTTATGTATACCTCTGTTTATCTATCTCTATAATCTGCACAATAATTCCACATTCAAGATTTATAGAACAGAGCTCACGGATTGGTGCGCGTGTGCCCATGTACGAACGTGAAGCTCTTTACCCCCGATGAGCTTACCCTGCACATAGACACGCGCAATATTTCTATCATCCCCGCAGAACAAGAAGCGCTCCAACTGGCTTGCCAAAGTATCACGAGGTTCCGGAGGCGCGGGTACACCCCAGAGTGCCATATTATCTGTCTCTTTGCGCACATCGACAACGAGCGCGTCAAAGCTCTTTCCCGGCGCAAGGCTACCTACGTTGTGATCAAGGTTGCACACTTGCGCGCCACCGAGCGTGGCAAGGTAAAAGAGGGTTGCGATCGATAATTGGCGGTTCGCAAACCCTCTGTCGTTTCGGAGATTATTCGTTGCTGGTTTTTGCATTGCGACCACTTTCGCAGCAATGCTTGCGTGCTGAATCGCATTCATAATCGATGGGGAGAATCCACCGGAGACATCCGTGCCAAGGCCGACCTGCATACGTATGTGTGCTCAGCCAGCCTATGCCCTCCACGTTCTGAAATCCAGCAGTAGAGGGGAAACAAACCTTGATGCCCCGATCGAGATATTCTCCGATTGGCGCGATACCGGCGCTCAGGTTGAAATTACTGGTAGGACAGTGACTGATTCCCGCGTCGCGCTGCTTGATCAGCTCAATCTCGACTGGTTCAAGATGCACTGCGTGAGCGAGGACTGTATTTGATCGCAGAAGTCCGTACGTGTCGTATACGTCTGAGTAAGTCGTACAGTTCGGGAAAAGCAGCTTCGTATGCGCGATTTCATCCTTATTCTCAGAGATGTGCGTCTGGATGTGCAGGTTGGAGTCTGACGCAGCGAGATCTCCGAGCTTACTGAGCAACTCGGGAGTACAAGATATAGCGAAGCGCGGGGTGAGGATCGGTTGGACAAGGGGTAAGGGACCCTCGCTCTTCGGGTCGTGCAGAGATGAAATATGTGAAATGAGGTCCTTCGTTGCGGAAATGGAGGCTTCTGGCGATTCTTCGCAGTAATAACGCGGAGATTCGCGATCCATGTTGCATTTCTGGATGGCGAACTTAGCAAAGTTTCCCAAAGTTGAAGGGGACGTCGTACCCCAATGAATCCTCTTTGACCTAGACAAGATCTATATGTTGCCACCGACAAGATTTATGAAGAATAACATACCATATTCATGAACAATATCCGCCAGAATTTTTGAAGACTCGAGATGAAGAGTGGGGTAATAACAGCAAGTAGTCGTCTATATCTTTGAATGAGCGTAGATTCTCGTTTTCATTTGGTAAAATCAACTTACGCCACAGTCAATTATTCGTCTAACCACTGAGCGATACGAATTGTGAGCAAATTTTGGGTCAGCAAATCTCGACTCCATGGGGAAAGTGACATTTGCCAGCCAATCTAGCAGCTCGTACTGCTGGCCACTAACAACGAATAAGCAGTTGCATAGAAATATACGAACAGACTAATGCTGCCCACCTCCCTATGTTCAACATTTGGGGTGCATGCTGTACGTACATGTAAGAGTTGCATTCCACGAGGACCTGCCCAGTAAAGGTCGTACCGTGTGAGTGTCGATGAACCCAGGGATTATGAATTCACCCTCCTTGAGTTCGATAAAGTCTACATTCGCAGAGCATCCTTTCTCAAGCAACGTCTGCTGCACAAGGCAGTCTGGGACATCGTGTGCCAGCCAGTCGATGGTCCCATCGTCCCGCACAGCGAGTAAAGCATTCTGTAATGCTTGATAAGACGTCAGGCTCTCCGGATTGAGTATTGCTCCGCGAAATATCGTGTATCCCATTCTTAAACATACAATTGCACGAGATATGAGGGGAAGAGATGACTGGAAAAACACCGTGAACTGCCCACAGACGACGCAGACTCGTGGCCACAAGTGTAAGGGTCACGGTGATGTGTCCGTTATCGATCCCGTTTCACCGATCACCGATCCGATTCCGTATTTACATCATGGACTCTTGTACCGTACTCTTTGTCGAACCAACGCCATAACGCCATCACGCCATTCGCCATCCGATGTGCCCTCGTGTGTTTGTCTCCATGTACGTCGTGTAGCGATCGCGGGCAGCCCTTGTTTGTCTCCTGTGTGCCCTCCTCGGGGCTGCCCGTCACAGTTTGGTTCGACCACTCAAGTTTTGTCAAGCTTTGAACTTGTTTTATTCCTCTGCTGGTTCTCGGGACGCCCCTATTCTGCACTCGTATTGTCATTGCTCGATGACGAACACGACCACGACGTTCTTGACTGCAGTGTGACCTTACATTGCACTCCAGCAACTACTCGCGTGCACCGGTCTTCTCTATCTCTCGCGATCTTCGTAATCGCTAGCTCCGATCGGTCGCCGCCCACTTCGCGCCTCATGCGCACACTATCGGCGAAACTCTCGTCGACCTACCGACATCGTCTGCTCCATTGACGACCGTCACTCTCGCACATCCTTGTGTTCTTCATCAACGTTTCGGCCGTGTCCGATGCTCACCGCCGTTACGTTTCGCGTGCGCTCATTGATGAACATCCGCGCTGTTCAGTGCCTCTGTCTCATCGATCGCGCTGCATCTTCGACGCATCTTCAAGACCATACTTGAGCCCACTGGTTTCTTCGTTATTAACCTCTTTTCTGCTCATGTGTGTTCGTTGTTCACGATGTCGCCGTAGCTCCCATCCCTGTTCTCTCCTGCTGGTCCGTGCGTCGTTAGCTCCGTTTGTTATGTTTCTGTCCTTCGTTACTCCATTTCCATTATTGGCTATTTAGCTAATATCTTGATCCCCGTGACTTGATTCCCGCACCTATATTCCTGTTTTGGTGTTTACCACCTACCATACTTCCTCCTTCCCTCGTTACGTCGTGCAACCATTTTCTTGGTATCACCATTACTCCAAAATCATTTTCTATTTTTCAATTAACCTTTTACTCAAAACTTATTTACTCCAACAACTCCTTCCTCTGCTCAGTGTCCCGCCTCGAAGGGGGGATAGTCCTCCGCAATAACAACTCCGCATCCATATAACTCCCGTGTCACACCACCTTTACACATCAACACGATTCCATTTCCGCGCGTCTTTGTGCCTCTTCACAACTTGTCTCTCTCCGAGCTCCGCTGTCATTCCCACTTTCCGTCATCATCTGTTCGGATTAGCTACCCGCACCGATTGCTGACACTTCCGCACATCCATCCTTCCCTCTCGGCCATATCTGTCTGTTTATCTCTTTCCATTGCCTCGCTTATTTCTTGAACTCTCTCCCTGGTTTCATGCCATCAACCCATCTATTATCCAATTTGTGTCTCCACTCTGCCTCATCTCTATTCGACTCGTCGGTACTGTACATTCTTCAGTGTACTTTCACCACTTCTCCATTTCATGTCCCATGTGACATCTCACGAGTCACCCACACATACCATAAAGGCTTCGGTCTCGCGGTATCCCTGTGTCCAGTCTGTTTTGCACCATACTGGCTTCGGTCACGCGGTGTCCTCCCCTTCTCATCTTGCCTATTCAGGCCTTGGTATTGATTTACCACACTTTGGTTTTGTGTCTCGCCACAAACCACTACAACCACTTCCTTATCTCGCACCATAATGGCTTTGGTCACGCGGTGTCACTTCTCAGGTCTTGTGTCTCATCACAAACCACTTCTCATCTCGCCTACTCAGGTCTCGGTACTCCTACAGTTACTATACTCAGGTTTTGTGTCTCGCCACAAACCACTCTTTTTCTCACCTATTCAGGCCTTGGTACTTGTGTCTCGCTACATACTACCAGATCGACTTCCTTGCTTTGCACCTCAGTGACTTCGGTCACCAGCTTACCATATTCAATATTGCCTTTGTGTTCGTAACCGTTCCCCTTACCACTGAACTACAACTTCTACCTTTTCCTCCTTTCACACCCTTACCATCACAGTTTGGTTCGATTTTACTTACTTCACATTACAACCCACCGTCCGCTAACCCTCGAAGGGGGGATAGTGTAAGGGTCACGGTGATGTGTCCGTTATCGATCCCGTTTCACCGATCACCGATCCGATTCCGTATTTACATCATGGACTCTTGTACCGTACTCTTTGTCGAACCAACGCCATAACGCCATCACGCCATTCGCCATCCGATGTGCCCTCGTGTGTTTGTCTCCATGTACGTCGTGTAGCGATCGCGGGCAGCCCTTGTTTGTCTCCTGTGTGCCCTCCTCGGGGCTGCCCGTCACAACAAGGACGTGTAAGCACAGTGCCATGCCAATCAGGGGTTAATATACACTGCCACGTCGATCTTGACAGACGCCGTGATAGACCGGAAGTACATCTGAAACGTGTCTGTTCAACAGAACGTCAATGACACCGTAGCCCATTCTGAAGTGGCCGCCGATATCCAGTGTTGTGTCGTTGTTTGTCTGTCTCTCGCATGTTTTTTTACTTCTTGCTCTATTTTTTACTCATATTAACGGCATCCATTGCCGCATTCGCATCAACTCATCTCGAAACTTCTGACCGATCTCTCGCTGACTTCACGGCTACCGACCCCTCAGCCGACGCTATCTCGCGACAGTTGCATTGGACGCCGAGCAGTCGCGATTACGGATTATTGAAAACTCGAATAACGTCTGTTTATAAGCCTCGGTCCATTGAGAATATTCATCGAGCTCGGAAACAAGCACTCTTCCATGGAATGAGTGAACGGGTCGAGTGGGATCTCCATGACGTCGTCGGCCCCGATATCGAGGATCAACACACGCTCGTACAGCTGGCACGCATGTCCGGAAACGCGTACGCTCTCCCAGGACGCAGTAACTGGTACGATATAGATCCTGCGTGGGCTACAGTCAGTCATTCGAAGTACGATATTGCCCGTCCCGGGGTAGCTCACATTCTCGTCAGAGTTTCCCGTTTGGGTGGGAGGACTCGGACGGCTTTCGAGGGCATGTTTTTCTGTCTGGCAGCAATACAACTTTGGTTCTGGCCATCAAGGGTACTACACTCCAGGGCACGACATCCAAGAAAGACAAGTTCAATGACAATCTGTGGGTGATCAATTGCATCTTAACCCCTCAATTCAGGTCAACCCTTTGCAGTTTGTTCTCATGCTGTTGTGCTCGCGTTGATATCTTTTGGGTTTTCCGTACCGTCTGTGACTGCTATTCGAATCACTGGCGCTGTGACAATCAATGCTTAAGTGGCGCACTCATCGAGGACAGTCTGTTTTATTCATCAGGTGTTGTAGGTGTACCCCTGCAAACCATTGAATCAATAATCCGCTGACTTGGTACTCCAGAAACTCGTTGACGATCTACGGTTATTATACCCTCACGCGCAGATCTGGCTTGTCGGCCATTCCCTTGGTGGCGCACTCGCCAGCTTGCTTGGCGCCACTTATGGATTCCCCGCCGTAGCTTTCGAGGCTCCAGGAGAGCGGCTATCAGCTCAACGGCTCCACCTGCCGCTGCCACCCGCTGACGAACATGGTCATTCTCCAGTCGCGGTGACGCACGTCTACCATACAGGCGATCCCATTGCGCAGGGTGTTTGTACAGGGTTCGGGTCGCCATGCGCGCAAGCGGGGTACGCCCTTGAGACCCACTGTCATTTGGGCAAGAGCATTGTATACGATACCGTGAGCCAGCTGGGATGGCGCGTCGACGTTCGGAGGCATGCAATCAAGGATGTCATTACGAAAGTCTTGGAAATTGATGTGGAATGGGAAGAGGGTCGAAAGGTCCCAGAGGCAAGGCTTGAATTAGATTGTGTCGTGAGCCAATTTACTTTTTGCTCCTGCATTTCATGTGCATCTCAACTTCCAACTCGCAGGACTGCTATAAGTGGGAATTCGGCGACTTCAAGGACCAGTCCTTCCAGATGATTGAACAATACGCCATGCCTTGACGTTGTAGATGTTATTATGGCTGTATACCGCATCTAATCTGTACTTATTATAATTTGTCAGTGTAGTCTGAGTACTCTCATTATTCCTGCTCGTCCTCGAACTCATCCTCGCACTCATAATTTAATGTCCGAAAAACAGGATGGTAAGTGAACGGTTCGCTGGTGGTGATGACTGTTACCCCTCTGTCTCGCAGTGCCGTAGTTATCTCGATAGGCACACGCAATGCTTCGTTACCGTTCATGGGGAGGTCAATTTGTCTGACCTCACACAGAAGTTCCTCTGCGATTACACCACGCAAGATAGTCTGCCGACCGTTGCGCTTTTCGATAAACGCCATCATATTTGGCCAGATCCCGAATCGCCATAAGTGCTGCGTAGTGCGAAGAGTCTCAAGCACCTCGACCTCGTCCCATATGCCCGTAAACAGGTGCAGCTCCGTCAACGATGCCGCGACACGCTGGGCAAATTCACACACGAGACTTGATACGTAGCCCGTCCATTGAAAATTGACGTCGGTCGAGCACGACAACGTCTCTAGGGACGGACAGTCCAGAATTTCGAGAAACATTTTGATCCTGCGCGGCGACCATTGTTCGGTGTCGAGGCACAGGTGCAACGCTCGAAGGCAGGGCACCTCCAGCTTCTCATTGTACACCGTAGTGGAATCAGAACTCAGGCCGCCCAGTATCACTAGTGTCTGCAAGCAATATGCATCTTCGAGGACGAAAAGAAGATGAAGCAGACTCCAGTCGGACACTGTCAGATGTACTAGCCGATCAAGGATCGTGGGCGGCACCGCATTGTCGTCGAGCGCATGATAATGTGACAAGCGCGGGACGTCGATTGTGAAACGCATCATTCCACGTCGACTCCAAGCAGAAGACGCGAAGAACTCGAGATTGGGGAAACAACGACCGGAACAGTTGATTCTGTCCGATAACCGAGGAGACACGAATGCACTCTGCCAGCGGTCTGAGTGGCTGAGGAGGAGCTCTATACCTTCAGAAGAATCGCACACGACGCAGACGGTCAACAATAGACAGCCTGACCGGGCCAAACAGCGTTCGACGAGGGGCACACGCAATGGCGAATCGAGAACGATGAAGGTCCAAAAGACGGGGTAAGTCGTAATAATACGCCACCACCGCGAGCATACGGTCGACAGTGTGAATATTGACCGCGTAGGATCCAGAGCTGTGATATATTTGCGCTGGTCATTCTTAGACAAGCTGCTCGTGGTTAGGCTTGCGGAATGGTCGAACGCTTCCCGATGTTGAGACAGCGTCTGTTGGAGGCCGTCGGAGGATGGATATAGGGACCTGAAGATTTCTATCCATACTTCAGTAGGGAGCCGATTCTGCGAAAGGTTCGCAGATCTACAGACTGAAATTCAGAGACCGCTGTTCGTACAACGGTAGAACTTACGACATCGATGGGAATTGGGACACGGCGCGCAATAGATTGACAAATACAATGATGCGAGTGTGGAAAAGACGACCATGTACAGTCTTTCCTAGGGTGACAGTAGAACGTTGGAATGCCAGTAGAGCAGAGTTGAGCAGAGTTTGAATAAGCGGAGCAAGCAGTGCTCACTGCTCACTAGAAGACGGAGACGATTGCGAAACTATCGTTATTCAGTAGGCTCTTTCAAAATTGCTGATTCTGTTCGATTTATTCACCGATGTCTATGAAGGGAGTACTGCGACCGGTAAAGTAGAGCCTGGTGTCACCGATGATCAATCCGTGTCCGACGATCTGATAGGTCGTCCAGTGGGGGTTTGAGGCTCGTTGCTAGGCCCAGCGGGCTCGACGGCACTTGGCATTCAAGATGTATCTAAAAGGAGTGTAAAAACGCCATAAGCAAATCTCCCGAAAATGCAAGCCAAGCCTACGGTGGGAAGGAAAGAAAAAGCGGCTCAACATGCGCCTGGTTCCGTGCGCGGGACCGCGGGTTGATGATCTCTTAAGTTGGCGGACCGACAACTCCGGTAGCAGGCACATTTTTTTATCGGCTTTGTATGGTTCACAAATATCGTTGACAAGCAAAAATGAGATCCAGTTAGAAGTAGTTTCCTTAACTTGTACGTATGTAAATGTGTACGCTTTCATGGGCGTCAAAATCCACCAGTGGCTCCATGGTTCCAAGGTGCCGTACGAATAAAAGTCACGGTATGGTCTAAACAATGCATATAACGGGAACAGTCAACAAATCAGTACTCAGTCCTCACGCAACCTCATTATCCAACCATGACCAGAGTTTGTCCCCGACCTCAGGGTCAAGAGAGGCTGGATTGCACTGACCACGCCTGCCCCAAGGGATGAAGTACTTATGGGAGAATAAGCCCCCGCCGAACAATCATAGCAATGCTACTCACTTCACCGTTGGAAGACGCGACATCAGGAGATGTCGCAGCATACAGTTGCGTCAGTGCACCCATGCGTGCAGGATGGAGCATCGGTTTCTATGGGCATATGTATGAGAAAAATGTACAATTAGATAGACCAGGCATAATACGAACCAGCATCAGCTTCAAAAACCACGAGGTATACCTCGTTAACTCGCTCTGCAGGTTGCCCGGATTTACAGCGCATGAAATGATCCCCTCCTTTCCATAGCGTCGAAAAAGTTCTTGAGAAAGGACTACATTGGCCTATATTGCCGCCAAATCAACACGTCTACATCGCAACAAGCTCTAGCGTACCATTTTACTTTGGTTATAGAGAGCCATGGAACCGAACTTTCGTCGCGCACGCCCATCTTTGAGTGTATCAAATTTCAACGTTCCGAAAAGCTCCATAGCAGAACTCGTGAAAACGACGCGGGGTTTTTGGCTATCATTTGTGGCTGCCTTCGCTGTAGAAAGCAACACTGGAAGCAAGGACCTCAAAAGAACGAAGTGACCTGTCCATGTGTGCGTCGAGTGAAACGTATCCACATGAGAATACGTGACATTCATACCTATGACATTTGTGGCGAATTGAAGGTCGTATCCATCAGCAGTGACCATGTCAATTGGAGGGGTCATGACTCCGCTGCGAAATCTCAATACTCGAGTGCACCTGCAACTATATCGTCGACACTCACGCATTGAGTAGCAAACCGTGTAAACCCGATTCCTTTCTAAACAATGATAAGCAAGAGTGATTAGGCCTCAATTCCAACAACGAACGTCTGAAAATCCGCAGCAGCCTGTTTCACGCTGCTTAGATTGGTGAGATCCATCTGGAGGAACGTCGCACGGTGCCCCGTGGCGCTCTCCAGCTCTTTGATCGCTGCCTCTGCCTTCTCTGGGTTACGTGCACCCATATACACCACAGCATTGCGCTGCAGTAACCCCTGCAGTTACGTCTACATTGGCACCGGGCGTACACGAAGTGTTGAGTACATGACACACCTTAATAATTTCTTTGCCAACGCCCGAGTTACCGCCCGTGACGATATAGACCTTCCCTGAAAGATCAGGGATTTCGTTCACAGAAAATGTGGCCTTGGGAGGAAAACATTGGTTGGTGTACGAGCTCAGCGTGAGACCCATGGTCAAGCAGTGGTAGTGTCTAGTAGCGAACTCAGCGAACGCTCCAGCTTTATAACTGAAGGTGTTTGTCGGCTTTCATCAGAAATCAGAGCGGTACGCAGTACGAGACAGATCTTATGCAGCGATTCCAGCCTTCGCCCCATGACCAAAACTACACAGCAGCAGCATTCACCTTCGACGATCAAATGTTCGGTAGCGAGTTCTTGGCGAGGTGCCAGCGTGGTCACATATACGGCGGCACAAACCAAAGAATATGGCCCCATGCTGTTTCGGCGTATGTGCGGCTGGATCAAGATGCAGGACGTTTGAGGTTGACGGCTGTATGGAAGTCACAAATACAATTGGCTTCAAACCACGATGATCAACCGGGGCTTAGAGAAAGTATGTTGTGGGAAAATGTTGCTTCTACTCTCCCGCCTACCGTATGGTGTAAATTTACCAATGAAGGTCCCATCCTTCGTCCGTGCCCAAACCATGCTAACTCGTGAATGTCACAGTGGGGCCATGCTGATCAACATGTCGAATCAAATCGCTTGAATACCAGTAGCCGCGAGACCATGCCGTACGAAAATGATGAATAGCTGATGTACACGGTGTGTGTAGACTTCGAAGTATGTTCATGAAACAGTAGATTTCGGTCAACCCCATAAACACTAGTCGATGCTCTGATGCTGGAATCTCCTGTGCGATTGAAAGCAACTGATCACCCCTGTTAGCATCCCCACCATTCTGCGGGTCAATATTGCCTAACACACACATCGAAAGACCTCACCTCACGAATGTAGAACGCTCTCGGCGCATTCTTGGATGAGTGCCCTTGCGCTCGGCGAACGTGGCTGTATTACTACCGGGAAATTTTGCGGATGTCTATAACGTCAAACCCTTAGATACGATGACATCGGCAGCTCCCATTCACCTACGAAACAAGTCCGCCACTGTATTCTGGTTTTGGAATAATCACCTCTCCCTGCTTCCCGACGGCCGGCGAAATCAACATGGTAGAAATGATATTTGCGACAAATAAGAATACTGAATTATCGCCCAGATATCGTCCAGGGCAGACGCTGCATCGGTACAGGAAAATCGGTTGTAAGTCGAGCTTTTTATAGTCAACATCATCTTGACCCACCGTCGACCAAAACCGAAAGCATACTTCGCCGGATCTATAGCGACTTTCTCACCGACCACCTCCGGCATATGTCTTTCTGGAGCGAAAACTTCTGGCGATATTCCAGAGATGTGGTCTTGAGCAATGCTGGAGGCGTTTGGAATGATTATGGTTCCTTTAGGAATGAAATAGCCTAGCAGATCGTTGGTAAAAAAGTCATCGAATAGGGAATATCCAAATCGTTCTCACCGCGATATATCTCATCACGTTCACTTTCACGGGGAAGACCTTGGAGAAGTCGTCCGTAAAATTTTTTTTCTGTGACAAAAGAAAACAATCGACTTACTGGTAGGTACGACCACCCGCCAACGATACAGTTCCTGGACGCAAGCATTAACGTAAGGAAGACGGTCACGATCATTGAGGTCAGGTAGGCGATTGCAGCCAACGACCCTATCCAGCTCAATTCGAGCTTTCTCGATGACGTCGGGATAGGAGATACAGGCAAGGACAAAGTTCATGACTGCTGTATACGTCTTCGAATAACGTTCATTATTTGCTATATGGTCGGATGACATGCATACACACCGTTTCTCCACCAGCTGCTCGCAAAAAAAGGTGGTTAATAGGGATAGTAAAGGAGACAGTAAGCTGAATATACAATACTCACCACCGTACATGCTACCTGTCACCCAACGAACATCGCTTTCATGCTCTGCTGAGAGACCGGTCTCTTGAGCTTTTGCCATACTAAGGCAGTCGAGTGCGAGTGATGGAGGCGCTGTACCGTTTTCCTTTGCTCACATAGCCCCGCATCAGATTCAAGTAGAAACAGAGAGAGAAAACGAAGCACTGACGATTTGTGTGTGAACGAATTGCAACGGCCGCGTTATCAGTCTCGTGACTCTGTTGTAACCTTCTCGACCTAACTTGTGAAAGGAGGCCCCAGGAAACCATGTTGGCAGATACTTCACTGCGGTTATAATCAAGACGAAACACAAAAAATGTCACCGATGTGCAAGATCTTACAGACGGGGACAAGATCAACGAGAAAGGCACCTGAATATATTGAACGTCTTAAAGAGGAGGAATACATGAGAAAAGCGCACACCTGGCATTGAATATCGACTGATAATGTCGAGACATTCTTCTGCTTCTGTGATGTACTACAAATATAGGTGAAAGGCAGATATATGGTCGATCGTGGTCGAATCGTACCAAGCTATCGGGTGTTTTTGCTGAAAAGCCGTACGTGACGTTCATCACAATCCTCTGACATATTTTTTGAACCGAAAACCGAAGAATGAAAACGATCGACATACACCTGAAGCACTATAAATAGAAATTTAGCAGTCTAGAATTGGAGCGGGTCAAAACTTACAGACGCAGATGCTCAACATAACTTTCTGGACTGGAAAGAAGATCTCGTAAAAAGAGTGTGACGATTTCGCTCTGTTGCTTGTAATATTTCTTGACCGACGTATGGGAGAGTGCTTGGTTGGCAAGTCGCCGTTGTCGCTTCCAGGCTGTTCCATATGGAAGCATAGGCATTCCCTCGTTCAGAGACATGAGCTCGCCGACAACGACCAGCTTGGGCCTGCTGGTGAAGTAAGTAGCACGCTTCTCGAGAAGATCATTGATTGTGTCGAGCGAATTTAACACGACTATAGACTTTCCCAAAACTTCGGCATAGACTATGTCTCCTGAAAATAGTTACCAGTGAGCAATGGTGACGGCGCTTAGAGAACCAGCGAACCGTATTGTTCACGCCACTCATTGAACTTGTTCCAGGAATGGAGACGTGGAAATTCCAGAGCATTTCCGATAAGTAGTCGGCGCTTAGGTCCGGGGGGAAGTGGTCCTGTTCTCTTATCCCGACGTTGTTTAAAAACGAGGAAACACACTGCAAGGAACAAGAGAGCATAGAAAGTGGCAGTAGCCTTAGAAAAGGTTGGCATCGAATTCTCTGAAGCCACTTTTGATATCGTAAGCTTCAAGTACAGAAGGAATGGGCGACAATGTAGACTGAGCACGTTGTTGAGCTGCTTGCGACACCTTGTGGACATGCAGATGGCGGATCCGTGCAAAACGATCCACTGCGACTGTATGTGTCAAATCATCACACACATCATCGAATATGTACGTCTTCGCAAAATGGATGTTGATGGCCTGTCCAACCTTTTCCAGTGATTCGGTGGTGGCCTTCCCAGGCGATTGACGCTAAGCTTAGTATGTGCTCATGGCCGAGAATCAAATTGAATCGAAAAACACAACACCAGCGGAACCATGACATTGGATCTGACGATAAGGACGATAAGCGTGTGTGCAATCGGACTTAACAAGATCGATTTTCGCACGACGAGTTAGAGCAGCTTGAAGGCAGCGACTCAAGTTCCGCACGAAGTAACAGTCATTAAGCACCCAAATGAGGTGCACTGATTGACGTCCGTGCAGCCGGAAAGTACCATGGATATAGTAGTCCAAGTAAGATATACGGATCGGACACGACGGGTAAGCACTGCGGAGTATGCAAAATCTGCAAAGACACGGCACTGGCACTGCTTGCATATGTGAAATGGCTCGGAAGACTACGAGGATGAGGACGTACACACCTGGAGATTGTTGGAGAGCGGCGACACACAGTCTCGTAGGGTCAAACACATCGCCTAGCCCACAAGCTAGATAACACTTGTCCTTTTTAATTATCTTGCGAGTTGGCCTATGCGACGGATCATTCAGAGAGTGATTTTGGATGTTGGAGCAGTGACTGAGTTGAGAGCTCCGAGGAAGGATAGGAACTGGGGAGGTCAACCAGTCACAGTGCTCACGCGAGAGGTCAAAAACGAGTGAGGTGTATGTGTGGCAATCGCATTGTTGCGTATCAGTCATCACGTCGGTCGGACGCACCCTCACTGCGAGTTTCCGCGAGTTTCCGCAATTCCATTTCTTCGCTGCTTCACAGATGTACTATTCCCGCAATTTGTCCACTTTTCCCATGCTGTGGTCGTACACTTCTACCACCTGGATGCTCATCATAGTCACTATGACACGTCGCCACGAAAAAGGGTGCACACCTTCCTGCTTCAAACGCCCGCCTTCGGCATCAAGGATATACATATCAAGCTGAGCAAAGTTCCGTGACGCTCCTCAAGAGTCTGCGTTGGGCCTCTCCCGATCACCTGTCAAACTTGTGCGACGCACGCATATGAAGGGCGCAATGTCACGCTCTTGCGACTTGGATTCAGCGCAGAATGGCGGTCTTTGAACGAGTAATCATCAAATACATCAACCTCATCCTTTGGCACACACTTTGCGACTGGGGAACGGCGGCTTGGCGACGGGGTTGTCGTTTTCTCCTCTAGAAACATGCTCTGCAGATATTTTTTGCAAAATACAGGTAGAATCCGCATCTGAGGTTCGTGGTATGCCTCAATCAGCCGTAGACTCACGATCCTACTTTAGCTTTAATCATATCAATATACAGACGAGTCAAGCAAGTACTGTCTTACCTCGTTCTCGGCTCCATCGCCGTTCTTTTCGACTTACATCATTGGGCTCCATTTCGTGGAAGGTTTCGTTTAAATCTTGAGTATATATTGCTTGCATGAACGAATGGATAAGAAACATGCTAACGGCCACAAAAAAACACTGACCCTTCGCAAATAGCACTTGGTATTGTGATCGATAGTAACGTATTTGTCGCTGCAATTTTGTGTCCAGAAGTGAGTCTGTGTAACCGGTGAGGTGATTCGCACGAAAGGATAAGAGAGACATATAATCCCAGTCAACATCTCGTAGGGCATGATACTGAAACCCCGTCCTGTCTCGTCGTGAAAACAAATGCACTTACAACAATTCGCATTACATGAGCGCTGTGCGTAGAGATGGGAGATGCGGGTGGGCCATGTGAAAACTACAATCGAAGGCTGAAAACTGCCAGTTCGGGCGTACAGAGAAAAAAGTTAGCAAAACATGATGGAATGAGATTCGACAGAAAACGGATACGAGGAACCGAGAGAAAGAAATAGAGCTTCTCCCAGGCCTTTGTGCGCATAAAAAGGGCACACCACCGTTCCAGGCACAGGTGCGCATTCGTAGCCGATGCGCACCCCAACATGGGACCTCGTGGTCGTGTCCCGTGCTTGCCGTGAACGATGGGTGGGGACGCACAGAACTCGGATACTGGCACACCACCATTTGAGGCACGGGTGCGCGTTCTTGGTCGACGCGCACCCTAATATGGGACCTCGTGGTCGTGTCCCATGCTTGCCTTCTGGGACGGCCCACGGGCAGATAGCTAATGTGCGTTCTTGGAAGTAAAATACGTGCTGGAAAAACTTGCAAGGTCGTTGGGGGGTTTAGTGCAATGTGGCAATGTGGACGATTCCATCAAGCGAGTTTGTTGGTTAGTCAACCAAAATAAGCATATATAGCAATCATGATTATTTTGTCTGCTTTTGACCGTGTGTTGCTTTCCCGCGACCGCGATGATTGCCTAACGATTAAGTGAGGTGTACGACCTCCATCTCTACCGTCTTCCTCACATCCGTGGCTTCTTTTGTGACGAAACCACGTGCATGATACTCGAGCTTGGAAATCGTGTTTTGGCAAATCGCAGGCGAGGCTAGAGGGACATTTCTTTGTTGCTAGCGTCTGCGCTAATCGTGCTCTGCCGGATTGTTTAGAGTGTTGCATGCCACGCCGGGCTGTCAGGATCGCTGCTAGACTCGCTGGATAGATCGTCGTCGATATTGAATCTCGACATGTCCACTGGAGATATGTTGGGAGATGCGACGTTCAGGGTTTCAGACTGCTGCCACCAAATGAGATCTGCCGCAGCTCGCCGACTGAGTGCGGCGTATGATGAAGCTTGAAGCTTGAAGTCCAAAGACATCCAATGAAACTGTCAGAAAAATGTGAAGACCGCCTGGAGTTATTTACATATGTTTATATAAATATCACTTTCCGAGCCATTCGTGTGACAAATCAATTGTCGAATAGGGTGACAAAAATAAGAACAGAAGAAAATCACATCCGGATTTAGGAACATTAACTAAGGAATAACCGGGAGCTGAAAAAAAGATAGAACTTTCTGCATTCGGCACGAGAGGAGTCGTCAAATTTGTCGAACAAGTTAGACCCAAGATTTTTTGGGTTCCTCGGCATGTGTACCTGAACTTTCATCGTACTCATCTTGCCGTCCTCTGAGAAAACAGCTGCTAAGCAGAGATACCAGCATTTCGAGCAGATACCGACTCACCCGTGTAAGCTCTGCATGGGATAGACCTCGGTGACCCGATGAATACTGACACCTCCTTCAGATATTTGAGTGTCGTTTGGTGACATGACGGCAGGCTGACTCCCTATCTTGAAGCGCATGCCGGATATATTGCTGAAATTGGTGTGGCTCACACTAGAATCAAATGCACTGGATAAATAGAAGCCTCGTATAAAATGGGAAGACACATACACGACACTTCGGCTGATATCCCAGAGCTCACGGAACGAACGTGTTGCAGCTAAGAATCTGAAAAGAAGAGTTAAGGACGGATGACCACGATTACAAGAGGTTTAGTGAGCGACGGACAAGATAACAACTAAGATATCATAGTTTAGTGAGATGTGAATGTCAGATAATCGTGCGGGGACTCACGATTTGCTGGTTGTAGGATCTTTTTGTCACCGTCATTGTTAGCTATGTTCTTGCAAAGTGAAAGCAACGATAATACCATGTTCATGTATTCTAACAGGTTGTTCTATGAGATTCAAGTTCGTCAACAGACACTGAAGACGCACCGTTGAGATTGAGCCCCAAAAGAAGCTGGAAGAATATAATGTTACCGTGCGAATAGATAACTTAGTATCCATACTTACCGCAACAGCCACTTCGGACAGTGTAGCGGCAGCAACCCATACCACGCCCTAAGAGACAAAATCGATTTTCTTTGGATACAAAAAGTCAAATTGGACAACCCATTACCTGTCGGCATAGCACCCACCACAGATGCCCATCATTCCGCGTATGTAAAACACCGGCAAACATGATTGCCAGAAGAACGACGTCGCACACCGTTGTAGTGACGGTGTTGCTCAGACTGTTATGTGTATTGTAGGGAACGCATGAGTTCTCTGCATTTGACCATATATATTCCTTGCTCATCTGACAATAAGATGTAGGAGTGCGGTTCGTGTATATCAGCTGAGCACGCACCAGGTAAGTCCCTAGCATATGTATACAGGTAAATAAAACACGAAAGACGATACGGAACAGGGTAGAAGCGTACCATACATATTCATTCCGAAGTTTGTCACCCAGGAAGTGATGATAATGATGATAATGAAAATATTCTTATTCCATAATGCAATGCTAAGGAAGCGATGATCAGTAGATTGAATCGCTTCGATTGCGACCGGCTTTCTACTCACGCACGAATCCCAAGGAGAACAGAGCATGAAACAATTGCCACACAACAAAAGAACTGTATGCAGTGGACAATGGTCATGAGCTTCTGAAGGTTGAACAGAAAACATACGTAGGTAACAACAATCCACGCCTTGGTGACCGATCAACAACCACAAACCTGTGATTAGCAGTGTTTACTCACCTTGCAGTTATATTTCGTATACGCGTTGAAACCAAACATAAAACAGGCATATGAGACCAGAGTAGTGAATCGAGCTAGGAGATAAACCTGGACAAATATTTATTAAGAAGATCAATGTAGAAATGTCTCGATGGCAGCGTTGATACTGCTTACCATGGAAGGAGGAGTACGAGGTCGTTTTCCAGTCAAGATGTACCAGTCGTAGTGAAGGGTTGTTACGAATTCCCAGCTGAGAATTGGGCATTTCAGCTGCTCATTCACATCTAAGTACACGGCCAGACAAGTACGTACATGAAGATACCTGCACTCGCATGTGCAACTTTTACAAGTCCCACTGGATTGGCGTTAATTATGACAGACGGAAGGGAGAATAAATTCAACGTACGTGCATCGCGCTCAATTACGACCGGATTGGAGTAATTGACCATTTCTTCGAGAACAATTATTGAACAGGTGAGTTCGACACCGTGTATGCGACCAAGAAGAGTTACGATGCAATGCTATAGAGTATAGAAAGGTAGCGCAATGGGGTGGCGAGATGCAGAGAGGAACAGGGCGCTTAAGAAAGGCTCGCACCTTGTAACGTCCGACCTTCTTCGATGGTGTGCGGTTGATCGTTTTATGTGTCGTGATAATGATGAATGATAGAAGATATGATTACAGTTTTGATTCGAGTAAGTACTTAAGAACACATGGACCCAGACGTACTCACAAGCAGACGTTAAGCACAGCGGCCCAAGTTCTACGACGTTCAATCGGAGTCTCCCGGAGAACATGTGTCAATATTTACAGGCCATCAGTTTCACAGAATGTATTCCTGCATCATATCGCGTTGTGTGGCTATAGAGGGTGAGCTCCTTCGTTTGGTTCAATAAGTGCCTCGCGTTGCAGTATGATACTGCCGAGGAGACATCAGCAGCGTCGGAGGCCTGAGGTTCAGCTACATAATCAATCTAGATCTTCTCTTATGGGGAAAATACAATTTAAGTATGTGGATGCAGCCATGAGGAAGACCAGAAGACCATTCGTTCATTGTGAGAAAACGAAGCAGCAGATGGCAAGATGACGAATGCTGGAGGATCGCCGACTGGGAAAGACCTCTGCAAGTGACACCGAGGAGTAACGCGAGCGATATCGATAGACGATGGTCGGCGGTACCGGGTCCATCTCTATGCATATCTATGCTACCTGTATGCGCCACCATCGAAATCAGATGATCCGGTGATCCCTTTCGTAGATCATCGATCACTAGTAATTAGATAACGTCGGCGGTGGTGGTTCTCATCGATAGGTCCAGTTGTGGTCAAATCCTTGGCTTCTCTCTATAGCTAACCCAGCCGCCGTGGAGGTCGCAGGTTTCGGACTGCGTCGCAACATTCCAGTTGTCGACCTGCCAGGTACCTGAGCTTCACACGCCGCGGCGAATCTCTCTCAAGCCAATGGTATGTAAGTTGTAATTTTTTCGATATCGTACTTGTCGGGTTGTTGTATCTCCAGCTAGAATTGTAAGCCACAAGACATACACGATGCGCACGGTCCCACGCTCGGAAACGTAAGATCTACTCTTACCTGCCATGGCGGTCGCGCGTTTTGGACTACATTGTGATACTCCAGCCGTTGACTGTTGACCGGGACCCGCCACCTGAGCTCGATTCCCACGCAAATCTCGTAAGCCAATGGTAGGTTGTAATTGTATCGACATCAGTTATCGAGTTGTTGTATCTCGGGCCAGCAAAGTCTGGCAACTTCACTCGGCTGGTGACCTTACTACACTGCTGCACCATTTAAGTACGAACAAAGTACTATTTGATGAATGTACTGAAATCGTACGAAAATCGTACGATACGGAGAAAAATATTATTGTACGAAAAAAGTACTGCTTGATGGAGTACGAGAATTGTACAATAATCATACCTATATTGTACATAATTTGTACTGTGATCATACTTACCGAGCGACATTATTTGGAACTCGCAGGGATCAATATTTCAATAGGCACGCCACACAACCAGATATAGCAATGATTGATGATTCAATTAATTACCAAAAACAGAAACTACATATACGTATATAATTTGTGGCACATGAAAAGTCGTGTCAGTTGTTCATCAGATGAGCAAAGCCACGACGAGGCATATTGGCGCCTCTATCACCGCTCGCCGGGCCAATTTGCGTGTCAGAATTTTGACGAGATTGGCCAGCGGCTGAGGCGCTGGAACTGTACGAAAGGCTGTAATATATGTATCAGCCATGCCATATGTGAAAAAAATAAAAAAACCTAACCGAGGCCTGTCAAGATTGACTGTTCTACTGACAGAAAGACGAAAACGGGCGGATTGGCCGTTCTGGGAAGCTCGAATCCACAGGGAGCTCATGACGTTACAGGCAGCAAGCACATGGACCGAGAATGCCACTGCCAGGTGCAAACATTATTCCGAGCTAAAAAGGATGCTGCGGGCGGGAAACATTGTCAGTCAGAGTCAGACACAAAGCCCACCTCAGCGTCCAGGGCTTCTCAGAAGTACCAGGTGTCGACTACTTCAACGCGTTTGCACTCATCGCGAAGTTAGTGATGATCTGGTCGGCATTCGACACGGTGTCGGTGGTCTCGACGCATCCAGGTGTTGTGCAGCGGGACGCCGTCAAACACGTTCTTTGTTGCCTTGCTGAATGGGCGGACGCAGATGGAAACATGGCAGAGGGCCACGACGCGTTCTTACTGAGCGCTGAGCGCTGAGTGCTGAAGCTGAAGCGCTAAACGGCGGAACCGTTTCGTGGTCGTCGAAGCTGAAGCTGAAAGAGCAAACAAGCAGGAAATAATTTCGTTGAAGTCAACATCGGATTCGGCCGTAGTCGGAATGCCTGGCACGTGGCGGTCACACATGTGGCCAAGGCGGCAATGTGGTTGCGGAATCTGATCGGGAAAGTTTTCGGCCAACAATCAATCAGCGCTTCAGCGATCGCGTTAACACAAAATCACGGCGTTAGCCAAATTAGGCATGGTGTGATTCTCCCCACTGCTCGACATGTCAATCAAATTTGATGAAGTACAAAAATTGTACTGTAATTTGTACGTTCCGAGTACCCTAAGACTTAGTACGATTGTGGTACAATTATCATACGATGCGGGTACGATTTTCGTACAATTTAAGTACTAATAATATTCGTACGATTTTCGTACGCATTTCGGTCAGCCGTGTAGTAGTTCGTTGCATGATCCCTCTGGCCATTGTCGGGTGCTTGAACTTGTCATTTGTCCTGGGCTCCGTAGACAATGCTCAGCGGCATACTGTACCTACTTTCAGCGTATATCTGTTACTTCACGAGTGCCGTTCTTTCCCAGTTGCACCCTACTTCATCTCGTGGCCGTTACACTCAGATGGGATTTTCCCTCCTCACCCTTCTCTCCTACTTTCTCGCGGCGCAAAATCTGGATTTATCGGGGGGAGACGCTGGTCTTAGGATTCGAAATCAAGGTCTGGCAGTAAGCATTGATTTTCTATGTCCACAGTTTGAATTCGTTCATTGATCAAACTCGTCAGGCTGTCACCTTGATACATGGACTAAACACGGTGATCTGGGCTCGAAAGATGCAGCCTTACAGACGTACAGGCTACCCGCCATCCACGATTTCGGCCATTCTGCTGAACGCCCTCGATCTCTGCCATAATCATCGGGGCATTGGCTGGACGTGGTCGAAGGGCATCAAGTTACCCGAAGAGTATCGTGCTATCAACAATCGCCTCGTTTACCTTGTTCAGACCGTCCCGCTCCTTGTTTTATCTGTCCTCAGAATTGATGCACTCGAAATTGTGCTTCGAACCCTGTATGCCGATACACTCGCACGTCCAAACGGTGGCTATAGTATATTCGACCATAACCTACCCATATTCCGACGTTATGTTGCCTCTACATTTGTCACGTTTTTGTGTGCGTGGCGAATTAAGGAGACGTTCGAGCTAGCGGCATACGTTGTTTCGCTGGTGATGGTTGGCGTCCTAGGCTATCCGCCAAGCAGCTGTCCACCCGGTATGGGTTCTCCTTTGCTTTCGACCTCCGTCCAGGATTTCTGGGGACGCCAATGGCATCAATACCTCCGCTTTCCCTTAGTCGAAGCTTCCACATTTATCCAGCCGGCTATTCCAGGGTCTAAGCGCACTAAGCTGGTGCTCGGGACATTCATCACGTCTGGTTTTGTTCATGTATTGGCATATTACCCGCTCGCGCATCACTTTGCCATTTTCGAGCACATGCTGTTTTTCATAGGGAATGGCATGGCCCTTCTCGTCGAAGATGCCATGCGGAGAAATCCGAGTGCAAACCGTCCTTGGCTGCTGTGGATATGGATGTGGTGTGTTCTTCTCGTACTGGGAAACGTTTGGATCAATGCTTTGTGTAAGATGGGCTATGTAGGTGCACATATTCTACCTGATTCTTTACATCCAGTATCATCCTTTCTCAAAACCTACTGCTAGGCAGTTTTTGTATTTGTTCAACTTCATGCTGTACAGTTATCTTCGTCTCCTCTATGATTATGTAAAGACAACGCAGCACTCTGGCAGCATATACTTATATCTGAGATCTGAAGATGCAAACGAGGACGTAGTCCCGCATGCCCCGCCCGTGCAGATTGCAAGCGCATATATTCAGAAGCCTTCAACTTTCATCTGTCCTGCATGCCACCTTACCTCTACGATTACCGTCAGAGCACCGCATCTACGCGTCGTGACGGGGCGCTCGGCCACAAGTATGTTCTTCCCCGCCTTGACTGGTGAGGCCGAGGCGTTGAGGATGCAGCTTCCTTTCGCGACGGTTGGCAGACCTTTACTCTCAACGGCGACGCGACCTTCGGCGCAGTCAATTATTCTGAGTCCATACTTTTTTATGCGCCGTGATGGTCCACCGCCCCAACGTTCCCTTGGGAACTATGCTTTGAACGGCAAATCCACAGCCAAGGTACTCAGGCGGTTTGAAAGGGCGTTCCGATACGTGAGGTAGCGGAATGTAACAGCACTCCTCAAGATATACGACGCTTGCGTCGTATGCACGCTTTTCTATCTGCTTATTTATTACTACATACATAGCTTTACTTTACTGCATTCATTTCAACTGAGGAACTGCTTTCGCTTTCGATTGAAGCACGCAATTAAATCACACGATGTTGTAGTCGTTCAGTAATCTACCAAGGCTCGTGGTCATTGGAATTTTTTAGCCAGAGAGTGTGACACGCGCCTTGCACAGGTTAGCAGTTCTACCACTGGTAGACGCCCGCGACCGAATCACAAAAACAAAAGGCCAAAAATCGCTTCAGCTAAGCGCGCATTCAAATATTTAATAGCCGTCGTACAACACAACAGCGCATATAATCAGTTGTTTTCGAACCTCTCGACCTGTTCATCCAGATACGACCAGAGCTGTCTACCTAGCTCAGGATCCTTGGACATGGGATTACAATATCCACGACGCGCCCAGGGAATGTAGTACTGAAACATAAATGATCAGCGTGTAAAAGGTCAGATAAAGAAGGAAGTGCACTTCGCCGTTAGGGGAGGTTGCGTCTGGATGCGCAACAGCATACAACGGGGTTAATGCTCCCATGGGTGTCGGATAAAGTACAGCGCTCTACGTCAAAAAGACTTGATAAACTTGACAAAATGCACAAATTTTGTACTCACCAACAGGAACTTCCGGATTCGCGAAGCATAGCGCTGTAACTCGCTATGCAAATTGCCGGGGTTCACAGCGGAAGAAACGACGCCGTCTTTGCCATAGCGCCGAGCGAGTTCCTGCGAAAGGACAACATTGGCCTTCGGAATAAAGTAGTGAAGAGTAAGCAACTCGCCGGGCAAATGATGCGAACAAATTACTACACCATTTTGCTTTGGTTGTAAAGAGGAATTGTGCCAAATTTGCGACGCGCTGGTCCATCCTTAAACGTATCAAATTTGAGCGTTCCAAACACCTCAAGCGCGGAGCTGGTGAATATGACACGAGGTTTGGCATCGGGACTGGTCTGCACAGTGGAAAGGAGAATTGGAAGAAGCGATTTCATTAGGAAAAAATGTCCTGAGTAAGACGTTAGGGTATAACAATACCTGTGAGAATTGTCACTTACCCAAGACGTTGGTAGCAAATTGAAGGTCATAGCCATCGGCGGTAACCATCTCAATGGGAGGAGTCATAACACCACTGTAAGAGAATGCGAGCGTCAGTTGAAAGCGATGTATGGTGGAATTACACCATTTACGCGTTGAGTATGAGACCGTGCACTTCCTTCTCTTTGCTTCGAAATCCTGTGAGCGTTCGTATCACGCCCGAGAAAAGAGGACCAACATACGCTCCAAATTCAGTCGCGGCCTTTCTAACGCTGAGCAGATCGGTCAAGTCCATCTGCAAGAAAATTGCTTTCTTTCCCGTCGAATCCTCCAGGTCTTTCAAAGCTGCGGCTGCTTTGCTGGGACTCCTTGCACCCAGATAAACAGTTGCATTGCGTTCAAGCAAACCCTGAATGCACAGTGTAGTCGTCAGCGATGTTATGACCCCTGGTATCATCTCCAACTAACCTTGACAATTTCTTTGCCCACACCGCAGTTACCGCCGGTTACGATGTACACCTTACCGGTGAGATCCGGAAGGTCTTTGACCGTAAACGTTGCCTTCGGCGGGAAGCATTGGTTGAAATACGAGCTGAAAGCCGCACCCATGATGATGAACAGAACCCAGATAGATAGACAACACAGATGTGCAATGTTCAACGACCTGCGTGGAAAGAGGAAGTTGTGCTAGCTCGCAGATTGCAGAAGTTATGAATGTGATGTACGAGTTGATTGCATGGCGCGGACTATGAACGGCGGATAAGTGCTCGCAGCAAAGCCGCGTGTATTCCTGCAAGACTCACACGTAGGGAAGCCTATCAACACGTTTGTTCCCACGCGATGTCAGTATGTAAGGTTGATTCGGCCGATATAGAACATGGCAAGATACTTAGCATATAATGGAATCAAATGTATTGTAAGATAAATCCATTTGGATTGAACAGTCCAAGAAACTTGGTGTGCGCCGATGTCCGTTCGACTCGGTGCATTTACTTGTCTGTCCAAAAAGTGTATCTGGTAAGGACCGCCGTACGTATGATCGGTGAGCGCTGAGCGCTGAGCGTTATACCGAAGGATCGATACAATCAGTAGAAAGCAATTGAGCAACGGCGGTGTTGCTCGGACTCAGAATCTTGTGGTCGACTCTGATACCCGTCGGGGTTGTGACAATCGTGAAAATCAGCTCAAGCGTTTTGAGGTAAGTAGTCAAGATCGTGTTTGTAAACAAACGGGATTTGCAAATATGCATGAAGGAAATACTGCCCAATGGGCAGCTTTTCCAATGGACCGACGGAAAAAAAACCGCCAAGTGCTTGTGTCTTCTCTATGCGGCCATTACACCGAGTTTCTGAGCGTGGGACCGCGCCGTCTATGCACTGTGTTGCTCCATTTGTATCAGCATGACGGGCCACTAGTGGCAGATCATTGGCTCACATCTGTTCAATAGATTGACGTGAATGCCGTGTATATCGATCTGTGTGAATCTGTGGCCAGCTCAACACGTCCGTCGGAGTCTGCCGTAGTATTGATATTGTCGGTGGCCTGAGAGCCGCCGTTTGAGACCTGAAATAGCACATGGACCGCATCTGCAGCGGCTCCCAGATCCTTGACATCCTTACATATACATCTATCTATCTGTGCAGAGCGCCTTGTTTTGACTCGAAACTACCCCAGATTGGTCGATGAAGCTCACTATTTGCACAACTAATTGGCGCGGTAACGCCGAGTCGCACGTTGTCTTCCCGGTGGCGCTGATTGCTCCTTTCTAGCCGATTGTATGGAGCTGCGTGATCGACTTCGACTCGTGCGAACAATGCCACACATAGGACCTCGGACAGCCAGTCTCATGAGGTTTGTTGGAATGATGCGAACTTGTCCTTGTGGTCATGCCTCTTACACTTGATCACCTTCGTTACGATGTGTGCGTGAATTGTACAAGTATAGACACGGTGGATATTATATATAAGCAGGTAATTGTCCTGGATTCTCGTCCGGTTGTGCGCGAAGTAAGAGCATGATTGTCATCTGCTTGGTTTTGGTGCTCTTGCTCGTGACCCAAATCAATGCCCTTTTATATGAGCATCCTATCGACCTACCATCTTTGGACAATTATGACTATATAATTGTCGGAGGTAAGTTTTTTAGGCTTATATTTCTTGCTGTCGTCTGAATGAGGTTCAGGCGGTGCTGGTGGTAGCGCTTTGGCAAATCGTCTTTCCGAAGATGACAATGTTCAAGTCCTCTTACTGGAGGCCGGCGGTCCGTAAGTGTTTTTTTATTTATGCCATTTTCCCACTCTATCTTCATTTCCATTCCAGCAATAAGAACGTCTTGGATCTCGAGGTCCCGTTCTATTGTTACACCAAGCTTGGTCCTGGTACCCCGTGGGATTGGAATTTCACGACCACACCGTACGAACAATATTTCTTGTGCTAAATATTGTTTCTATTCTAATAATTCACGACGATTAGGCAAGTTCATCTCGACAATCGCGCTATCAAATACACACGAGGCTACGGGTTAGGTGGTTCGACAGACGTTAGTAAGTGTCACTGCCAACTTCGTCTTCCTTTCAAAAAGGTTATGCGTTCAACGTTTAAAATAAAGACTGTATGGCATACAGCCGTGGCTCTGCAAGCGACTACGACCGATGGGCCAATGTTACGGGTGACAATGGCTGGGCCTGGGACAGTATAAAGGGGTATTTTCAGAAGGTAATATGGCAAAGCCATACTTCATTGTTTCGTTTGCTTACTTTTCATAAAGATTGAAGATTTTGTTCCACCTGCCGACAAGCACAATGCAACTGGTCAATATGATCCTAGTATACATGGAACCCACGGTGTCGTAGGTATCAGTCTGGCAGGTTTCCCATTGCCGATTGATCCAATATCTCTGAAAACAATCGATGAGCTCGACATTCCATATGTACTAGATTATAACGATGGAATGCCGATCGGATATGGTATGTTTATTCATCCAATCATATTGAATCAATTAATAAATATATCTTAGGCTGGATGCAGTCGACCGTGCGCAATGGCACACGAGAGAGCGCAGCCACATCGTATCTCGGTACTACGTACATGTCACGGTCAAACCTTTTTGTCCTGGTACACTCAACAGTCCTTTCTGTCTCAGCGTCGCGTGTCGACGGGACCATTGATACAGTTAAGTTCAGTCATCCAGACAGCCGAGGTGATTCGTCAATTGTTTTCCCCGGCGCTTTAGCTAAATCTGATAATACAGTGCCACTCCATGTTACCTCGACGCGTGAGGTCATCTTATCTGCAGGGACATTCGGTACTCCCCACATACTCCTCAACTCTGGCATCGGTGACGCGAGAGCTCTAGCACAGCTGAAGATACCATCAATTGCAGACCTTCCAGACGTCGGAACCAACGTTTCTGACCATTTACTCATATCCATGCCTTTCCTCGTCAATGCATCTTGGACATTTGACCAATTGATTGTCAACGAGACCGTGCAAGCGGCCACTCTTGCACAATGGGAGACGAACCATACAGGACCATACACGAACCCCTTTCTTACTCAAATCGGGTGGATGCGTGTGAACGAGTCAGATGAAGCAGTGGCCAACATGATTGCTCGATATGGAGATCCGTCTTCCGGTGCACATTCTCCACACATAGAATATGCACCAGGGGTATACTATATTGCTTCTGCTCGCGAGCTTTTTCTAATGACCCCTGCGAGTATAGGATGGTCTTCCCGGAGGTGATGGCCAGCCACATGTCATGATGTCAGCGGCTCTACTTACACCGTGGTCACGTAAGTTGTCTGGTACGTTTTGTGTGTACGCTTTCTCACTTGTTTACGAAGGTGGTACTGTGACATTGAATGAAAGCGATCCTCTCAACGCCCCAGTAATCAATATGAACTATCTCTCGTCGGCCCTGGATATCTTCATTTTGAAGCAAGGCGTGTACGCTACACTACGTTTCATCTCAGCACCTGCATGGGATAGCTATGCGCCGAAGCCTTCAAATGGATTCGAAGCTGTGTACAATGCAAACGGTCAGCTCAACGAGACTGCCTTGGACGATTACATTCGCAGTGTTTCCAGTCCTGTTTCCCATGCCGTAGGATCCTGCGCAATGTCGCCCTATCATGCAAGCTGGGGTGTGGTCGACCCAGACCTGCGTGTGAAGAAGTTGCAGGGATTGCGTATCGTCGATGCATCTATCTTTGTGAGTGGTACACGTTTTTCTCGATGAAAGATTTTCATAGTAACAACAGCCATTTGTGCCTGCTGGTCATACAACTGGGCCGACATACCTTGTGGCAGAGCGAGCCGCTGATATCATCAAAGCAGCGTACGCCTGAGTTGATGTAAATTCTTGACATATTATCGAAAAGTTTAGTTCCCGGCGAGGGGAGAGGAGGCCAGTCGCGCGGACGGTCTTAATGCCGGAGTGTAGTAAAACGAAACGCGCTGACAGAGATGCGGCGCGCTACCGATAGGATACCAAAAATTCAAATAAACTTCGTCGGATTGTCGTAAGCTCGAGGACATGGCAGTCGCGTTTTTCTGTGGAGTGGTGGCTCTTTTTTGAATCTGTTGCGCGCAAAATGATATATGTTCTCGGCCTCGTCTTCACCCGGGTATATACACCGTCGATGGGTCACCCACTTACCGCGTGTGCTCTCGCGAGGGTGGGACAACCCTACAGATGTGATATGTACTCGTAAACAGAAGGAAAAGAACGAAAATGTCTCAACGTGAATCTTGAATGGGATGTACGTATACAACTGGGGAATAAAATGATAACTGTGAGATAGCTATGTTCAACGGTTCAACGACGTGGGGTGGCCGGCTAGGCGCGCGAAGTATTGTGCTGCCCGCTCAGAACTGCGCGCGGGTTGCCCAAGCCCGGCGCGTGCGCATCGCGAGTCAGCTCTGGCCGAAGTCCCGTCGGACGTGTATGTATTATCAAAATGAAAACTAAAAAAAAGGAGGTGGGGGGGAGGATTCTGTATCAAAAGAAATGGAGAAACTAACCAGCATGCGACCTTTGTTTGTGTTCTACGTAGCTATCCGAACCATCCGACCGCCTGCTGCACCGCTGCAGCTCTCTTCACGCCGTTCTTGCATGCGGCTTGGTTGCCATGGTGTTCGCACGACGAAAGACGGATACAAGCTTGGTGTGTGACCGCGTCCGATTCTGGCTCCATACGTCCGTCGTGCCTTGCCATATCGGGATATGGTCACAAGCTGGTTGGCTGTTCTGCACTGGATTCCATAACTAGAGCAGCAGCACGTTTCGACCTTGCTTTTACGGAGCACTCAAAGGGCATTGGATGACTGCAAAAGAGCATTAAAGATACCTCATAAACTTAAACGAAGGCGTACATACCTGACTGTTCCTGAGGTATTCTCATGTACTGGCAAGACTTCGACACCGTTCACAATGGCTTTCGAGATCTCCAAGACACACAGACTCATAGAAATGAGCATAAACACCGAATCTTCAGCGAGCAGCGATCCTGAAGGACAAAACACTCATCGTCATCTGATAGTCTATACAGGCAAAAAGCATCTAATTACCTGGGCAGGCACTGTTTCGTGATGGTCCGGTTATTATCTCTAGACATAAAAAAGAAAGCATACCGCCGCCCAAATCCAAAGCCTTTAAAAACGTCAAAGGAACGAAGATAAAGATAAATGTTACATTTTGCACTTACAAATCTGTCGCGGGTCAAGCTCCGGGTTTGGTCCTAAAAAGCGTTGTGGATTGAATTGCATGGGGTCTTTGTAGACAACGGGATCATGCGTCATTCCCCTGTAAATTGTTGGAACGCAACGGATTGTTTATAACGGATTACGAACCATTGGTTTGGTAGCACTATCGCTCCCTTGGGAATGTCATAACCCTTGTATGTGTCATCCTCCATCACTCTGTGTGGTCCACCTGTATTAACGGAAGTCGTATGAAGCCAAGTCGACGATTGTAAATTGATATCGAATACCTAAAGGCTGCAGCGATCATCTGTACATATCAAACGATCTCCTATAACAAACATTACGCACAGCGACTGAGTTCCACCGAAAAGCTTCTTTCACCAGCGCATTGATGTACGGGAGATTCGGACGGTCCTCGAGACAAGGCAATCGGTCTTGACCTATAATTGCATCAATCTCATCATGTGCTTTTCGTTGGACTTCAGGAAACAATATCATAGCGAGGAAGAAAGAATAGTTGGTCGACACAGTCTATTGATTGTGTGTGAGCATTTCGTACACGGTCATAAACAGAGGCCAAAGGCTGCATTACCGTATCAGCACCACCTGTGGATGACATGAATACCGGTATTTTCCAGAGTCGCACGTATTGTACGTACCGGCATACATAGCTTGCGCAGTCCACTTGATATCGTCTTCATCGTCGGGCGTCAAATGGTCTTGTTTGAGCAGGTTCGACGTAAATGAAGGCATTGCCTTATCTTCAGCCTTGAAAAGGGTTATCCACGGTACACACGAAGGCTTCAAAGCGAACCATTTGCTCCTTGACGAATTTGTGCGGCCGTTCCACCATGTCGAGAAGCGTCGATCGCCATAGTCGGGCCATAGATTTGAAGTTAATTCCGGGCACCCACTCCGGAATATGAATCACTGCCAGCTGAGGGTAAAGACGTACAACGAAGAAGGGATGTATTGTACACACGAGCAGGAAACATGTTTACAGGATATCCTGGTGGAGTTGACACTGAAAACTGCACCGCAGCTTGTTCGGCGAGGTTGACAAGGGGATCGTCGTGATCTAAAGCTACATAGCCATGTGAAATGCGAAGTATAAGTGCACCAGCTGCACTGTTTTTTTTTTTCTAATTTAATTTATAAAACAGTGATGTTGGAAGAACATGCTTACCTACGGATGTGGCTAGATAACTTGTCAGGCGTTTCAAGAACATTACGAAGAAAGCGCTTTGTCTCGAATTCCTGAGCAGACGCCCATTGCGCAACAGCACTGCGAGTTCCAAGCTGTTGCACGAGTAAGATGGCAAAAGATACACTCAATTTAAAGTCTTACAATTTCATGAAATAGGCGGCGTGACCGTCGAAATTGCCTGGTTCCGTATCGATGAAATGCATGGGAATTCTTCCAGCCACATATTTCACCACCCATGGGTATCGTTGGTCGATCAGAATAAATGTTACTCCGCTTGTCGAGCAGGTCTACAGCAGCTTCAATGGAGTTCAGGATGATAAAGACTTGTCCTGGTATCTTCACGGAACAAATATCGCCTAAAAACGTTGAGCTGGGGATCTCATTCAAGAAAGCACGAACCATATATTTCTCCCCACTTTCGAAAGGTTATCCACTCCATACTCGTCGGCATATCAAAAGTATTGCAGAGGATCGGCAGACCATTTGGTCCAGGAGGTAAGCAACGACGAAATTTCGATAAATAGATGAGATAGTAGAAGGATGCAAAACCTAGCACGCTGACAAGAACAAACAACATAGCCTCCCGGGTGATGTGAGCAGCAGGCTGTCATGTCATATATGTTCGAAAGCGGTACTATCAAATTTACAATGGTTTGCAGTACACCTGTAAGTCGTCCGCATCAGCTGTTCCCCCCGTGAGAGTCGGCAATGAAAAGTATAGACTCAACATTATTGTATACTGATCATCCGACTCGGGATGCACATGGTACCCTCAGCTTCAAGCTTCAACAATCGAAATTTGTGTGCAAAATCATCGTGGGAATTGACAATCCAGAGATCTGAGCCTTACCGAATGGGGGAGAAGTACACACCGAGCCATGGCTTGGGTCAGAATAGACACAAATTGACGGTTACATTGAGTCTTGATAACCAGCGTGATACCTGTGATCCATTACCCCGTACCCGTGCCTGCTTCTGAGCTCCGCACAATGAGAAAAAAATCGCAGTCGTATGCTGGGATGATGACATGTGCTATTATCGCACCATTTACATCTCAGCCATGACTACATACTTTCAAGGAAGGGACTTACCCTTAAATGCACGTTGACATGAGTAATACCTGGAGACATGTATAACGATTGTTTGAATGGCGCAATCCTTCCTCGAAGCGTGAGAACCAACGATACTCAGGATCTGTTGCACGCATTTCTTTCTACCTGTAACATATAATACCTTCCCACCAGAATTTTCGTAACGTTCCAATTCGAGTCTTGGCCGTGAACATAGTACCACAGATTCTAGGCACCTCTGTATGACGGAATAGGACTGGTCTGACTTCTCAGATGCACGCACAAACACTACGGCGAATCATAAGTAAGCTGCAGACCATGAATTCTGGTGAGAAATCTTATTAAGACATACCTTACAAGTTGGTCCTACACAATCCGTTCATGTCGCAATATAACATTCAGAATGTGGACAACCAAACCTTTCCCATCGGCACCTTCAAACATTGTAGGTGAGCGAACAATATGGCCATCTGTGTCTGATCCAAAGACTAACCCACATCGTTAAGGCATCCTGTCAATTGTGCCCTATCATTTGAAAACCGTCTTCCTCTTCACGCGTTCTGATTATAAGACAATATTCTTACCTGTAGTGAGCTGTGTTGTCGGGATAGAGAAAAAAAAGGAAACTAACGTCGGCAGGTTACGTTCGCCACAGCGTGTACTCCAATCCGATCCGCCGACAGATGGATTCAGATGACCATATGGGTCTGGCTGCATCTGCTCCAAGCGAACGTGTCGAATCAGAATTTCAGTCTGAGCGAAGACATCATAAACAAGCCATGGCGGCCATTACCTTCTGGGCGTATTTCAGAACGGAGCACAAGCATTCTACGTTGGTCACTTTTCGTCGAAAATCTCATGTTTTCGCTCTGGCTAGGAGGAGACGTTTGCCTCGTTAGCGTTCTTCTTGCATGCGTAGAGTTCTTTCACGATGACTTGGGATACAGTCGTCATCCACTATGGAAAAATGTCCTCAACGTCGGCGGGTATGCAACATTCGAGCTTGGCGCAACACTAATCATGTGTAAGTTGTGTGTCCTAAACTGTGCTCGATTTCAAACTTATCTCTGTTATCGAGCTGGCGACAGCGGTTTGGACGATTCGGCAATCCTAGCGCTTATACTGTCAGGATCTATCATATTAACGACTATACAAGCACAAGACTTTGCTGACCGTGAAGGAGACAAGAAATCAAGCCGGCGTACCCTTCCGATTTCATTTCCTGAAGGATCGAGAGTATATACATTCCTCATGCTGGTCGTGTGGTCGTTCACAGTATCCCGGTTGTGGCATCTTGGCCCAATTTCATCACATGTCTTCATATCGTTTGGATCCTGGATCGGCTACCGCTATTATTCCAAACGGATGGTCCAGGACGACGAACGTTCTTATCTGTTCTATAATGTACGTTCAAATGTTAGAATTACCACGTAGCATTCACGTTCATTGCAGATCTGGCTGTTGATGGTCCACTTGCTACCAGCAAACGGTAGACAACATGTACTTGATATGATCTGAGGGACCGCTGTCGGATATAATGAAAAGAAATGTTATCAGCTTGGAAATGCGCGCAAGTGCACGTGCGGCCGAACAGATGTCGAAAATGGCCTCGCCAACAAAAAATGCTCACTCGACTTCATGACGCCGAAGGAACGCTTGTCGTCAATTATTTAAAAGACGCTCGTCGAGACGAGTTGCAGTAAGTGCCGTAGTAACCAGTGCCTGTGTTGGCGTTGTTTGTTGATGCCGTCCAGTTAAGGATATTCCTGAAGGCACATTTGACCTTAGTCGCGCCTTGGGGATATCGATAGACAGCCAAAACGATACCCACTTCACCATTGATAAACTTGATGTCGCCCGGACACTGTGAGTTGTAGTAGCCCGCACCGTACGCCGTACCAGCGGCGTTGTTCGTGTACTCGGACTTGCCGCCGTCAGCATCCATCTCCACAAAGCAGAGAGCACTGTTAAGGCCGCAGGGAAGGCTCGATACATTAACAGTAAGCATGAGCTCCTGGTTACGGGATCAAATTTCTTGTACGTGTCGTCGTCCTCGAGGAGGTACGCGCGCGACATTGGTTGTGGACGACCCGGCAGTCCTGATGCCGTAGCCACAATCTTTTGCATTGCAAGTGTCGGGATCCGTGCAGATCTCGGTGTCCCACTCGTTTCCAGTATAACAATCGGTGGTACCGTCATAAGAACCGGCGTGGAGAAGGTTGACGGGATGACTGCAAAGTTGGACCAGAACAATGAACCGGAGAAGTCACGTGACCGTGGGTCAACAGGGGTCGACGCGACGATTTGGTTCGCATCCAGATTTCTCACTACTTCTTGCTGGGCGTACTTAGCATTAGTTGTGCAGAGTTCTAAGAGCTGCTTTTATTGTTTATTGTGAACATACCTCTTTCTACGCCCTAGGGGACGCCGAGGCTTACGGGGACAGCCACTACGGGATCATCGGGAACGCGTTAGCCTCCAGCGCTCTGAGTCCACTCCTTGCAAGGTTGGTCTGATTGTTTTTCAAGTGTTTACTAGAATTCAATCAGGTTCCCAGCTTGTCTACGACGATATTCCAAGCATCTGCTGTATCTGTTCCTTGTTGTGCCTCGAGCGCTGCACGTCGAACCGGACTCCATGTTGTATGCATTTGCCACACAACCGTTTTCTGTACGGTTACTCATTTTTCCGGCCTTGGCGAAACGTGCAAATGTAAACCACCTATCCCATATGCTCATGTACTGCTAGAGCCGTCTTGCAGTTTATGTATTGGACACCTTTCTGTTTCTTTCCTCCACTATGCATGGGCGCCGGCGTGCATCGGTTCAAGCAATGATTGATGATTGATTAATTCACTATCGATCCCCATGATTCTTCCTATTACGGTGGACCATTAATCTTTCTGTGCATCCAGTATCAAATTCTGCATTTTCTGACCTGGGAAACGGCAAGTGCACGTGCGCAATTCTCATCCAGCGGACCTCCGATGCCTTCTGATGTTGTGTCAGAAGCATACAAACGAGCAAACTACTTTGTAATTCCGATGGTACCGTTCCTCACGCACCCCGACTATGATGCTGTGCATACATGCCTGACAAATGTGATAATTGCAGAAATCGAAGACCGTCATTCATTGTTCAAACGTTCATGCTTCATGAACAAGAGTCCATTACCGTCGGCGCACACTGCATTATTTTAATAGATGAATATATGACGCTCGACTCAATTCAGTGAGAATTGTGAACGTCCGAGTCGACACCAGGCTTTCCGCCATGTCTATTGTTCTTTTCCTGACCCTCGCACTCCATGTTGTGCCAATTGTTGATGGCTCCGTTCACTATCGGGACGCAGATGCCATTCCTTACTTCTCTTATGAGACGATTCAGCTAACAGAGACGAACATACCCAGCACGCTTTTCCAGTTCGAAGATTTGCTCCTAGACTCGTGCATCTACTCCTCGGGCCAATGCAAAGTCCTTCCTGTAGACGAGAGCTGGCCAGCCCTTGACGTGTGGCACACTTTGAATGGAACACTCGACGGGGCCCTCATTCAAGCAATCCCACCAGCTGCACCATGCTACAGCTCCTGGCCGATGTATAACGCCACAGAGTGTCTCGAAATCTCCGCACAGTGGAATAACTCATATTTCCAGTATGTGTTGTGAAGACAAGAGTATCTGAAACTTACCGACTTCCTATGCTTTTGTAGTGCAGGAAATCCGATTTCTGTAATGTCTCCATTTTTTCAGGTAAGGCGGCTCCAGCATTGCCAAATGTAATCGCTCATCCGCATCGACAGGGAGATACCTGCCTTCCCACGACAAACAAGTTCTCGAGCTGTATGCTTGGGGGTTACCCATCTTATGTTGTCAACGCAACGACAGTCAAGCATATCCAACTAAGTGTCAATTTCGCACGAAATACAGGAATACGCCTCATCATCAAGAACACTGGTCACGACTTCCTTGGAAAGTCGGTCGGTGCTGGTGCGTTGAGCGTGTGGACGCATCATCTCAAGGATATCCAATTCCTTCCATTCTTCAAGAACAAGTATTACGCTGGACCGGCTCTGAAAGTTGGCGCAGGCGTTCAGACATACGAGATTTACGCTGCAGCACACAGGTACGAAGTGACCGTTGCAGGAGGTAGTGGCTATGTAAGTGTCTCTCGCGAGTATCTTATAGCTTTACTGACTTCATACAACAGACGGTAGGCTTTGCCGGTGGGTTTGTTCAAGGCGGCGGACATGGACCTCTTGGAAGCCTGCATGGCGTTGCTTCAGATCAGCTACTTGCTCTGGAAGTCGTAACTGCGGATGGACATTTTGTGTCCGCAACACCTGATGTCAATCCCGACCTTTACTGGGCCATGAAGGGTGGAGGCGGAGGTATGCCGATCTATTTGTCGCCGAATTTCTCACCTATGATTTTGTCTTCACAGGTACATTTGGTATTGTGACCTCGGTTGTCGTGAAGGTTTTCCCGCCGGTACATGTTACGACAGCAACGATGAGCTTTACAACCACCAAAAATCTCGTCTCCAATGCCTTTTGGGATGGCGTCTACTCAGTATTCTCTCGATTTCCAGACTTCGCCGATGCAGGGGTGTACAGCTACGTGTATATGAACCATCTCAGTACAGACTCGTATGCATTCGGAATGCAGGCATTCGCACCAAACACGACAACTATCGAATACCAGGATCTCATTGCGCCTACTCTGGACTCTTTAGCAGCAATCGGCATTGCTGTCTCTTCTTCCTTTAGTTACTACGACAATTTCTATGACGCCTTTTTCCCTTTTGCTGGTACCCAGGCCGTCGGTTCCTCTAATACCCGCTATGGATCGCGCCTCCTCCCACGTGACAATTGGGCAGAGCCTAGTCTTTTGAACGCCACCTTTGCTACTCTGCGTAACATCACAAACTCCGGGTACGTCGTTGGCTTGGTCAACATGGCTGCACCCAAGGAAGATGCATCACCGAGCGCTGTGAATCCAGCATGGTGGAACAGTCTCGCACATGTGCTTATTGATGTCACCTGGGATGAGGATGCCAGCGCAGAGAAGATCAAGGCAGTCGCTAAAACGATCACATACAACCTTGTGGGCCAGCTTCGCGCCGTTTCACCTGGTTCAGGAGCCTATCTCGCAGAGGCAGACCCTGACGAACGCGATTGGCAACAGTCATTTTATGGTTCGAACTATCCTGGTCTCTATGCGGTAAAGCAGTCGAGAGACCCCTGTGGCTTATTCTATGCACCGACGGCAGTCGGTAGTGAGGATTGGCAAGTACAGTCATTCGGCGCGTTGTCGACACAGGATGGACGACTATGCAAGGTGTAAAAAAACTGTATGTACGTACTGACTCGTTCTTTCACTGCCGTCGTCCTACTCATAGAAGTTTCTTTTTTTCATTTTTATGATTCTATCTGCTCAATGAGAGGTCCGAGTCGCCGATACGAACATATACTCAAGGTTGCAATTCTCATGAACTAACGCAGGACGATTTCGGTGTCAACTGACGAGCGGTCCTCACTGCCCATCATCATAACCTGAGAATATTTGATCATTGTATTGACTCGAGTTAACGTTTCTATCCTCTGACCGATTCATGGCGGTTGGGCCGTTTATTCCATTCAGAAATATAAACGTGTGCGTTTTGATGAAACTGTAAGAGCTCAGCGCTCAGCGCTCAGCGTTTATCGATCATCCGATTCCATGTGCTGCAGCAGCCGAGATCATGGGTACGTTGTTGTCTATGCTTCTGACTTCCCAATTAACTCGGCCCCGCACTGCCCCGCAGCATATCAGTAGCATAACTCCACTGGCCATTGGTGCACCAATTTCGGGATGCACGTCTCAGATATTTCCGTGGATAGCGGTTCGCCGATTATAGTGTATATGCATTCCGTTTGGGGCAAACGAGGGCAAACGGCGTTCGTCGAGACTAACGTGATAGAATTGAATGGACCGGTACGATAACTTTACCTTACTCCATTTTGCATAGTATGTATCTATCCCGATATGCTCTTTTATCTTCTCTGACAGTTGGCAGCATACGTGCGACACATGGGTGAATACAAACACGGTATAGGTACGAGCGGTACCCGTCCACGGTCGTGGGCACACGGGGTGAGCACGTGGAGCAATCAACACTCCGGGAGCTTCATGACAACTTGAATATTGCAGTCTAGGCGTTCATGCAAATTCCATATACCAATCGCAGGATGCTCAAATGACGATGTTGAACATAGACAGATATACATAAAATGCGCATACTGTCCGCATCCGAGTCAGTTTCCTAAAGAGATAGTGGGGTTTACTCAACGATGTTTCAAGCGGATGTCCCCTTCGTTGTTTGCCTTGCTGCCGGGGCAATTGTTTGCTACATCTTTATTCGCTCACGGTCCAGGACATCACTACTGCCACCAGGACCACCTGGGTATCCCTTCATTGGAAACCTTTTGGATTTGAATACACCATCTGTACCTAAACTCTTCGCCGACTTGGAGGCCACATATGGTTCGTCCTACTCTCGTATCATTGAAATGTGTGAAAGCAACACTTCAGCAGGCGATATTATCCATATATCTGTGTTTGGCAAGAGCACTGTTATCTTAAATAGCGAATCCGCTGTCATTGATTTACTGGAGAAGCGCGGCGCAATCTATTCGAATAGACCACGGCTTGTTCTCTTGGGTGAACTACATGGTTGGGACGATGCGACACCGCATCTGCAATAGTACGTGCAGCATGTAAACAGACACCACTGTAGTGACCTTTGACTTATAGCGGCCCACGTCTTCGACGGCATCGCCAGTTCATGGGGCCTACAATGAGTGACCAAGCCATGCGGACTCGCCACAAAGACCTTCTTCGAACAGTAACGGCAAAGCTCATAGAAGGTTTTGCGACAACACCCGAAAAGTTCAGCGGCCACATTGAACAGTATGGTCGTATAAAGTTCCTCCTGTTCAATATGAATTTAATTCATTCTCTCAGATTTTCGGCATCGACAATCATGAGTCTCGGATATGGTCACGATATTGAATTGCCCGACGATCCACTCATACGTTCTGGTATGACTGCCGCCTATTTTGTTCGGGTACCCCAGCTAATCTGGTCGACTTCAAAGTTTTTGTGGCAATGACGACGCTGAACGAAACGGGTGCACTTGCAGCTACACTTGTTGACTCGTTTCCTATCTTTAAGTAAGTCTTTGCTGATCACAACGAATGTCAGCATACTGAACGATCTTAGATATGTTCCATCTTGGTTTCCGTTCGCTGAATTCAAGCGAGAGGCAAAGGTTGCACGTGCGCAGATGCACGATATGTACAACATCCCCTTCAATATGGTCAAAGAACAGCTTGTAGGTTGGTTTTCTGTGTGTATTGTTTTCATTGACTGTTGTGCTACAGGCCAAAGGAATCGAACGTCCCTCCTTGATGTCCGAGCTAATTGCTGAAAACGGCGGTCTTGGACATGTACCGCATGATATTGAGACAGACATTAAAGGTGTCGGTGCATCGTTGTTTGCAGGTACGTTTCTTTTCATGCCAATACATGGTGCTTTCTATCTCAGTTGCATACAGGCGCTTTCAATACAGTATGAACGGTTATTTTTCTGTATTCTATCAGTATATGAATTTCTACAGACAACAGGAACTCTGCTTGTCTTCATTCTAGCTATGATGTTACATCCCGAAGCCTTACGCAAGGCTCAACATGAAATCGATACCGTTGTTGGTCGCGATCGGCTTCCCTATGCAGAAGACCGACCGGCGCTTCCTTATGTCAATGCACTTTACCTAGAAGTGCTTCGGTATGCATTTTTCTTCATTCTTCCTTTTGTTGCAATTGTGTCTTGCGTCTTTTCAGGTGGGGAGCTCCGAGCCCGATGGGATTGCCGCACGCAGTTATGCACCGAGGCTTTGCTATCCCGAAAGATGCAACGATCATACCTAATGTGTAGTACGTATTTTTAATAATGATTCTGGTTGCCCATAGTAACTTCGACACAGTGCTATGATGAGGAAGTGCAAGAATCCCGAAGATTTTATCCCAGAAAGGTTTTTGGAAGGCGCAACAGAGAAGATCACTGATCCGACTATTTTTGCATTTGGGTTCGGTCGTCGGTCAGTTACTTTCTGTCATAATGAAGTGTTCTTTGTCTCACGTCTAACTAACTGTGCTCACCAGTGTCTGTCCTGGTCGTTATCTCGCCGACCATAGCGTTTGGCTGGTGATTGCTCAAGTTATAGCCACGTTTGACATCTTTCCTCCAGAGCACGAACGGAAAATTGAGTTCATCGTGTCATTTGTGAGGTGAGCGACGCTTCGTTGAATAAGCACCCAAGTATTTTTTTCATGATTTCAAACTAATTAAATAGGCATCCAAAGCCGTTCGAGTGCAAAATAGTATTGCGTAAAGGAAAACAGATGGATATGATACTGTAAATCTAAATTTGTCAAATGTTACATACATACCAGTAGTCGAGGATATCGCAGTCGGGCTTATTTGATGAAAATGAAGAATCCGTTGGATAGATACACGGCATGGTCCTGCCTCTGAGTCTTGAGAAGAAGAGAAATTGTTTACGTCTGCCAGTTGCTGGATGAATCGATGACTCACCATTATAAGTAGACAATTGCCAAGCAATTGTTCATGCGAGCGCGCCTGTTTTTAAACAGCCCGCATCGGCTCACAGCTTCGCTGTTGTTGTCTTTCGCCGCCATCCTCAATTATATCTTCAATTATGGCCACGTCCAGGGCTCCTACATCTCGCGCAGAGCTTGAGGGACTGCTTGAGAATGACATCAAAGTCAAAGTTGCAGGTGCGTCGTTTTAGAATGCGACAGTCAGGCGTTGAGACAGAATTATCCTCTCAACCAGGGATCGATGGTACACAGTTATCCTACTTATTCGTACGACGCTAGGTCATTTACCTGATAACAGTCGATGGGGTCCTCCGCGGCAAGTTAATGGTGAGCCCTTAGTACAGACTTTGCCAGTGACACTTGACAAGTATGCAGTCCAAAGAGAAGTTCATTAGCGCCGCAATCTCGGATGGCTTCGGATTTTGCAGTGTCATATTGTGAGTAGCCTTCATTCCAGTATCTGCCCGGTGATGTAATACTTTCGAATAGCGGATGGGATATCCACGACATGGTTTACAGTCGCGAGCTGTTGATATCCAACCGTGCTAATGGGTATGTCTCACGATCATCCGTGTCAGTCCAGCACCAACAAATGAATTTAATCCATGCAGATATCGAGATGTTTTGGCATCTATAGACTTGTCGACATACCGTCGTATACCCTGGGAGAATAATGTGCCGTTCTTCCTCGTTTCCTTCTTGGACCCCGACACCAAAGAACCTATCGTCGTTGACCCCCGTGGCATCTTGAAGATTGTCACAGATAGAGCTGCTGCTGCAGGCTGGCAGCCGTACGCCGGTGTTGAGTTTGAGGTATGTTTCTCAGTGCTGCCATGCGCGTACGTGCTGATCACCTTCCCCAGTACTTCAACTTCAAGGGCGAGTATGTGTCGTATTGCAGTCATTTTAGTATCAATACATTGCCCGCAGAGAACGCCGTATCGGCGAATGACAAGGGGTTTTCCAATCTATCGCCTCTCACGCCAGGAAGTATGTCAGACTACTAAAAGCTGTTGCGAGTGCTAAATTTCAACAGTGCACGGATATTCGCTGTTACGCTCACAGCTCAATAATGGCTATTTCCACAAGTTGTTCGATGATGCTGCCGCCTTCGAAGTTCCCGTTGAGGGTCACCGTGAGTCGTTCACAGTTACTTTCTGCAGCGTACGTCCTTACAGTATATCTGTGTGTAAGATACGGAAACGGGCCCTGGCGTGTACGAGACCGCGCTGGCTTATACATCTGCTCTGAGAATGGCAGATAACGCCATCCTCTATAAGTTCACGGCTAAGAGTATTGGCATGCAGCATGATATCATTCCCAGTTTCATGGCGAAGCCCTGGAGCAACGTGGGTTGTCTATGCGTATCAGAAGAGTCTCTGACCTGTCGTTCCAGCTTCCAGGGTGCAGCGGGTAAGTTACAAGCCCTTTTTGTTTATTAGCACGTTGAAGAGTCGTTTAAAAGACACATTCACGTGTCGCTACGAAACGCTGCTGGAAAGAACGCATTCGCGGTGTCGGACAATGAGCTTAAGACCGGGCGGAAGAGCGCCGCGTACGAAGACACCAAATTCATCAGCCAAGAAGCAGAGTGGTTCCTTTCCGGGTTGCTAGACGCCCTTCCTGATAGTAAGCACTCACCTTGTTAGGTTCTCGCCACACTTCTGATCCACCGCCTGCGCCAGTTATGCCTTTGGTCTGTTGGACCCTTCCTCACTCGAGCTATCGCTCGTTGACCTGTCTTTCTGCTCCAGTTCGTGCCTACAATCAATGGCTACAAGCGCCTCGTCGGTGGCGAGGCGTTTTGGGCGCCCAACGCGGTGACCTACGGTTATGATTCTCGCGCGGCCTCCATCCGTATCATCTCCCCACCCTCGTGTTCGCCATCTGCGACCCGTTTTGAAGTGCGTGTTCCCGGTGCAGACGTCAATCCTTACTACGCACTCAGTGCCATCGTCCTCTCCGGCCTCCGTGGAATTGAGAAGAAAATGACATTGCCTGGCCCTCCGATCAGCCACTTCACGCCCGAGGACAAGAGAAATGGCGGGGTAAGTAAAACGGTTGGCATGTCGATAACGTCTAGCCGACTGACGTGACCGTGTAGATTAAGATGCTTCCTCTGTCACTTGAAAAAGCAACGGAGCGGTTCATGCGTTCAGACAGCATTGCTCGTGAGTCTGGTATGTTCGGCGACGTCTTTGTTGACCATTATGGCGGCACTCGTGAACACGAGGTGAACGTTTGGAATAAAGCCGTGACAAACTGGGAAGGTCAGTCGTGTTCGCCATTGTGTTGTACATCCATATTGATTCAATTACAGTGTCCCGTTATCTCGAGCTCGTTTAATGTAGACTGTATATTTGTATCTTCGAACCTACGACATAGAATTCCGTTTTATACTCATGACGACGCTACACATCTCACGACAGGTGGTGGCACATTCAGAAACTCATCTCTTTCCGATTTACTATCTAAACGGAAACGTTTTTCAAGATTTTTCCGCAGTGCTTGCCGATCCTTGACTTGGTATGCTAACGTGGTGCCCGTACAAACACAAAGCAAACAATGAACGAACGTTGTTGGCTTCTGTGGAGATTTTCGAGGTGAGTACTCGCTTTCTTAAAGTTATCGCTCCATTCACACTACGACGCTTTGACTCGCTGTGTAGATGCTTCACGACCCACACATACCCTTGGATTGCACAACAATGAAGTCACAAGATTTCGTCATACCTTGGTGGAAAAATACCAAGTAAACAGTGGGGCCAGTCATTTCAAAGCGTCAACGTAGCCAACGTCTTTAATCGACTACCTTTTATATTTCTACCCAATAAGATGTCTGACTTCGATTCTACTGAGTTTCCTTCATTCTCTCGGTAGACGCACGGGTTCAACACACTTTCCAGCCAAGAACGCTGGTGATTATTACCCTACAGAAATGTCACTTGAGCTTGTCTGACGTCGGCGGTCTCAAGGCTGCTCTGAAGAACCCCAGGGTATCGCAGCAGGCTAAGCAGGACGCCCAGAAACATATCCACGCTTTTGAGGGTGGCACGTCTGTTCCGGAAGTTTAGTCTGGCCTGACCGACACCACCAGCAACGAACTCGGTCCGTCGTTATGTTAACCGTTTACATTTGCACATTCACTTACGATTGCCTAGGTGGTTACAAGGCCGCCTTGAAGAGTAAGGAAGTCGTCGTCGAATCTCGTTTATGAGCTGATTTATCCATCAACAGACCCAAACGTTGGAGAAGAGGCCAAGCAGAGGGAGGATAATGAGGCTCTGTAGATTTTGAGTTACTATGAGAATGTATCCCTGTACATATTGAGATGAGTGTACGTGTAGCTTTTGTGACCGTCTGCTTATGCGATTATAATGATGCTGTACGTCACTATATACCGAGCGTTAACGTTGATTATTCCAACTGGCAGCGGAGGTTTGCCGCTGTGTTTCTCAGCGCTCAGCGCTCAGGAGTCGCCCAAGTTGCCCATTCGCCTGGTATGACGTCATTTTGTACAACGGATCTTTGTTGTGCTTCCATGTTTTGATCGGTGTTTACACGGCTATCGACTTTTGATCGTAACCGCCTCGATGGGTCCTAGTTCGTCCACAACCACCATGTCGACACCTGAAGCTCGTAAGGAATGTGTTACTCCTGACTGGACATTCGCTCGCGTTGCATTCACGCCGTCCGGCATCTCGTCATTAGCAATGTTGAATAATAAAATTTACGCGGGATCAGGCAAGATCTCTACGACAAACTGGGAAATATTGTGACATGCTTACTTCAATGACTAGGGGACGGATGTCTGCGTGTGTACGACGCCTTGACAGGGAAAGTAATCAAGGCAATACGGAATTTAGATGGGGAAGTTGCATCAATATCGGTTGCTTGCAAGGATGGAGCAGAGGATGTTTGGATCGGTCACGGATCGATGGTAAGGCACCGGCTGGGACCCCAGTGAACAAAGAGCGCGCATAGACCTGAACAGGTTTCCAGGTTCGCCTTGCACAAACACGCTGACAAGATGATCCTTCGATCCGTTGATGCATTTGTATGTCTCTGTCTTGCGCAGGTCGGCGTCGAAGATGAGGTCAACCAGGTATGTTCTAGTGTAGTTCGGCAAGAAACTCGCTCATCTTGCATTGATAAAAATTTCGCGCCAGTTAAGATCTCACTAAATGTCAACTCAACTCAGCTTGCATTTTGCATGGATTCTGGCACCGTTGGAATTGTCGATTTATCGAACATGCAGATCACCAGGATGAAGACCGGCCATGAAAGTGTAAGTTTCTCGTTTACGCGAACAAAAGTTGCTTTAATGAGCGTGCAATAGATATGTGATTCTGTCTCGTTTATTCCGGACAGGCCGCGAGAGTTAGTCAGCGGTGGCTACGACCATTCCCTGTTACATTATGATTTTTGGCTGGGAACTATCCTATCGAAACGAAAACTACGTATGTTTTCTGCTTTATCAAGGGTCGGTTTCAAGTATTGATCTGCTTTCAGCCCCTTTGGTCTCGGAGAGCGGGACAGCCTTGACGTTGTCTCCTGCCTTCGTACTTTCCATCAGCATCTCTTCGACGGGTCTATTGGCCGCGGGGACGGCAGATGGGAGATTACTAGTTGGGACCGGTGGCGAGAAAGGGGCTTCGTCCAACAAAAGGAAGCGATCAAGAAAGTGGGAAGGACTCGACGAGTGTAGTGAGGTTGTATCAAAAATTGCCGAGGGTCCGATCGTTGGTGTGTGAGTCCTGTTTACTGCCTTGCAAAGTGCCGATGTAAGATGGCTCAATCGGAATCGTCGTAGCTCATTTATTAACCCCGACGTCCTTGTCGTGTCAACGCTTCTCGCAACAGTTATGCAATTTCGTTTAGTCCGGGGAGACGACGGGTCCATTTTGTTGGAAAAGCTATGGGCCACGACCATGACTGCTGTCAAAAAGGTCAATACGTTCACCGTTGACGATACTCATCTTGTGGTCGGCGGCCTCGGCGGTGACGGCAGAGGAGTCGTGGAGATATGGAAATGTCGTCAGGTGTAGACATTTGTAATTGTGAGCATTCTTACACTTTTGCGAGCTTCTATAGAAATGCGCTTTGAAGTCCCGCGGGTTGCATGAACTTCAGTGACTACCGCACATTCTTGACGATTTTTTTTTTGCTGACTCTCATGTCCAGGCTACGTATTGAACATTCAATGATTTCGGGGTATCCAAAGTGATCTGGATCGTACATATGGACGGTTGGTGCCGCTATCCTCACGTCAGGCTGATCGTGGTCAGGTGTTGGCCAATGGACGATCTATCAATTTGCCATGGCTTTACTATTCTCCTCTTTCCAGCTCTGCCCTCCTGAGAAAGCGCGGCAAACAAAACAGTCAAGCATACGGGAATGCATTATTTGCCGTTCGTAGAAGGCACGCGTGTCATCTCAAGGCGCCCGCTGGGATCACGTTCGCGATAACCTTATAACTCTTGGTTTCCGATGATCGTTCGCGATTACAGCATATAATTCGCCTTGAGGTGTCGTGCCGATTGACATTTATGTGTAAGTGCACCAAGTAGAAAAATGCATCGGACCCCGTGCTTTGCGTTGACGGGCTGTCTTTCTGATCAGCTTTGACGCGTCGCGATGGACGCGTTCTTTCGTGCTTTCCCGGAGTTTCTGCCTTCCTGGTGACTTCTAGGTTGGGAAAGTCGCGTCAGACGCGCGTTCCGAGCGTGTCATTCCACGCAATCGCAGGTTGATAACAGGTCCGCTCTCGGTGAGTATGTATATGAATTCAGTGAGGCGGTATCGCGTGATCCCACCTTTCACACCGTGGTCAGCGACTGCATATCAATATTATATGATACCAAAAGCACCGCTGTGGTGCAGTGCACTGATAAACTATATCATGTCTTGTGCGCTATGTCAATTGTGAGAATAAACATCAGGCCTAGACGAAGTGACAGCAGTGGTCTCGCCTGTAAAAATCTACGCCTTTACCGTACTTAGATCGACTGTTTCGAGGGGGCTGCGACGTCGACATGCGGGTGTGTGGCGTCTGGAACTTGACAATCCACCTTCACACAAATCACATCCCGAAATCACTGATACAAAAATGCGCCCTTGCTTCCTTTGCGAACGTATCTCCACGTCGTCGTCGTCGTCGACGCCCTCGCTATCATCTCGCGCTGAGCAGCCGTGAGATCAACACATCATACAGCAGATGTCTCCCCGTCGCAGCCTCACGCTCGGCGCCTCCATATCGCGCCGGGTAACCATCGACAGCGAGAATCGGGCGCTTAATCGCGAGCCCTCCCTGGGCGGCAGGAGCCACACTCTTGAGCGGAGGTATACCTCTCTACTATGCGACCGCGGCGTCCATTTTCTGATGCGTCTTAAGGGTACTCACTGAGATAGACTGGTGGAGGGTCACTGAGGGACAGTACCCCACTTTCGCAGCCAGAAACCAGGTGGCAGAGGACAACGAGAACGCGCCCGCCGTGCCACTCGTCGCTCCTGTCCCCCAGATGCATCGCACAGCATTGTGGACTGACAGCGACGTGGTTCATGGCCGCCAAGCGGTGTCAAGCTTCGCGTTAGACTTTGATGCCTATATGGTACGTATGACGTCATAACCACTGCCGCTGTTCCTCGTTTACTGATTCGAGCGCGCCTTGTTTCTTTCGACTGTGCAGAACACAACCACCGTCGAGCTCGCAGCGCTCACGCTGTCCGACCCCCATTCGCCATTGCGCTCTTATCTTCATATGCGTAGTCTATCCACATCGCCAGTCGATTCTATAGCTCAGGATTCGTGCTACAACTCTCCAGCGCCTTCACCCTCCCCAGTCTCATTCTTGCCTGAGCATCTCGGCGTTGCTTTTGGGCGACACGCGGATTATAACATGTCGCCCTACTCGGCGTCGTCTCCGGTGTTTTTTGACTGACACCAAGCTGTTGAATAATACTATGGTCAGTAAAAAAACGATCGAACAATGCTCTACGTGCATAGCTGGTAAGCACGCATATGTAACCGAGGACATGTATCAGACATTTGCTTTTCATTTCCTGTATGTGTCGGTCGTAGTTTTTTTGTTAAGTACCCCTTCACGCCGGCATTCTTCCACGTTCTTCTCATTCCACTCGTTCTATTGGTCTCATTTCATGTACAGTGCATAATCCAACACTTCATCACCCCATATTAGTAAGTATGCATTTTTTTTTCACTTGCATTTTCTGCATTGCAGTCGCAGTAATATACACTTGTCTTTGTTCAGGCTTTTTTTATTTTTTATTCTTCCAGCAAAAAAGAGAAAAAACATGTATAGGACTGCACAAGATACATACATACGTGGTTAACACTGTTATTGTAGTCTGATAAGAATACCAGTCACACTCCTTACCCCACAATTAACGGTCAGCGTACAAGGAAGAGTTTTACATTGGGTATAGCATTATGGACCGTTCGTCGACAGCCATCCAGGCAGATAAGTATGTGTAGCAACTAGATATTACATATGTAAAAGGTTATCCTCGGCCCGTCTCCTTGCGTCCGACGTCGTCACCTCTTGAAGCCCAGTACGGTGTCCGGTCCTCCGACTTTGCTCCACATTGGTTTTGCAAAGGGCCCATATCGCAGTGGTAATTTTAGCGGGTGCGGAATTTGAAGGGGTGGCCGCTGTGAAGGTGGCTTTGGCGGTACAGCAGCGGACGAATTGCGAGTTTTCCACGCCTCTCTTATCTTCCTCGTCCGGCCCAGAAGCTAGGTTTCAACGGAAGGCAGAGAAAGAGAGAAGTCACGATCAAGGAAATCAAATTGGAGCAAGATACGTTTGGCAACAGATGAAAATAAACAACTCACGACGTCTTTCTCAATCCCGTCCGCGATACTCTGAATGATGTTTTCGACAACACTCCGATGGTTCGGTTTCGGTTTATCGTTTCTAAAACGCATTATGCGCCAGTGGTTGTCACTGGGATCCCAGTGCACTTCGACTATCCGGTCGTCGATTTGCTCGCCGGACAGTTTCATCCTCGAAAGCCGCTCTAATCAGCATCATTGTGCAAGGTAAGGCAGGAGGAAAAACACGCATACTTCGTCCATTCATCGTCCGTAACGTGCATTAAATCGTAGAGATCAAACTTTGGCACCCCGCGTTCGTCGCCATTCCACACGTGTAGCTGGAAGACGGGTTTCGCGTAGAGATCTGAAGAGCTGGGATCGTCTTTGTTGGGGGGAAAACGCAGGACGAGCTTGAAGTCAATAGAGTTTTCGGACGGCGGTTTCCACTTCAATCTGTATACCAGTTTGAACAACATGAAAAGGAAGCGCCGCAATGAGAGCACACGAACATATTGGAGTCAGTGCCAGGCGTATAAGGGGCGTTTACGGCAGTATAAATGAGACCGTCGTTGCCGTGGCGAAGTCGTGGAATATCTTCATTGAACACGGTTTCAGCATTATATGAATTCCGGTTTTCTTTCAGCTTGATCCTAATGTGATCTTCAAACGAGTATCTCTAGATTTGCAGCAGAGAACGTACTCAAATGGCTGGTGTGAGGCCATGTCAGGATATTCTTGCAACATCTGCCGGTATGGTCGTATGAGCCACTCGTTGAGCCTCTACCGCTGAAAGTCAGTCAATTCACGATCTAGAACAAGCACAAGATGCCATACACCTATTCGCGAAGAGAGGTATTTTTCCATTACGTTGACACCGTCCACGACCAGGCAGTCGAACGCCAGAAGACGCAGTGTTTGCTGTAATCACGTTAGAAAGATAATTCTGCCAAATGCGTAACAAGAACAAATATGCAGCACGATAGAAACCAGTGCCGTCATCGAAATGGACGAGACTAAGAGACACGAAAGATAAAGGAACTACATTGCCGAATCCAAAAGGGCGACATGCGCACAATATCAGACGTACCTTTTTCGTTTTGGGATCCACGTCAACGACAAGTTCCCCGTCGAAAAGCGTGTCGCCCAGCGATTGCTTAGGATCAGCCCAGTGGGGGAAAACGAAGCCTTGTAGCTCGCGATATGTATTGTGTCGATCTATCTGTTAAAAAAAAACACACAAAACACGCGAATGGTCAGTGCGTGTGCCTCGATGTAATTCCGCAAAAGTGCTACGGTACAATAAAGACTTGCTGTTCCTGGGTGTCCCTGATCAGGATGATGAGAACGAGGACTCGAACGCCGTCCGACTTCTCGCAAACGAAAAAACTAGGGCAATGAGATCAGCGACGAGACATGCAGTCAATGGAAAGGAACAATGCACGGACTCTTGTTTCTCCAGCTTTTCTAGGTCCCTAAAACCGAAACTGACAGGCTGACTCCCCGGAAACCTGGTCATTAACATGAACGAAAGTGCAAAGGGATGCCCCGTACGCCTTCACCTATCGTGGTCGAGACGGCATATCGTGGCCACATGCTGTTTTAGCCATGCCTCAAATTCAGAACGGTAAGGCACAAGGTTTCCAGGGAGGTCCGGGATGACGTTCATTGTGTTTAAACAAACTAGTGTTTGCCGGCGCGAAAGGCATCAGGCGGCCACACCGACAAGTTGAGCGAGGTATTTGTCCAGGTTAGCTCAGAGCGACTGAAAGACACCAGATTAACGTCAAGTAGGATACTTTTCAGCCAGTTTCTGCTCTTTATTCACGAAGAAGTGCAGTGCAGAGCAAAACTCTTTGAAGATGTAGCTGAGACGCGGTCGAAAGGGTGCATGTGACTCACGACACCGACTACAAGTCACAAGACCAACACCGCGGAACCGTCTCAATAATAATGAACAATTTTACGTAATCCGAGGTTCAATTTCTGCAATAATCATAGCATTCGACTTCACCATTCACAAAAAAAAAAACAGTAGGATACAGAGAGACAACGGAAAAATGATGGATGCATGGATGCATGACGACAAGTTCATCGGTCCTCGGCCCATTCCTGACGATGCGAGGATTAGTGAAAGGTACAAAAACACGTGCTTACAAACTTACATTTTCTTTCTTGATTTGTGCCTAACGAAAGAAAAAAAAAGGGGTTAGAAGGTCGCGAACTGTGATTGCAGCCTGTCCTTACCTCCTCCTCGGGGGTGAAATCGTTGACGATGTTGAAGAGCTTACGGATTTCTTCGGGCGTCTTACCCTTGATCATGTTCGCGACCGTCTTGCAGCCGACATCGCTGAATGGGACTCGGTCAGTATATGAAAAACCATACATCAGAAGAAAAGAAACGCACAGGAGAGGCTTGATATCCAAGTAGTTGGCGGCAAGGATGATCTCGAAAAGCATCTCCTGATCTACAGTAATAAACTTTTGGTCCCACTCTGAGATATCGGTCGTGCGCTTGCGCATATCGTCCTGGGACTGGTCCGCATCTGCAGAGGGAAGCGGTTCACCACGATGGTGCTCGCAGTACTCGAGGACCTGCAATTAGCGCGCCCGCAATGATATCAGTGTCCACAGCACAAAGCAGGACTCGATAAATAATTGCGCCACGCACCTTCCTCAGGACAGGTGCAGAGACATTGGGTAATGGGATAGGCTGGTCGGACTCGCCGACATCTACAAATTCGGGTTAAATTTCGGTGTCGCGAGATGCGTGTTCGCAATCCGGAAGCGCACTGACCTTCAAGCATGTTCCTGATGAGGACGCTGCGCTCAACGACCTCCTTATCGGTGGTGAATTGCTCGTTATCAGAAGTGACGAGGAGAACCATGGCGAATAGACAAGATAATGAAGAAAAGTCTGCTGAAAGGGCTAAATCTCGAGGTCAGATGAGTGAGTTGAGTTGAGGTGCGGTTGACACTGAAATGGTACGGTGGCCTCTACTTATAAAGGCAAGTCTCGGCTTCGACCGGCCGCCATCACGGATTCATCACTTCATTCTGAATAACTGCTATATAGACTGGCCAACTACAGCACATCGTCCTTTAGCTTTCTCTCACTATTTGATATTCTGTGACCTTCCGTTTAACAAAAGAGGACAGTCCGGGCCCATGTCGTTCGTCAAGCGTTGCATTGACACCGCCCTCAAGAGTCCATTCTCTGCTTTTGGTACGGGTCGATGTCATGTTGTTGTGTATTATACGAATTACTAAACACATCCCCAGGCGTCGGCTCCGTTCGTACGGCTACGAAGAAGGCAGGTGGTACCGTTCGCAATCACGGTGGTTCACCAGGAAAGCGGCTAGGTGTCAAGAAGTTCTCTGGTCAGTCTGTCACTAGACATGTCGTTTATCTGCTCGACCCGACAACTTACTGTTGTCTCGTACCTAGATCAGTACGTTATCCCTGGCAACATAATCGTGCGCCAACGAGGGACGGTGTTCCACCCTGGCCAGCATGTGAGTACGAAACGTCTGTGATATGTCTCCGAGTTTTTAACGTCGCCGCAGGTGGATATAGGGCGTGACCACACCATCTACGCCATGGCACCCGGTTACGTGCGGTTCTACAAGACAAAACACCGCCGTGGAGAGCGAAAGTTTGTTGGTGTCGTTCTACATCGTGGAGAGACGTTACCACGCGATGAGAGGGAGCATGGTCGGAGCCGTTTCTGCAATCTCATACAAATCAGTGAAATTTCTTCCAACGCTCCAGCACAAGCAGCACCATAGTACTCTTTTCATCATGTTTTGTAAGTTACTTATCTACAGGTTGGAACTTTAACTAGGGTGTCGCACTCGTCTATTATCGGTGCTGCGGCTTTACCTTCTGAATCTAACCATATTCTCCAGTGAACGCTTCGGTGAAATGGCTTCTATTGTCGAACGTCGAACTGTTAATGAGCTGTTTATACGTACTTCGAATCGCTTCAATTAGACGGCATCATTAGGTGCTGGCAGGTGCCATATGTTTCTCAACCCTGACCAGAACCAAGGCCACGCTTCACAGCTTTGTGTCCTGCCTTCAACCACGCCTTTTCACCTATGCAGCTTTCGATTGAGCCCGTATCGGTCAACGGTACGTCGTCATCTTCGAATGTTTTTCGTACTGAATGAACCTGATCAACGCGAACAAAGACCTTCCCGATGCGCCCGCCGTTCTGGAGGCGGGAGAAGGCATCCTGCGTTCGGTGTCTAGTTGGAAACAAGGGAAAACATATCACAAAACTGTCAAGACATATTTTAATCGCCAGCCCTACGCTTCGGAGAACAAAGACAACAAGTCGGCGAAGTTGCCTCCCTGGTTCTGCAGGATCAGCGAGCACGATGACGTGAAGTTTGACGAAATGTGGGAGAAGCTGGGCAAGAACAAAGCCGAGAACGAGAAAGCGTATGGTCTATGCCTCTATGGACGACAACTACTACTTATTAGATTTGGCGTTGCTCAGGTTTATTCCGGCGATACAGAAGGTTACGAAAGTGAAAGAGATCTCGTCGACGCAGGAAATCTGGACGCTCCATTACAAATTTCCATTCCCCGTATCGCCGCGCGTCTTCACGGTCTTGCAGGTTGTCAACTTGGACGAATCTGCACGTACAGGGTGAGAGTCTTTTGTATAAGTCTGCCTTATTGCGCGCGTTTGGCTGATTGTGATCGACGTTCCACGTGGTTATCGCGGTACCGACTGTCGACATGACTCACGTAGCACTATCGTGTCTCTTCCTGTCGACCTCTCGGCGGACGCTGAGCTCAAGGCGAAGGAAGAGAAAGGCGTGCGCGGGCGATATGTGAGCGTCGAGCGGCTGGTCGAGAAGGAGAACGGACATGTCGAGTGGATGATGGCCACCTCAAGCAATTCTGGCGGCCTCATCCCTACATGGCTGGCAAACAGCAGCGTCCCAGGGCAGATTGCAGATGTGAGTTTTCCCGTATCTGCTTCCCACTTAGAACGCTCATCGGCTCCCGTTCCCTGCATCTCCGACACTGGAATGGCACTTTGAAACAGGATGTCCCGCACTTCCTCGAGTATTTGAGGGAGAGCAAGAACATCCAGAGAGCTCTGGAATTGAGCTCGTCATAGTCCTGGGGGGATTCGCGGCGAATGGATATTGATTGCAACATGAAGAATGAAATGGCTGGCTCCGAAAGTTTACGTGCGTAGGAAACGTGTAGGAATGACATATGTATGCAGGCCGTGTTTCACAAGTAGCGCTAATACGATTCAGTGACCCTCGTAAAATGAAGCTCACCTGCAGGCTGCAAGCTGCGTGTCTGCTCCGTCGACAGCTGTGATGATCATGTGCTGTTTTTCACGACCAATCCGATTGGGTATCAGCGTAATTAGCTCACCAAGCAATGTATAGTTCGACGCTTCCGCTGGCTTGTACGTTCTTGCCTATCACGTTCATCACTGTACGCATAGAAAACAAATAGAATGGCTTCCCGCCGTTGTTTGTCGGAATCTTAGCTGGGTGGTGTATGCATGATGGTCGTCGATGGTCACGTTCAAGGGGAACGATGTCCCTGAGGCGTGGCTCAATAATTAACCCGGGCGGCTTATCGACGATCGTCTCGAGCTCCCGGTCTCATGGTCCTCGGGCGGGCCGGAGTTCAGCTTCAATTTGCGGCTATGGGGGGACCTTTAAGTAAAAGAAATCTTCGTAGTCGGTCGGACTCGACATCCGACATCCATCAGAAAAGTTTCCCTCCTTCTCATCGTTTTATGTATCAGTAGAGTCCTGTAAATCTTTCGTCATTTTCAATCATGGGCGTCTCAGCGGGCGCGCTCATATGGATGTCCCTCCGTCCGGTCATCCGATTGTGAGTGCGTTCAGCAGGTGTAAACGCTTTGAGACCCACATTATTGACGCGGGTATTTCAGGGTCCTTACCGCGAGCTTTGGATTTGCACTCACGAAAGCCGACGTTTTTCCTGCTGTCGCCGCTCGAGGCGCCGGCCAAATCGTGCTCAATATCACTCTACCATGCCTGATGTTCTCCAAAATGGTTCCCGCATTTACCTCACAGAATATTTCTGCATTAGGTGCGTAGCAGAATACTCGGTCTATTTGATTGGTATCTAGAGCTTTTCGTGAAGGTCCTCTTTGCACCGTCGCTATTATCTATGAGATTCTGGGCTTTTTCATCGCGTGGATAATCAAGCAATTTTTCTGGGTGAGCCTGCGATTGACAGTGACTTCCTAGTCCAGTTCCCGATACTAATGTCGTTTTCAAGGTTCCCCATAGATTTAGATATGGTATTCTGAGTGCCGGGATTTTTGGCAACGTGTGAGTCGCCTGTACAAGTTTATTCAACGTGGTGCTGACTAGCATACAATACAGTGGTGACATACGTGCGTTCGTTCCGAAAACATTTCTCTGCGCGTATTCACGGTCCATCTAGCGACTTCGGTCGTTATGAGCATCACGGCTTCGTCTCCATTCAATGGGAGCACGGATCCAGCGCTTTCCGTCGCATATGTGGCCGCTTTTACGCTGGTTTTCATGGTTCGACGTTCTTTTACATTTGAGAACCGCAATTTTCTTGACTATTTCTTCCAGATTTCGTTGTTTCCTCTCGGTGGCCATAAGCTCGTAGCCAAAGATTTTGAAGGACATGACATTGAAGATGCCGACGTGCGCGAAGCAGTCCGCAAAAATAGGGAGTATATTCTGTACGGATGGATGGGTAATTTGCACTTGCGTCGAAGACGGAAAGCTGTCGACAAAGAGAAGAACGATTCTGCTGCCGATGGCACATTGGCACGGGAGAAATTTCCCTCCGAGTCTAATGAAGCCGAACAGTCTGTACAAGACGATCAGGACGAAATCACGGGGGCCACCGTCACCGCCGCATGTACCTCGCCGCACACGGGCAAGCATGTAATGTTCGACGACTATGCGACAACGACCGCTTTACCCACTCCAATATGCTCGCCGCCGCCAACTGAGCTGCCGTCCCGCGTGTGCTCGCCAACACCCTCAATCACCGCGTTCGAATCCACCACGCCGGCATACTCTCGTCCCGCGTCGCAGCATCGCGCGAGTACAAGCTCCGTCGCCTTGGCGGAGTCAGCAAAAAAATCCCCATTGCCGCCACCTGCGACGTACGTCGGTCTATCTCCCACCGCATCGTCTACGCCACCACGATCCATCTACCAGAAAGTTTGGCAGAAAATTATGGCCCTCGTACGACCGATCCTGACTCCGGCCTCCATTACGATAATTCTGTCAATTCCGATTGCGCTGATTACGCCGTTGAAGGGTCTGTTTACGCCGGTGGCGGGATCGGGCATCCCCAATGCACCAGACGGAGATCCGCCGTTAGCGTTCATCATGGACACAGCCGACTTCGTTGGCGCGGCATCTGTGCCCATCGGTTTGATGTGTTTGGGCTCGGCGCTCGCACGTTTGCATGTACCACGTGAGGATATCCCTCATTTGGTACGTGCAACATCTTTTTTTTTTTTGCGGTACGCAATTGCTGGAGAACTAAAACACATATGACAGCCATGGGGAAGTATCCTGAGTCTTGCAGTAGGCAAGTTGATCGTATCGCCCATCCTTGGAGTGTTGATCGTCTCTGGCCTTGTCAGTTGTAACTTCATCAGTAAAGACGACAAGGTCCTCCAGTTTGTGTGCATGTGAGTGTAGTCTGGTCGTGAATCTCATTGCCTCTCGTGCTTACGGAGTCGTTTAGCTTCTTGTCTTGTCTACCAACAGCAACGACTCAGGTTTACCTCACCCAAGTCTATTCGGGAACCGGAAGCGCCGACCACCTATCTGCGTATCTCATCCCGCAGTACATGCTCATGGTAGTTTGCATGGTTGCGGTCATAGCGTACTCTTTGTTGACGCTCTTCTGATTATTTTTTCGGAGTTCTCACTGCACGAGACATCAACTACCTTTTCGTGTTGTATTATCCAGGTGCTTGCTCAGTTTTTTTCTGGTGTTCTGCTTTCCACATCTATGATAACGTTTTCGACAACAGTAGCAAAAACTGCTAATCTTACATAGAGACACCCTTGCGGTAGACTTACGTATAATATAAAAATGGTATAGACAGGAAAACACAACAAGATGTATGAATAGACACGAGATCGACTAAAATGGTGGTCGTTATTTTAACCGCCTAGCCACAGTAGACGTTTCAACCCATATTCCATCTTGGCGTAGACACTCGTCATCTTCTGGGCTTCCTCCAAACTGCATAGGCCGTGAGATCTAACATGACAATACCTTTGAAAAGTCACCCACTTCACAACGTCCGCCTCAGTGACGAAATTCTCGTGGTTACTACCGGCGTCGTCGCAGGCGCGTTGTATCGTTTCTACAATGCGGTCGACGGCCTCCTGGCATGAGGAGGCATCACTAAGCTCGTCCGCCGGTTCCGCATACGAGTCGCCGCCGCCGAAGCTGGATCCGCGCCGTAGACGTGTTGGGTCGATAGGCAAGATTTTGAACGCTGCGAAGGTCGTATCGCCTCGGTTGGTCCAAGTGGCGTGCGAGAGAACATCAGAGAGCGTGGTGCTCTTCCTTTTCTTGCGAGATATATTACCATTGCCAACGGAGAACTGCCTGAGTGGTGCGAATGGACTAGCGGGAGGCGACGTCTGCTCGGGTTCTTCTGTTGTGGGCAGGAGTGGAGCAAGTGCATCGGCTGTGTTGCGCAAGGAGTAGCTTGTGACACGGATGGTTTGGTTACAATTTAACCACGTTATGACGAATCCAGCGTTCTGCTTGGGATCGCGGCTTGCTTCTTCCAACGGCGAAAGAATATAGGCGCCTAGAACACGAGAGTTCAGAGAATGTTTTCGCGCATACAAAGGACGAACCTTTGCTTATCCCAACTATATCACCAAGGGGAATTCTACGGTATGACCTGACCTTTTCGAGTGTATAGTCATACCGCTACGGACCCCCGTTGAGTAACAAATACAATAGACCGTGGCAGAAATTCACGTACAATGATATAGATTGCTTGTGCAGACTAAAGCGCGCATGAGGACGCATACCACAGTTGAATTGGTAATTCACGTACCACCAGCAAGATCTTCTCCTCGAACTTATTGCCTGTTTTCGTATTGAATTCGTCCGGTGCAAGAAGGGTCCATCCGGACAGCAGCCGCTCTCCTTCAGATAAGACCCGAGAAACGGACGTGGCGATAGCTTCTGCGCGAATGCGCGACAAGTGGATAAGCTCCCGAGGGTCAGTCGACTGAAGTTTGAGCAGAAATTCAGAAAAGACGGAAAGAGTCCTGTAACCAAGCATGAAGTCGATCACGGCCTGGCTGAACCAATCGCTGAAAGTGGAGGAATACATTCTTATGGTACTAGTCAGTACTGATAGTTATGAAATAAAAGGATAATACCGAGCTAGTGAATTGACGCCGTCGTTCAGCATGCCACCGATGTCTCGCTTTCCTGTTCTGCACAAAATCCATTCAGTCAACGGCACACTTCTGGTAGCATGAGTAAGCTTCCTACCTGGTAAAGTCACCCTACATTATATGAACATCAGCTGCAAGGGATTTCACATTGTTCAATCACGTCTACCTTCAAAGCAGAGGTGCCAGCGCTAAAATAAAAACAATACATTCGAACGCCGCTCGCGACAGGGCCAAAAGAAAACGGCTTACTATGCACGGCTGATGGAATCGCCATTGTTGGCCCAAACTTTATATGGCTCTCCATTTAATGCGTGAAATTTGCGGCAACGAGGAATCTTACCGTCATTGAATACTATATCCATCTCAGCTCTCGCTTGGCGAGTTATATTGGCCAAAGCGACACCATCTAGCTGTCTATTCATGACATGCCGGGCAAAAGCCGACTGAGGGACCATTCAATCAATCGTTTCATACTATATCGCAGAGGGAAAAGGTTGAACATACCTGTACCACGTTTGTTCTATCCAAGCAATCGATGCAGTTGGTTCGGAACACGCTTTTCTGGGTCGACATGAGGGTTTCGCCAGATATCCAAAGATACCTGGAAACTGTGAAGCACATGGGCTTAAACAATGAAGTCGGCATTTACCCCTGGCTCTCAAGTGTCCGGCCCTGTATCTCGATCAATTTGGATATGTTCTCGTACCTAAGCAAACGTGAACGTGAAGGGTATGTTTCGCTTCAAGGAATACCACGTACTTCATACCCTTGGTCTCAGCATGAAAATCGTATTCGCAGTACCTAGTGCAACATCAGCACCCTGGAAAAAACGAAATGCGATAATACTCACTGCACGTCGGGGAGATTCAACTCCTGTACACCGACGCGATAGCAGTGCGCCAGCGGACCCTCCTTACCAGTTTGCTCCGCCAAATTTACAATCACCTGCACCGTGCGTTGAGAGCCAGACACCCACGTCAGAAGTCCACTCAACATGCGGTCCATACTGCGGAACTGTGCGCTGAAAATGTCGCTTCATGGCGGCCAAGCTTTGCGCATGAGTCCGGTCAGTTGAAAGCACAGGTGGCGGCTTGAGTCCAGCGCCCGTCTGGGTCCAAAATAGTGGTACTGGTATTTCACCCTCATTAAGTAACAACACGGAAGATAGCGTGTCTGCAGCGCACTTACTTGATCCACGTATTTGCACGTGGCTGAAGTGATTGTCTATGCCTTCCCGCTGTTGAAGCAAGGTAATCACATTTGCCACTATACTGGGAAGCAAAATTCCACTTGCCTCAACATGTAAGACGGTTTCCGTCTCAACGAAGTTGGCCACGTTAGCATCATCGTCAATACCTCGTCGTTGGTATCGTAAACCCGCCCTGTCCCTGGATCTACGCGAGATGATCGTGTAGGTAATTATAGCAGCATCGTGTGCGCCCTTTTCCTCTGGAATGTCGAAAGACGCTGTTTGGAAATAGCCTTGCATGATCGGCAAGACATACGAGTGCAGCTATCATGAATGTGTCAGGCTGAAGGTCGTTCAACTTTTTGCTTTATTTTTTTCTTTACTCACGCCAGCATCGATGAACGGTTTTGCAAGCCATTCGTTCCACCAAAACTTACGGTCGACCCGCCGCCACAATGGCAGAGTGGCGTACGGCTCGTCAAATACATTCACGTCTCCCACCGATGTAGCAGTAGCATTCACGTGTGCAGCAGGAAGCACATTTAGATCATCCAGGAGGATGCGTTGGCGGTGCGCTTTGACTAGCAGGTCCTGCTTGTGTTGTGTGGACCGTGTGATGTCTGCAAGAAATATATTATTGAAGTGAAATGGAGCAAACACATAAGGACTACCGAAAGTGTAAGCGAAATACATGCCGCCCTTCGTAAACTCGCGGATGCATTCTCTGATGATCTTCTCCTCGAGCTGAGTATTTCGCTCTTCAACAGATTCGGGCACCGGTGCAGATGCAGACAGTAGTTCACTCAATATTGCTGCGGGGGGCTGGGTATCGGCACATATCGCATCATCGATATGGTGTAACTCCTGTAACTCTGCTTCGTCGTCGTCGAGCTTTGGCGGCTCGGAGCGGTTGACAGACTTCCAAAACGCCAAGCGGGATACAAGCGTGGACAGCGGGGCGTCGGTGTCAGAAGTGACAGAAGACGCGTCTGAAATGAAAGAATCCACGGAAGGTGATTTGGGTATAGGCATGGAAGACTGCGACGGCGAAATGACGCGAATTTGGTTCTCGTCTGCAAACTGAACGCGGGGTGTAGGCGATCGCGAGGTCAATTCTGAGCTCGGAATGGGATGTCCATCTGGCGATAAGGCAGGCAGGGGTGCACGCTTCTGTGCGCTGGAGCCCTTCGCGACCATTGCACTAACAGCATGGCGAGCTTTGCTCTCCTCTAAAGGAATGACAGTAATACCCGTCAGACTATAAACTGGACGAGCAGAGTGCAAGACTGTGACGTTGTAAGCGATACGAATGAAGTAGATCGCATTTTACACTCACATTCTCCTTGCTGGGAACGAGAAGTAATAGTGAGCAGATACGAGCCTGAGTGCACGGTAAGCGAACATCGATACAGGCTGAGAGGCCTTGGTTACCAGAGAATAACTCCAATATGCCGACGAGACCATAGATTATCGCAGCGTCGTCCCAATCACATTGACCGTCTCCTTCTACTTCCTCAACCTTGGCAGGAGAACCCCATTCGATGCGGATGTGTGACACGGGTGGTGTCCCATCGATATGTGGCCGCAATAGGAGGCCCGACTTGGTGGGCAGAACGGCAATGTTATCGTACGGATTTGGGTGTGGAATTGGTGGAACGACAGATTTTAGTTGAAGAGAGGCGGGAAGAGGCAACGCCACAGAAGGACCAGGGATAGAAGACAAACTAGGAGAGCTTGATTCAATGCTGGACGAGTCGCGCCCCACTGTCGTCGATACTGGTCCAAACGATTTGAAGAAGCGTTTCATGAGTGAATCTACGGCATAAAGTAAAATCGCGCTCGGTCTCGAGTGTAGTCAAGTAGGTAGTTTATAGCACAATACAATGACAACACCTCTAATTAGAATCAAACGCAGCTTCACAACCTGATATGACTCATGAGTAAGAGGAATCCTCTGGTCGCGTGCTCTATAATAATAATATTTGAATGCGCCCTTTTACACCCAGCTACGATGTAACGCATGCGATGGCTTGGAACGAATCTAGTTAAACAAGTATCTATGCATCAACTTTGTTACCGCGTTCCATTCCAACACAAGAACCTCCCGGTATACACGGCTCTGCATTGACAGAAACAGCGCAGGTGCGAACAATCATCAAGGATGAACTAGGATTTTCACTTGTACGATAGTCCATCAGTGGGAACATTGAGTGAGACTGTAGAGACAAGACTACCTTGTGCGTCGCGTTCAGCCACCAATTTCTCGAACCCTTCCTCGACTACGTTGTCCAAAGCAATACGCGAGGTGATGAAATCCTCAACGTTCGAGAGCTTTCCGGATTCCATGAGCTTGATAACATCCTTGTGAACTCGATCATACGCCATGGAACCTACAAAGAGCATTGATTGGCCTCAGTAGCATGTACGCACTTACGGTCTATCAGCAAGTCACAAACGCACCGGTGATGACGAGTTCCTTCGCAAGCACCAAGTTCAAATCGATGTTCGGTGTGTGCTCCCACAAGGACACGACGACGCAGCACCCACGCGGCTTTAAGGCTCTGAGTGCCGCATCGATGGACGCTTGAACTCCGGCGCATTCGAAGGTCACGTCCACACCTGCATAATTATGGCCACTGGATATGTCCGCTCCAAGAACAGTAGAAATCACGTCCGTTTGTCGTGGATCGATGACGAGGCTTGCACCATGCTTGAGCGCCAGTGCCCGCCGCGCGGACAAGGGTTCTGAGACGAATATGCGAGCGTCCGGATCAATGAACCGAAGGACTTTCAAAACAAAAAGCCCGATCTAAATATTGGAAAACAATGAATGATAAAAAAAAATTCTCATGCCAACATACGGGACCCGCCCCCAAAATGGCCGCTCTCTGGCCTCGAATAAAGCCACCTCTTTTTACGGCGCTGTAGGCTACCGCCAGAGGCTCAGTGCACGCAGCTACGTCGACTTGCATGACCTGAACAAAAACGATGTATACTGCATGTGTGATAAGAACTCACGCGGAACAGAAGGAGAAACAACATGCACTTGCATCTCGTCGACAGCAATGTACTCCGCAAGCCCGCCGCCACGACCACCAATACCCTACAGATGTTTGTAACCACTTATTTTGCATATTCAGCGAGCGACTACTTACGATGAAAGTGACACCATTGCACATATTCTTGCTTCCTGATCTGCATGCAACGCACGTGTCTAGCTTCATGCACGAAATGATTGGTTCTCTAAAGAAGCATGCGCATCCATCTTCAATGGAGGGAAGGGGTTCGATAGGAATGGTTTACACTACAACATGGGCGCCGGGGACCAACAAACCATCGCGGTCAGATACTCCAGGACCTACGCCCGCAACGACGCCGGAAAACCTCATAATTGCATGCTCAATGATGGCCAATATCTGCCCATATAAAAATGACTCACTCGTGTCCCAACGTTACCGGTAGTGTCTCGCCTGTAACAGGGTCCGCTGGTTGACCGGGAGCGGGATATTTTGGTGTAGGCCCTAAGAATGCGTGAAGATCACTGCCGCATACTGTATAGAATAGTGGACGAGCACAGAGAGATATATACATAAGATCGGACGCAACGGATGCAACGATATGACGAATTTAATACTTACTGCCGTTCCTAGTGACCCAAACGTCCGGGAGCCACAATCTGTGAATAGATGTCTAGCGAAGCGGGTCGCCTGGCGCACCATGAAACCTTTTACATAGGAATGTGTGAAAAGCAGCGTCACATCGACAACTTGAATCATTTTCTCGACGTACTTTGATCTTGACCTGACCGTGTCCGGCTTGCGGTTCAGGAATGTGTTCTACGCGAACGTCGCCAGGACCATAGTAGCGAGCAGCCTTCATAGATAAAGAGTAACCAAAAAATGCCCAAAGTGTATCCTGAATAGTTGTACGGCGTCGATAGGCTGCTGTTAGTTGTGAATTAGGGTGTACGATCAGGCACAAGTGCAGTTTGAATCATTGATGATTTCAAAAATGGTTGATTCTTGCATATCATGTTGTATGCCCGAGTCGGAACTCAAGGTGAACGGTGAGTCCACCGGTGAACATGCCCGCCACAAAGATCCATATTGGGCAATCACGAACCAGCCTTTATTCATTGCCGCATGGATACCGTTGTCTGCACGTTCAAGGACAAATTCGTGAAGTAATACATGAGCCGATTGCGAGGATGGGTGATATATGCTGGTTACCGCAATCCGATAACACTGCCACACTGTTCCTGAAAGACGTACGGCGACGTCAATTGAGCGATGTCATCTCGAGGCCTAACAAGAGAATTATCATAAATTCCGCATATGAACGTTAACTCTGCAATGGGTTCGCGACATTCAATTTAGAGATTGCCGGAGCCACCTTCTGAAATTATAACAATAAAAAATGTGTACCTGCATTCACTTCAACTTCCGCGACAGAAAACTTGAAACCCACAGAAATTAATCCTCATCCCCTCTCTTAGCAGCCATCTCCAGCCGCTGCGCACTGTCCATCATCTCTCGTAACCTCCGCCATTCCATTGCAATAACTTTCCCTTCATCAAACCAGTCGCAGAAGCCATCCGCGTCATTAGGATCCCTAGGAGGCTCGCGCCCGCCAAGAAACGCAACATGTACGAAGCTCCCTCTGCGTGCTTCGTCAATGTCACCACTTATACTCTGGAACAACGCGTACTATTGATTTAAATAGATGCAACAGTAAGGGTCACCAGAATATATCCTCAATCTAGGAAAAAGGCATACCTCCCAATGCGTGAATTGGTGATAGACACGCGTGCGCTGGGCACAAAATCGTCCGAGGTTAAATTCAGTTTCTTTCTCACTACTATCGTCACTGTTGTTTTCATTGTTGTCGTCGTCGCTATCACCATCATCGTTAACATCGTTATCATTGTTTTTCAGACTCTGAGCAAATATTCAGTATTGCTGCGTGCGGACTTCCGCAAATTTACCTGGAATCCTAATCTGTCATATGGCTTACCGCCGAGGCGACCAAGAATAGTTGACATCCTCCCACCTAGGTGGCAGGCGTGACATCCCGGCATCGAAAAGTCAAGGGCAACCGTCTCAAACTCAGGGTAAGTGTCCAATTTCCTCTTGAAATCGGCGCGCCAAACCGAAGATGCCACGAGAGAATCTCGAAGACCAGAGAGCTTCCTTCTGAAGACTTCCAGAGGGACGTAGAAATACTCCTCATCTAAGAAAATCGTCAAGTGATAAGAAAAACGTGTACCTAAAAGGAACGTACGCTTCATCTGACGAGCCATATAGCCGTGTCGAGCCGATGCGGGCTGTACAGCGATGTGGCAGAAAAACTGGAACACTTTCTTGAACTGGTGAGCCAGATCTTGGTGGGAATCCATGCTGAAGTGAATAGGCAGCTGTTCAAGCCCTGCGCCGTTGTCTTCCACGATAAAATCCGATCCTTCTTCATCGTCTTTACCGGCAGAGTGGTCGGAAACGTCCGATAGATCTTCATCGGCAATGGTCCCGGGGCGCGCGCCTTTGAAAGGAGAGACGTAAAGTTCCTCATCCTGATCCTCTTCGCCCTCGCCCTCATCTTCGGATGATGACATTACTTTGCCCTGTTTCTTGCCTATTGCACGGATCAATTAATCGCTAGTAGATCGACAGAGGTACTGACGCTTGAGGCGCTCCAAATTGCGTTGGAACGCGTTCTTTTTGTCCCTGGTTCGAAATCGAGCTTCGATAATGTCTACAAAAAACATTCAGCATGACAAACGACCCAAGGGATGTGATCATAATATCATGCCTTTTTCATCGACCTCATCGGACAGGTTTTCGTCCTCAGAGTGTACAGGGGACCTGGCCCCTTTCCTCAGGCGGGTGCGGGGTACATTCGACTCGACATCCGAATCCTTGACTCTGACAGAGGCACGAGTTTGTCTCTGCTTGCCCTTATTCTTTGCCGACCTTCCTACAGGCGCCATTTCCATCTCAGAACTATTGCTATCACTCGAAACCTCTCTTTTCCGTCTTTTTGTCAAACGGCGACGCGACGTCGGTGATGGAGAAGAAATCGACAAACGAGAGTCGCTGGTGATTTCTTGCACTTCAGGCTCGAATTTAACTGCATCAAGATTTGAAGAATCCGACCGCGATATCGCATCAGAGTCTGGGGACGAGATAGATGGACTGCGCCTGCGCTTCTTTATGGGTGCCTTTGACTTCTTCGACCGCGTTTTCGGACGCGTTATCTTGGGCGGTGACTCCGCTACACGTGGCGACGAGGACAAGAATTCAACGAGGGTCGCTTGTTTCAACGGCTTTCGCGGCATGTTCGTGATGGATTTAGATGAAATGGAATATTTCGGGACCGCGAATTCGACGTGGTGGTTCAAGACAAAAGTGTAGAAATAACGCGTCGTTACGTGCACGCGACGTTTGTCGATCACCATGAGTCACGCGTCATCGGATCCACTCGCCGTTGCACAACTTAGACTGGAGTTATGCGCAAGGACTGTGACGGTGCCTAAACAGAAATTTGTTATCCAGGATTGTTGCTGCTTGCCACTTGGTCCTTTTTTTTTTCTATCGTTGGGGGGTTGAAGATAATGTCGCGAAACATCCTGCAATTCGCATCGCGTCCGGCACGTCTAGCAGCGCGTCAAAATACTCATCAACTGGCGCAGTACCGTCGCGCAATTGCCACTTCAAGCTCAATAAATCCCGGCGAGATTCAGCACTTTTCTCGTCTGTCATCGCAATGGTGGGACGAACAGGGTGAATTCGGTTTCTTGCACCAGATGAATCCGATCCGAATGCAATTTGTCGTGAACAAGCTGCGTGAAATAGCGCTGGACGAGGCGGACGGTGATGTGCGGCACGGTGGAGTCTTGCGCGGCCTCGACGTCTTGGACGTAGGATGTGGAGGTGGTCTGCTTTCTGAAGTGAGCCTGTTTTTGTAGCCCACGGTGTCCATGTAACTGAGGTTATCAGAGCTTGGCCCGTTGTGGTGCAAGTACATTGGGAGTGGACGCATCCGAATCGAACATCGCAATAGCTAGTCTCCATGCCTCAAGTGATCCAAAACTCTCTCAACTAGAATATCGACACAGCTCGGCAGAAGCACTTCTGGAAGAACCAAAGCGTTTCGATGTAGTGTGCTCAATGGAGGTTGTGGAGCACGTCGATAACCCCGCTGAATTCTTAAACACCTGCGCACAGTTGCTCAAGGTAAACTGTGTAATGAGTCTCTTCTTCAAATCTAATCATCTTTTCGCCAGCCGTCGGGGCATCTATTCCTTTCTACGGTATCACGGACACCATTGGCCCGCTTTCTTACAATCTTCATGGCGGAGGACGTCCTTCGGCGCGTAGCCCCCGGTACTCACACATACAGCAAGTTCATCAAGCCCGATGAGTTGGTGGATTACTTCAAGAACTATACTGGTGGATCGCTGCGATCGTGGATCAACCCTGTGTCCACAACGCCGACGCGAGCCGAGGCGGAGATTCGGGGTATGATTTTTAATCCACTCAATGCGGTTTGGACTCTGGGTCCTCGCAATGCGACATGGGCCTCACAATGCAATTACCTGTTCTGGGTGCGAAAGCCTAGCGCCGGTTCTACGTAACGTATGTCAACTACTTATTCAGAACATAAGCTTAACTTCGTCTTTATCACTTCCACACCAGTTATTTATCCAGCACAAGTTGCGCAGGGCTGCTGCATAATGCCACAGTAGATAACAGCTTTGATCTGGCTCGTGGTCCAAGTCTCAGTAATTGCTGATTTAATGGCTCATGTTATGGTGATCGGACTGCATCGGCGAGAGCGGGTACTCTGCCGCCTGGCTCTGTCACCGCTTCCTAATCTCATTTATGCACGTCTGCCTGCTTTCCACTAAGCCCATTGGTCCAATTCTTTATGCAACGTACTTTATTCATGTTTGCGATTCCGTTGGAGCAGTGCTTTCCCTGCTTCCGGTAGGTTGTGTAGTGTCGTGTCTATCTTTCGCCCTGCAGACTTGCTCAGCCTTCCTGCAGAATGAAACCTTGAGGGGCTTAAGGTTGTCTCCAACGATATTACTGTGGTGAGCCATGCGTCGGTGCATAGATACCATTGTCAGTGTCACTATCTTCTGCTCACATAAAATCTACGTGTCACTACCACTTTCGTTCCACGCTTCATTTTCCTCCGGAGTGCGTACTCATTTATTCGCCTACCACACGCTTCCTAGCAGGGACTGCCTGGACAAATAAACAATTGCACCCTTTCTTCAGAGATTTTCTCACCTTTCTGTTCCCTACAGTATACTTGGCCATTAGACTTTGTATCAAGCTCATCGATCATCTCTACTCCTATTCCCGCTCTTTCAAGAGGAGGCGTCTCTGTCGCCACTCGTCCGAAGCATCACTACCTTTTCTACTTCAATGGTCTTCAAGATCTCCCTCAAGATCTCTTTCATATTCGGACGCCGCAAGGTTCAGACAGTCACCCACTGTGTCTTGGGTGCTGATAAAGTTGCTTCAAATTGGATTGAGGGTATAGCCATGAGGAAACGCCCGCCGAGGCAAAGGACTTCGACATGAGCCCTCTATTCAAGAGGGCGCCATTTCCAGTAGAGTCAATGCTTGAATACATGCCATATGTTCTATGATTGCTTCTATACAATTCAACCACACTATTCTATGACTTGTAATCTCAGGCTTTCGCTGAACACTTCTGTTCACACACGCAACCAAGGTTGCCGCAGTGGCTGCCAGTCAAGGTTGAAACGTTGATGGGTGGATCTAGTGTTCCTGATGCAGAACATTGAGCTATTTTTCCTCGAGCTAAAGATGTCCATCTCATCCATCCACAAAGCGTCCATAGGAAAACGGTGATAGCATCGATCCAGATCTGATCGTGGTCCCGTGTGAGCGGATTCAAATTTCGCGTTCATTCTCTGTTCTCCGTCGAGACTCCCTGGGAGCAAGTCGTTGCTGGTCGTACCTTTTTGCTTGCCAGCGTTCGATGTCTTATCCGCCACCTTATGGCACTCCGGGTACGCCGACGCCACCTGGTACATACCCGTACGGTTACGCACCACACGCGTACGCCCACCCTCAAACACCGGGAGCCTACCCTTACGGCGCATACCCAGCCCCAGCTTACGGCTGGCACTATTCATATTATCTGCAACAGCCCCACGCACAAGCGTCCCAAACTGCACAAAGAACTACACAGTCAGGGACACCCCACGCGCAGACACCAGCCGCCGTGCAACAGACATATGCTGCCCCCCAGCAGGCATATGCGCAAACCACCACCAACACCGGCACTACCGCGCAGCCTGCCCAGCATGCGGCACAACGGGCCCAGTTCCAGGTGCAACCGCAATATCAGCAGTACCAGGCGCCTCTTCAGCAAGTGCAGACGGTTGCAGCGCTCTCTCAACAACGGCCTGCAACGCAGTCTCCTGCGCCATCTGTGCCATATTCACAACGCCCGACGTTTTCAGCGTATAACCCCAACAGAGACTCCACAACAGGCGGGGCCACCGGTCGAGCAGGGCGGAGGGGTGCGAATTTTCGAGGCATGTTTACGAAGGATTGTGAGTTCACTCCTTGCGTAGACATGTTGCATTTTTTTCTCGTTCTCATGACGATCAACAGTGAAAAATCTTATGTACGGCTTTGGCGATGATCGAAACCCGTCGAACGACAGCGTCAATGTTATGGAGGAGATTCTTATTGAATACATAATGGACGTGGTGAGGCTTCCTTTTTGCTGCAGAGAGTGTTGTGTTCTAGATGACATGCCTTACATGCGTATAGTGCCAAACAGCCAGCAGCATGTCGAAGAAGACAAGACTTTCCATCGACGATCTACGCAAGGCCCTTTCAAGACCAGCAGACGCGAAAAAATTGGCTCGTATGGAAGAGCTGCTCTTTGCTCAAGAGGATATTAAACGTGCCCGTGCGCAGTTCGAAGAGGATGAATTGCAGCGGCCCAAGCAGTTTTAGTAGTCTAACGACAAAAGATGTCGTTCCCACTCTTGGACTTGCTTATTTTCCATGCTATCACGTCGTGTTTGTATATTTATATCACATACATGTAAAATTAGTGCATTTTTTAAAATGTCGTGTTTACATCTGAATACAGGCTTGGAGTTGGTCAAAGATCAGGCTGTGGTATTTGACCCTCTACGCCTTTGAGACGTTCCTTGACTATCTCGCCAAACTCTTCGCGTAGGATAGCCTCTCTCCGCTCCCTTTCTTCCTTTTGTAGTTTCAAGATACCACGTTTCTCTTCCGCAGAGATGACCTGGAGAAGGGTGTCGTTGATTCTCTATGGATGTCAATACCGCTACAAAAAAAACATACCTGGTTCTCTTTCCTCATCCGTACAGCGTTCATACGCCTGTGGCGACTACCACTCATGACATATCCAACGTCCTCATATCTGGCAATTTCACCGCTAGTCAAGCCAATTTCACCGCGGCGAGGAATACGGGCTTGCGTGCCGTCCTCGTTTTGCAAGAACGCAGCCATGGCTGCACCTTCACCGCGTAATAGAGCACCACCGTATACACGTTCATCTGTGCGACGTTTTGATGATACGACAGTAGCTGGCTGTGGTCCAACGACTTCGTCCTCGTCCTCGTCCTCGTCATCATCGACAGGAGCGACGGCAGAGGCTTTCGCAGGGGCGGTGGGTTGAGCCGTTGACTCAGGGTGACGATGCTGGGTGCCAGACGGCGCAACCTTCTCTACCCATTCCTCTTCGTCGTCGCTTGGAGACTTACGTCGGGAGTCATGTTGACGACTGCTGTGTTTGTCATCGTCACTGTCTCGTCCCCTGCTTCTTTCACGAGCTGGTGAGCGCGAACGGCGTTGGTCGCGCTCCCTCTTTTCGGCCTTCTTGGCACGCTTGCGCTCCCTTCGCTCGTGGCGACGGCGTCGCTCTTCCTCGTCAGAAGAGGTGTCGCTAGAAGACGAGTACGACCGCTTTCTTGATTTGCGATGGGAGCCGTGTTTTGCCGACCTAAGGACGAGCTTAGATAAGATCAGTCGGCGAGGTGTGGACGACGTACAACTCTTTTTGAGGTGCCTTGGGCGACGGTGGCCACACCAAGGTGGTCTTTTGCTCGCGTTGTAGGCGGCGACTGGCGAAGCGGTTAGATACCGAGAGCGAGATGGATGCACATAAGAATACCTTTCGAAGTAATCCCATTCGTTTGAAGATGCATTGCGATCCCTTCGCCGGTCCTCCACTGGCGGTGGGAGTGGGGGTGGGGGCATCTTACGGTAATCGTCATAAGTGGGACTATCTCTACGTGGGGGCGCGGGGCGACGTTCGGGGTCAGGTCTTCGTTCACTGTCTCTTTCTCGGTCAAAGTCAGGACTGCGACGACGGTCCGGGCTTCTGCGGCGGACCCTTCGACCGGCGTACATGTCACGCTCGTTGTCTTCTCTTCGTCTGTCCCCGCTTTCAGAATGACCTCCACTGCGGCTTCCGTTTGTTGGACGACCATTTTCAGAATCGGGAGGCGGTCGTATCTCGGATTGGCTATGGGGGACCAAAGCCAGACGGGAGGGATGGATTGTGGCCATAATGATGATGATGGTCGGAGACAAAGTGCGGACTTGATGGATTTGTCTTATTTACCCTATTTACCACTTACTGCAGCAGTGCACTTTCACTTCGGCGTACACCATGGACCTGGACGAACGCCAAAGACAAGCCGTTGCACAGCTCAAAGATCTCACGAACAACGCCGACGACGAGGTCGCTGTTGGCGTTTTGGAGTCCGTGAACTGGGATGTGCAACGCGCGGCCGAGTTGATTTTTGATCACCCGCCATCCGCGTCGGCGGCCTCGTCTTCGAATCGGTCCTTGCCAGCACCTGTAACGTCCAGCGAATTCCAGCGTTTTGACATAGACGACTCTGCTGCGCCACCTCGACCGGTAGCAGTGCGACAGCCATCCATACTCGCCTTCGTCACTTTCCCCTTCCGCATCCTCGTCAACGTAGTGCGATTTATATTCAACGTTCTGCACATTCCTTTCCCCCAGTTTACCTTTCGCTTGTCTGGTCTCACGTTCTACTCGCCCTTGAGGCGCTCGCGGCTTCGAAGACGTGGCAGTGTTGAGTCATGGGTACACGAATTGGAGGAAGAGACCGGGGCAGTCTGCTTCAGCAGCGCCACAAGCGAGGCAACTGGCGTTGAACCGGGCCCATCGTCGGCATCGCTCACTCAAAGACGGCCAGCCGACGATAGGAAGCTACTTCCGGACTTCACGCCCGGGACCTACGAAGATATTGTCAAGCTTTGCCGCGACGAGACACGTATTGGTATGATTATTCTCGTAAGTGAGGAACACGACGACGTCGCGGAATTCAAAAGGTCTGCCATCTGTTGCTTTCGCGCATGTGTCAAGTCCTTATTCTCCCACCTAGAACTACATTGACGGACCGCACACTAGTGAACCTTCTTCACGACAACAACGTTGTGGTGTGGGGCGGCGATGTTTGTGACCGCGAACCTTTCAGTGGTAAATACCTGCACTGAATTGTTCGTCCCTGAAATGTTCAATACTGTTTTTAGCTGCTCAGAAATTACAGGCGACTACCTATCCCTTTGTCGCATTCGTAGCCATGCAACCGAGGCGGTTGGCGGCTAGCAATGCGCCAGCTTCTCAGCTGACCGTTCTTTCACGTCACCAGGGCCCGCCAGTTCCCTCTTCTTCGCCCACATCTCCACAGACGCTAATTACATATCTCAATGACACCTTACTTCCTCGCGTCCAGCCGTACTTGGCGACTTTGCGCTCGCAGCGCGAGGCGCAGCAGAGGCAAGCAGAGCAAGAGCGTCTAGCACTCATGAATGAGCGAAGACTCCGGGAAGAACAGGACCGCGCTTTTGCTGAAAGCACGCGTCGGGATAAAGAGCGAATTTTGGCACGTATGGCGGAGGAGACTCGCGAGCGTGAGCAAAAAGCCCAAGAGGCCTTGCTCGAAGAGGAACGGCGAAAGGCGGCGGTCGCTGAAGCTGAGGCACAACTTCACTGGAAAACCGAACGCTTGGGCTGGAGGCGTTGGCTTCGCAGGTCTTTACTACCTTTTCTTGCTGCAGCAGGCGCGCGCGGCGGAACGCGTATCGCGTTCCGCATGCCTTCTGGCACACGTGCCGTGCACGTGTTTCCACCAGGTGCCACACTTACATCTGTCTACGCTGCTGTCGATATCCAGTTTATTCCCCAAGACGCGTTGCCCTCGGAGGACCCTCTGACACCACCTGGTAGCTCTGCACCCTTCACACTGCCTATATTGAACTCGTTGGAGCAAGTCGTTGACAGACGCGCTTTGGGCCACACGGCTTTTTTCCCGTTCACGCTGCACCTTGCATATCCCCGTGTACATATTCCGTGGCGCGCTCAGACGCGTCTATCTGATGTGGACGCATTACACGGCGATGGCGGGGCACAAATTGTCGTGGAAATGCGTGCCGACCGCACTGAGCTGAAAGCCAAACTTGGAAGCGCTGCCACGGGACATGCAAGCGGCAATACCAGCAGAGCCAGCCTTACTAACGGCACAGACGGCCAGCGCCACATGTCGGGCTCTGATGATGAATATTTGACGGAGAGTTCAGACGAAGAATGAAGTTTACTATAAAGCCCTGTACGTAGGTAATGCTAATGCTACAGGTATTAAATAGACAATTTGCAAGATATTATAATGTACAGTACTTTTCTCTTTCGTAGACACAAAGTCCCGACGTTATTGCACCAGTCAATTCCTCCTCACATACCCTTCGAGGAGGCAATACTCAGCAATCCCGGCAGCACCGGCGGCGGCGGCATCATCCCCCTCCCCCGCGTCAACAATCTGTTCCATGCCATGCACGCTGACCGCCCCGACGAGAACCAGGGCTGGAACGTGTCATACTGCATGACATTCGGATTCCTTTGCGATGCATTGAAAAGTGTTAATGCTAAAATTACCCAAGGAGGAAGTCACCATCTTATGAGTCATGACAATAATGGGTTAAAGTACACTGGGAGAGGATATACAGGCTCGTCGTCGCTTCGCTCCGACTCGTTACCAGTGGTTCGTTTCTTCGAGGCGGTGGGATTCCATCAAAATACGTTCGTCGTGTCCACGTCCATGTCTGTCCCGATGGTACACACGGCGGCATACACCGCACCAGTAAGTTTGGGGCTCGTGAACATTGACACCCTTCCTTTCGGCAGCAGCAGCCACAGCACGTCTGACAGATGCAGGTTCGTTGTGTTCACATGCATGAAGGATCTACGAATGATGAGTTAAGAAGACATTTGTATACGTTTCGCAAAGAGGCACATACAGCAGGACACCACTGTCGCACCCATTGACGGTATCGCGAGTCCTCGGGTTTCTCGGTTGGATTGCACTTTGTGCACACCAAGTAATTGTTGGCTTCATCCATCTCCGCGGCTGTGATGTCCTTATCATATCCGAGCGACGCAAAGATAGAGCGAGCATGTTCCCAGATCTTCACGTCGAATTCTCAGAGGAGCGATCGTTGCCAATGATATTTGTCGCGAATTTGCGACGAAGCCGCAATGGCATAGCCTCGAAGTTTGCAATGTCAGAATCGCCAGTAGAGTTTTCAACCTAAACAACATTTAAGATCACTAAAAAGGCTGTAGCCATATAAGTATCACACCTCGTTTTTCCGGGAAAATGCCCTCATTGCCCGCGTACTCTTGGTCACCGTTCGACTCCTGGTTTTTGGTGATGCAATAGAAGCCTTGGCATTTTCACGTATGCCCAACGTGACCTCACGGTCCTCTGACATCGAGCCAGTCGAACTATTCGACGTCAACACTGTCGCCTTCCGAGCGGCCTGCATCTTCTTTGCTTTGGCGGTCGCTCGCCCCTTCTTCGAGGCTGCCTTCTTTGTCTTGTCGACAACCAGCTCATGCTCCCGCTCGAGTGCTTCCTCTTCCTCCCGCTGCTGTGCCTCTTCAGCCCTTCGACGCGCCGCCCCTGTTCCAGCCTTTCTACGCGATGACTGCTCCAATTGCCGGTTTTGGAACGCTGCGGCAGCCTCTTGTTTCTTCCTGTCACGGTCTGCTTGATTCAAGCGCATTGCTGCAGCGCGTGGCGAGTTGCGTGGCTGGAAGTCGGGGGGAAGGGTTCTCACTCTCCTGCGCGTTTTGACCTCGGCGGCAGCGGCTGGAATGCGAGCACCAACATCGACCTTCGCAGGTGTATCATTTACTCTGACCCACTTATGACTTTGGGTGCCGCTGTCATCGATCGAAGCGTCGACCTCATCGCGGGCCCTCTTTCTACAACTGACTGGCTGTCGCGAGACCTGTGATTGAGGCTCTGCGGGCGGCGACACAACGGCGGGAGAAGGAATGGCTGCATCGTCGACTGCAACCTCTAGTGGCGCTAATGTTATGGCAGGACTCGGAAGTGGGCTCGTGGTCAGAACGGTTTGGTCAGATGTGGACGTTTGCGAGTCAACCGGCGTGCTTTTGGGGGACTTAGCCGTCATCTGCGAGTGCGCGCTCATCACAGGGAGGGTAGTTGACATACTAGCCACTGTATATGATAACACCATACTGAGACTAGGTTGATTAGCAAAAAGTAACACTCACGATTCGCCAACTCGATGAGTCTGTTGCGAGGAGTCTGGGCTGCAAACGTGAGTGCACGAAGTTCGCTGTGATTCTCGCGCTCGTCAGACTGTGGAAAATCCACAGGATACGAAGAGGGGACCGTTGCAGGCGGAGAGTCAACAAGAGATGCGACGTCCGTACGAGGAAGAGATGAGTGTACGTCGGCGTCAAGCGTGCCGGCACGAACAAACACGCGGGCAAGCTTGGTCCTCTTGCCACCTGAGATGTCCTCTTCAGATCGCTTGCGCTTGAGCGACGGATGGGATAGGTTGTCACTATGGCATGCGAGCGTTAGTTAAAGTGGAGAGGAGACGCAACAGGACAATAGACAGAACGGAGCTGTGGTGATTGTTATAACTGACTGAAGCGCACCTCATGGTGGACAACATGCTGCTGTTAACGTTAGTCACGGCCGGCTCCGCTGATCGAGCCGGCAGAAACTGGTTGGCCAACGATTGCATTTCCTTCGATAGCTATCTGATATCGGCCGGCTGAGCCCAATGGACAGATTTGATCACAAGGGTCGGTGGGTTATCGAGAGGCTTGACGATAAAATAATGCCAAGGGTGGATTGGGTGCGCGAAAACCAGCAGGCAGCGCACGATTGAATTGCCTTAGGATACAGCGAAAGGCAGCAAGAATGACCGTATTATATAGCAGTGGACAAAGGCAAAGCGACGACAAAGCAAAAGAAGCGTTGACAAGACAACCGGCCACACACTTGCAAGACAAAAGGGTGTCCCAGCCACCACAAGGGAGCACACAATGGACCACAAAGACCGCTTTGTCCCTGACATCGATCGTCAATCACACATTCATCGGAAGACGATAACAAATTAGTCGACAGAGGTCATTCAGACGCCTAGAACTGATCCAAGCGGCAACCTGAACGCCATTGTATGATGGACAAAAGCAACGTGTCCTTTCGATGGGTCCTGGCACAAAGCAGCAAGCGGTAGCCATCCACTGGATCTTCATTTACAGGAAACCTCATGAACGAAGGCCCCGTGAATAAAAAGGTGCGCTTCCTTTCCAGCTGCAAGCCGAAAGCACAATGAGTTCAGATTAGACCTTTGGGAGAAAGCATCTTGACCTGAAAGCACCCGCCGAACGACATCGGAACAGATACTTGAAAGGTAAAGAGGGGATTGAGCATCATATTGAATCAAACACCACTGCATAGTGCAGAGAACAGACCAGACCAGATTTTTCAGACAAGGACGTGAGTATATCATTCATGATCACATCGCGAAAACGTCAAAACTCCCATGAGAGCTGGCGTGACTCATGAGCCTTAATGAGCTCATTTTGACTCGCGTGCTCTCAGTGAAGGCGGGCCAGCTGGTGACGTTGTTGGCGACTCAGCTGCCAGTCGCTACGTTTCTCACATGTTCTGTCCAATAGGTGGTTTGTTTACCGTGCCTTCAATCAACTGGGTCTTGTTCAGCGAGTCTCAAAACATTTGGTACGAAATTGACATGATCGCGACCAAGTCAAAGTCAGTCGGTTGCACTCCTGACAAGCTATTCGACGATCCTTCTGGTGTGGCTCATCAACGAACGAGTGGTAGATAAACCCCGGTGAGAAGTCGGGGTAGGATTTAGCTGTAATGTGATGAGTGCGACAATTTTTCATTGAAAAGTGAGTCACCAATCCGGCGCGCCGGATTTTCAGTTGCACTGGCAAGTCCTGCTCGTTTTTTGGGCTCATCTCATTGGATCGATAAACTGTAAAACATGTGCCAAGCTGTAATAACTCGCGAACAAATGCAACATTATATAGAAGAACAGATTTCTTCAAGACATGCACATTTGTAGAATACACTATCAGCACTGTTACCACATCCCAGGATCTTCCTCCCCATTGCTACGTCGTCGCGCTCACACCCAACGTCGTCCGATAATTTGAGCTCAGATTCTTCCTTGTTGCCCTCGCTGTCGTCTTCAACAGCGGAGTCATCGTCGAAGTCGACATCCATGGCATCATCATCCGCCGTTGCCGAATTGGGAGAATTGTCATTGACAAGTCTCGCCTCTCGACCATGACCAACCCCCCCTCTGAAGGACCGCATGAGCATGTCTCGATCCACAAATCTACGAGCACCAAAGTGAGTAACACGTCCAGGTGTATTGGGGATGGTACCGCTCACATGTTAACTCAAACCAGTCATTGACCTGCAGCCAACCGGTCTTGCAAAAGTGGGTCCGTACGGCGAAACAATCTGTGCGCTCATTCGCGAACAGTGTTTTGTGTACGTCGGCAACTGTCTACACCAGAAACACCATATAGAGCTGATTTAGTCTGACTCTTGAGGCTGGATGCGCGTTTTGTGCTCGTCAGTGACTGTCTACCCCAAAACACATGGAGCTGACCTTGACCTAGTGTGCGGCTGGATGCGCGTCTACCAGGGGATAGAGCTGACTTTGCGTGACTCTTGAGGCTGGATGCACGTGTTGTGCTTGTCAGTGACCATCTACACGAAATGCATGGACTCCGCTGACCTAGTGTGCGGCTGGATGTGCATCTACTGCATAGAGCTGACTTTGTGTGACTCCTGAGCTTGAGGCTGGATGCGCGTTTTGTGCCCGTCGGCAATCGTCTCCGATAATGTCTAGAAGATCGATTATTTTTGTCTTCTGCTTCAAAAGAGCGTCAATGCCTCAATGCACAATGAGCTCCTCTGCTGAATTGCCTTCAAACATGTCTTCGACACGTCACTCGTCATCTAGCCGGGATCTCAGCGACATCGAGAAGGAGAACCGGAAGTTGAAGAAGGTTGACAACTTGCTGACGCGGTGTCTCGAGGTCGCGCCGGCCGCTCATGAGCTTCCGAGTGCAAAGCGTTCCAGGATGGATTTCTTCAAAGCACACTCCTCGTTCTTGTGTGTGATTCATTTACCGTTTCGTCCGTTTGCTGATTTTGTACCCAGACATTTCAGACTATATTCCTCGGAAAAGGCACCACAGAGGAGCGACTGACGAAGGAAAACCTCGATGCAGACTTGGATGCACATTCCTTTTCATTACCAGCGAAGACAGCACGTAAGAGTTCCTCGAGGCCACGCGTTGCACATCCTCGAGACGAACGGAATCGTCACTCCGCATTCTACTGCTTACTGCGCAGTCATGGTGCATCATAATGTTAAATCTTGTAGCATAGTTTTCTGACGAACGCTCCGTGTGGGTCACTGACCTTCGGGAATGGCCTGTTGATCTCATGTATTACGGCTTCGACTATTGCGCTCTCTATGATTGGCACTGATGCTCTACTCTAGTGGTGGAGTACGTACGTTCCTCTACACTCTCTCTATCAGATGCTGAGATATTTTCTAGTTAGATATTCGCCGATGGTGCGATGACAAAGCCTCGGAGTGGCAGTCACGCACGCACAACGGCTGCTCGGAGCTCAGAATGCTGAGTAATCTTTTTGTTATGGTGCTTTTCTATTTGCTGTTGTACGAACTACATGTAATACGATCATGCATGAATCCTATCATTTCCTGGTTGAAGCATCGAGGGGCGCAGACTGATATGGCAGCTGTACAATGAATTACTTTGAGGTGGCGAGCCTTTCATTTGTCAGTGTCAACCAGCAGCACGTACAACGGACTGGGTCTCGACATGTCACTTTTCCTGTGTAATATGTGCCAGTTGGCGATAAAACCATCCATCCGCTCGCCAACCTATGTTCGTTTTAGTGACAAACACGCCAGTTGGGCAGCAAGCCACATGACTGTTCACCAACTGGTGAGCGTTCCACTGGAATAATTACCATCAACTCATATGCTGCTGACATCAAAGCAGTCGGCCCAGATGATTATATTCTCATGAATATCGGCTTATTGACGATTGTCCCATGAGAGTTGGTGTCGTTGGCAGGTCTTCGTGACCGCTGATGGGGCTCGTGAAATTTTCGTGATGCAGCTGAGGGGAAGTCAGGCCTCGTCGGAGGACCGGCATCGATCGTGATGCGGGGAACAGTGGAGACCGGCGGAGACCGCGGCGGCGTTTCAAGCAATGACGTGGATTGGCACTTGCCACTCGAAGCTATGGACGAGGAAGTGTTCCTGATATCTAGTTTACACATGCGAATAATATTGCTAGCTGAACATCTCGTACAAAACCTTACTTAAACATGTAATTTCCCATTTACTATCTATTCTCTATTTCGAGGTGGGGTACTGACACATTTTCCATTCACAATCCATTGCCTGATGAACGTGCTACTCATTTTCGTCTGCTTCATCAACTCTGCGTCATCGTGGTCAAGAATGAGAGACGTTGGCGAGATGACATCAATCACAAATGTGCGAAGCGGCGGTAAATTCTTCTCCTGACGATACTTTGCGACTACCGAACACCATGAGAAAGTCGTGCAATGGGACACTCACCGGGACACTCACTGGCATCGGCGCCGCTCAAAGTCTCTTTACTAACCACAAGTGCTTGGATGTTTGGATCCCAGCCCGTGGGGCCGTAAACATCGCTGATAGGTACGATGTCCAAGGAGATGCCAGGGCGGAATAGACATAGAAAGTCACGGACGTGCTCCATACGCGTGGACAACGACTCGAGAACATTTGCAAAAGATTTTCGCACAAGAAGTGCGTCGTCTGCGCGAAGATAGTCCGTCTAGCAATGGGTAGCATGCGCTTTCCTCTTACGCACCTGTGACACCGATGATCAGCTTCTCGGAAGTGATCCAAGCAGCCATGCTGAGAAGAATTCTGTGACCAGCATGAAGGTGGTCAAATGTTCCACCCAGTGCAACTACAGGAAATAACGAAGGAGTGCCTGGAGCTGGGACAGGCGTCGTTAAGGACGAGTCAGATTGGCTGGCGGTTAGTCGCTCATGTGGTAAGGAGAGCAGATTATCAGGAAGTTTTATATCTGTGGGGGAAGATAACGTAGCATAGACAGGCTGCGTGGGAGGAGGCATGCATGCTCACCATCAGCCACGGTGTACACGATATTTACCTGAGATGCAAGGGCCGGCGGGAAGAACTCTGCAGAGACACCACGAAGGAGTACATCGACGTGCATAAGGATGTTGTTGATGTCCTGTGCGACCTTCGTGGCTTGTACATACACGTATGTAAGGATGCGTTGGACGTCGTCCCATGTCCCAGCGTGTGATATACCACCATGGTCATTGAAGAAATCGGAGACGAGAACGATGACCAGTCGAGAGCGAGTTCTGCGAGACGCGAATGAGATGGGCGAAGAAAGAAAATGTGGAGGCGCAAGGTCGGGCAGTCTTGCGACCAGTAAAGCAGAATCGACGGCCATGGCGGTTTACGATAAGTAAGTCCTGGATAACAATCAACCGAAACGCGTGAGTCATCCATATCTTTAGCAGTACGTCGATAAGTCCTTAGTAACTTGGACGACGACGACGATTATAACCTCCATATTGTTCGACAGCAGCAGAACTACCAGGACATTTCGTCGGATATTTGTTCTTGTTTTCTGAATTCTCGCTCGTAAAAAATCAACGCTTACACCATCATTGGCTGATCCGTAGTGCTCAGCAAGCCGAGCGTGCGCCGTAGCAGGATCAGTCGCGCCGAGCTGCCATCGCGATGGCCGACAAAACGGCAGACAACGGCCAGACGGCACATAGCAAGTCCACTGGCGGTCCGCCTGCTAGCAGCGACAACCGCGACGATGAGCGGCGCAAGAGGCAGCACGATAGTCCGCCCAGCAGCAGTAGCCATGCCGCTCCTGCTCCCCCTGCTCCCCCCGCTCCTCCTCCTCACCCGTATTATTTTATGGGTGCCCCCCCACCAGTCGGCTCTCCGTTTACTGCTCAACATCATCCCGGTTGTCCCCCAGCCGCACCCTGGCCCATGCACAATCCTTATCCCCCGTATTATGCCCACTACCCCCCTCCGCCGCAACCCGTGATGCAGATGGTGTATTCACCTCCGCCAGAACCTGAATCCAGCCACCGCAAGCGTTCTCGCGGCAAAGACGGCTCTCGGTCTGGCGACGAGAGCAGCGACGAGCACCGCAATTCGGATATGAAGAAGCGTACCAAGACGCAGCGGGCGTGCGATTCCTGTCGCACGCGCAAAATTCGTTGTGATGTTGTCGTTGACAGCGATCCGCCTCTCTGCCAGCACTGCAAGCAGTACGGTTTCGAATGCACCTTCTTCTTGCCCATCACCGAAACCCGGTTCAAAAAGAAGAAGGCGACTGAAGACAAAGCCAAGTCTCCCTTGTACCCGGTAGCACCTCAACCGCCGCCTGCATCTCAAGCAGCACCCCACCAACCTGTCCAATCCGCGTACGATACGTTGGATGCGCGTACATTTGCCGTGTCCAAGTCTGGCGACGGTGCCATTCAGATCCAGTCTCCACCCGTACTCCCGCCACATGTCATGCCGCATACTGACTTCCGAATCGAGCCGGATGTCATCCAAACGTTGCTCAACGCGTTTTTCGTCGAAGTCGCGCCGATTCTTCCCGTGGTCACGCTTTCGGAATTTCTCGCCATGAAGGAGCCGAAGCCTATCCTGTTGTACAGTATGTGCCTTGTTGCGGCCGCACGTCGTGACGTGCCCCAGAACGTGTTTGACGCCATCCGGTACACCGTCAACCAGATCCTAAAAGCTGAGGATGTGCTCTCAACGCCGTCGATGGTCAACGTACAGTCCCTCCTCATCCTCTGTATGCTAGCGGACTGTCATTCGCCCTTCGTGCCCGCCGCCCTCAGCGCTTTGTGGGTACGTCTCGGCAGTGCTGTGCGGATGGCGCAGGATCTTGGTTTGCACCGCGCCGAGTCTGCCCGACAGAATGACATTGAGCTCCGTCGCCGTGTATGGGGCGCTTGTGTAATATGCGATCGCTGGACGTCTCTCACTTATGGTCATCCATGCATGATTGATGTACAGGATTGCGATGCTCGTCTCCCTTCCAGTGGTGATCCCCATGATCTCTACATGGATGAACTCGTGCGACTCAGCGTCATTTTAGGTCGTGTGCTCAAGACAATATACAGGTGAGCGCACATCTTTTTCCAGCTGCAGGAATGCATGTCATCTTGACATGATGCGGCGTTCAACGCAACGCCGATCATATTTCGATACGGGCGGTCAAAAGGCGACCGACGCGGTCAATGGCCAGGATGATCTAGCATTTATCATTTCAACATCTATGGCATTTTTACTGATATTGTTGTACGTAGTCCTACTGGCCTCGCCTTAATCACCGATGATATGCTGTACGGACTGCTGGCCGACATTGACGCATGGGAAACGCATTTGCCCGATCGGTTGCGCTTCCATGGGCCGAGCACGTCCACACATGCTGGTCTCCTGCATTTGCTGTACACATGCGTTTGCATGACATTTTGGCGCGTGTTCATGCGTATCTCCTACTCATGTCCTGCGCATCTGAAGTTCGGTCTGACATCCGAGCAATGGATGAAGCTTGTCAATCTCACCGGTGAAGCTATCGATTGGCTTGATGCCAACGAAAAGCTTTATGACGTCTGGCTCTTAATCGCATACGCCGCGACAAGCTGTGCGCTTGTCATGGCAAGTGCTCACTGCCATCTGCTGCAGTGTTTCTTTTACTGACACGGAACTTAGTATCATACCTGGGCTCGAAGGAAAGACACAGATGCTGTCGCTAAGTTGCTCAAGCTTCGAGATTGCATCAAGCGCTGGGATTCTAGCCTTTCTCCTGACCATATGTCGGCGCGTCGCAAGGTAGGCACTCAATTATCAATATTGGCTTTTCTTGCTTCCTATGGAGGTACTGAGCTGAGTCCGTAGACGGCTGAGATCATTGCACTGTTGTACGAGGCGACTCAATCGCCGAACGTGCCCGTGCATCCTAATGCACTCAAGCCGGCGAAGCCAACATCATCTGGCGAGGGACTCGATTTCCAGAAAGATCCCACGCGGCCGGGTGGTGCGGTGTTTATTGCTCACAGTAAGCCGACGCAAGATAACGCTGTCGCGGCGCCTGCTGCCATCGCCGAGGCGGCTGGCAGCAGAAATACAGGCGCTGCTGGAACGAGCAGCAAAATGGACACGACATTTCTACTTGATTCGTCGTCGTTTGCACCTCCACTTCCCGGCACGACTTCCGTCGCTTCGCCGGCGCTCGACTTTGCGGCAGGTATGGCCACCAATCCAGGCATGGGATTGGCCAATGTGAATCCTGGGCTGAATGTCGCTCCAGCCGCTGGTGGGAACGTGCAAATACTCAACATGTTGGACGTTACTCAGCCGCCGTCGCCCGACGCACTTGCCGAATTTGCTCTTGCGGACGGATTTTTGGAGGGCCTTCCTGGGGGAATGTTCGACTGGGGTATGTGATTCGTGTTTTGGTATTGTCTCTTGGTTTTTCGGGATGCTGATCATTGTCTTGCCGAGCAGGACAATGGGAGACTTTCTTTGCGCGCATCAATCCCAGCGATCCCGCGCTTAGTGGTGCAGCGAACGCCGCAAATCCGTTTCAACCCCCACCTCATGCATAGACGTCTTGATTTAGAATTGACCTCAATGTACTTCATAAACGATAGACTGTTGACATGTACATATATCTTGTTTCCCAGGTATTTAGCGGTATCGTGACCAGGCTCCTCTCTTGTATATTTTATAATTGCTCTGATATACTTGATACTACTTACGGTCAAAAGGGAGCTAGAGTCTAAGAATCGACGAATGAATGTTCGTCACAAACATAGGAATTGAGCTTGTCCTGAACAGCCATCCTCTGTCAGCCAGTGCGATCTTCGTCGACGTCTAATCGCCGGCCAGCGTGCAAACCGCGCATGTCGAATGTGTGCCAGCGACGAGCATTTGAGTATACTTGGTTTACCACTGCTTTGCTTTCGTTCTAGTCTGCCATGGTGGACACCCCACACTCCTTGACTTTTCAGCCTCGCGCTACGAGTCCTGCCTCACGAACGGCCAGCCCAGCCTTCGGACCTGTGCAAACAGCCAGCCCAAGTCCCGCACCAGGCTCAAATCGAAATTCCGTGCAGATGACCCAGCTACCACTGCCATCTGCATCACAACCACTGCAAAGATTGAGCGGTACCTACAGGACCAGCGTACCGGGTAGCCCTGCAAGAAGTTCCAGTCCTTCTCAGGTCAGGATTCCATCTGCTTCTATTAACAATGGAGGGTCGGAAATCACTCGGTCGCCGACGATGCCTACGTTTTCGTTCTCTCATCCACCGTCGTTTTATTCCACTACCAGCAACACCCACGCTGGAGGTATACAGCCGTCTGCGTCCTTCTTTCGTCCAGCGCGCCCCGCGCAGCCTCCATCAAACGGTGTTCGATCTACATCGGTTTTCTCGTCGACAGAGCAGGACATGTTCCAGCTCTCGTCGCTTTCCCGGCCGGCAAGTATTTCTTCGGGCACCGGTGGAGGCGCAGACTCGACCATTCTCGAAGAGGAGCACGACGCTCAACCTCAGGCGTCACAGAACACCAGCACGCGCAGTCGTGACCCGTTGTTGCCGATGGGCGTGGTGCGACGCCGCGGCAGCGCCCCGGGGGCCACAGGTCGTCGCTCTCCGATGTCGCCCCGACGCCTCATGCGCACGAGTCTCGAGAAGGTAATTACCCTCAGCCGCGGCATGAGCTTCGACTCATCTCGAAAGACGGCACGTACCGCGACTACGAGCGAGGAAGACGAACGCAAGATTGGTGACGAGGAGCAGGTGCTCTATCCCCCAATTCCGACACGGCGCGCGCCAACGTCTGCATCACCTTCTCACGACCCATCCTTCGTCTTTGATCCTACGCCTGCGCAGCGCGCCCCACCACTAGCCGCCGTTCCTGTTATTGATACGCGGACGAACAAGCCTGTTCGCAATTACCAGGGCATACCTTCGCAATCGCGCTTCTACTGCAACGGACACATTCTCACGGGCGGGGAGACGCCTTACGCGTTTTTGGGATGTCTCACCGTGTTTTTCTCAATAGCGGGTTTCTGGTTTGGCACGACCTGTCCATGGTGGTGGCACCACAAGAGTCCAGCTGTTGCCGCCGTTGGTGCATATCTCGCCCTCGTCACAGCTGGTTGCATGTTTTATACGGTGTGTAGTGACTTCAATTGTTTGAAAGACTTGGGCAGTTATGGGTATACAGGCATTCAGTGATCCTGGTATTTTACCGCGTAATTTGGATCCCGACCCGCCATATCCTACGACCTCACCGTCTGATGGGGGTGGACGCGTACCGTTACCACGCGATATCATGGTACGCGAGGCCGTGTAAGTTCAATCAAGTGCAGATCGCCTTGTTTAGCATTTTATTTATTTTATCATCAGAATACGCGTCAAATATTGCACTACATGCATGACCTATCGCCCGCCGAGATCGAGTCATTGCAGAATGGTGCGTGAGTGACATTGGTAAAATTATGTAGACTCAATGCTGTGGTTGCAGTGCGATAATTGTGTGGATGCGTGTGATCATCACTGTCAATGGGTTAATAATTGCGTTGGTCGGCGCAATTACACAACATTCTTCGCGTTGCTGGTGCTTTCTGTATGTTTCTTTGTGTTTCTGACGACTGAATCACTGAAACTGCCCTCAAAACAGGTTATGGAACTTCTCCTTGTCATCGTGACATCGGCGTTGCACATCTATTTTGTGGCGAAAACCGAGGGCGTAGACTTTCGCGAGGCTTTGCACCGGGCATGGGGGAGTACCCTGAATTTCTGTCTGAGCCTCGTGGTCCTGTTCCCAGTTTCGCTGCTCTTTGGGTACCACATTCAGGTAAGTATGTTGTCACACGCGTGTAGTACATTCTCAAGACAAAATCACAGCTTATACTGTTGAATGTCTCTACCATCGAGCGGGTAAGTGTCGTTGTATACACAGTAGATGAGAATGCTTGACAAGTTCTTGTGTATGATCCTGTAGCTGCGACATCAAGCTCACAAGTCTCTCATGCCCGGTGAAAAACTGGAACAGAATCCGTATTCGTATGGTAGCTGGCGGCGCAACATGATGGCTGCATTGTGTCGTCCCACTGGATACTCTTGGATCGGTCCACATGAAATCGCGACGGAGGACCAGCGCGAAGTCAATCCAGGAATCGTCGCACGCGAGTATCACCGGCAATTGCAACCAACATTGAGCCGTGCGACGGACCGCTCTGGGACCGACAAAGCTGAGCGTACGGGATGGCCTGCTGACGTTGAGCGTTGAGAAGGCGAGATGGATTTTACTCATTTTTGGATATCGACGTTATTCATATTATATTCTCACCGTTTCTTTGGTGGTTTCGCTTTTTCTGCTCTTCCTTCTCGCATACATAGCACTCGTTGGTGTAAACTTCATAGTTTTCTTTGTATCTGATGTTTTGCGATCACCGTTTGCAGTCAAAAGGTCGTGAACCCTTATGATGGAATTGCCATATCCAGTAAGAATGGCGTTTGTCTCAAGTGTTCTATCACGCAGAGGACACTATTCAAGACAAAGAAAACGATCGAAATTTGCAGAAATACCGGATACATTATAAATTAAAAAAATCGAGCGGGAACCATTCATCCAGTCTAGATATCTAAGCAATGGTGTGCCCAAGAAAACATAAATATTGGTGTTGATACATTTGTGTGACAGCAGAAGTCATTAATTTCATCAGTTCGTTCACGAATCAACGGTCGTAGATTTTTTTAGGGACTGAAATGCTGGACAACGCACCACAGACGGGGGAAGGGGTGTGTGTTTAGCGTCTCATATGACCACTAGGAAGCAGCGACGCGACGAAGAGCGCAACGCCAACGATTATCAGCAGGACAAAGTACACGAAATACCCGCCCATCCAGTTGTGCTTCATCGTCAACGATAACAGTGTGTTGGACACTGCCGGCCCAAGGGCCCGCATGATCGAGACGCTCATTTGGCAGACACCGTTCGTCGCTCCCAAACTAGCGCGGTTGGGAGATGCATCGGAGATGAAAATGAAAACAGCGCCTGTACAGCCATTTCATGTGTGAGTGAATGATAACAGGAACATGAAGCAATCTCCACCCGATATGGGCACATAGCTTACCATATGAAAGGCTGATGACGATCGATGAAGCAATCTGAATTGCGACAAACGCCCACACCAATGGCGTCACTCCTTGCGTCTTGACGAGATGACTGATTATCGGGAACGACAAGAAGACGGGAATGGCGGATGCGATACCGAAGATGAACGTGCGTTTAGTGCCGAATGTGTCGTGGATACGGGCAAAGAAGCCTAGCTGGAATACGCCGTTGAGTATGCCGTATACAGAGAGAATGCTGCCAATCGTGGAGGGCGGGAGGCCGAGGCCACCGAGTTCCAAGGGTGTCGAGAAGAAGACAGGCTGGACGGCCCGAAACGTTATCTCCACGAGGGACAGCAAAGCGTAGTTTGCGCCTGCGATGATCACGGGTCGTGTCAGTACCGCACGGAATGGTAAAGGCTTCTCCGCGTCGGGCAGCTCCTCGACCGGAGAGGCTGGCCGCTTAGCTGGCGCCAACCCGAGGACCTGCCAGATTGACATGGGCGATTTGACGGTTTCCCTTAGACGCGTGTAGACGATGAGCCAGGCGAGGGCTGAAAACGTGGCAGGCACCGCGCACGGCAGGAAATAGGGAAACTCCTTGTGGAACGCGGAGTTGCCAAACAGACTTGGAAAGCGGTCGGCGGGACGAGAAAGCATACCGCCAATTACTGTAATAGACAGTGAGCTGTGCCACACGACAATAAGTAGGCATGGATATATGAACCTGGTCCCAGAGTACCGCCCAATGTCCATGCCAGGGGCATAAACGAATATGCCTGAGATGACGATAAACAATAGTACGATCGAAATATAATCTAGTCGACGTACCAAGGCGATGTTCGTGTTATCGGTCATTTCTGCCATCATGCTATATGGTCGGTTAATAAGCGGGAGGCAGTAAATACACAAAATCAAACACTTTAAGTGGAAGGAAACCTTTTAATAACACCAATATTGCCGTCTGAAAGGAATTGGTAAGTATCATAACTTCATGGAAGTGCGCACACGAGACTTACTGAGAGCGCCATTGAGGGCACGGCTACGCAGAAATGTGTGTCAGATCCAGATTCCACATGCAGTTCGAATGCTGTATAGCACTCACCTCAGTACTAGTCCCCAAAACGTCCTGGATAAGCCAAAGCAGTACATGGACAGTGACAAGCCTGAAAGGCCGATTAGAATAACGGGCTTCCGACCGATCGAGTCCGACAGCCGACTCCAATTGAGCACGGTTAAAGCTTGCGTCATGAAGAACAGGGATTGCTAGAGAGAGATGATGAATCAGCATTGTATTGCTACGCAGTCGACAGCTTTGAAGCACGCACCAGCAGACCGACATAGTAGCCCACTTTCGTCTCGTCGCCATGCGTGACACCGATGTCCCGAATCAGCTGAAGGATATGCACATCAGTGGGGATACACAGATGGCCACTGAAGTCGACGTACCTGAGGAGAGAACGGATAGATAACTTGACTCGTCAAGGGTTCTGCCAGCTGCAAGAAGAGGACGATGGACAGCTGGTCCCAGTCCAACGGGGTGCGTTGAACATGCTGTAACAACAGCGGGGTCTCCTCGTCTGCTCGGGTCATGGGTGGGGGGCGTAAAGAAACGTGAAGTCCAAGGAACACCGCCTTCGCTCAGACCAGAGCTTTAAATGAGGGGTGAGACCCGGATAAACTGTTTTGCAAGCACTTTTCCATCCCCACATTCCACGGCGTTTAAATTTCATGAACCCTTTACGTGTGATGACTTGTTATCGCATGTCGAGTCAAGCTGGAGCTAAATTTTTGACATAACCTTGCCGCAAGCGGAAGATACGATTAGCACCCTTGCGTCTCCTCCAGCAGCTTTACATACTAAGGAACATGTGCTTATTAGGCATAGACGAACCGGGACGTGCAGACTAGCAACGGTCGCTGCCATCTGGGGCCTGCGAATTGGGAGCTGAGAGCCATATAGGAAAAAAAAAACGTTCAGATACGCTTTGATCCAAACATTGTACGCCGTCGCCCAACGCGATCCCGTGATTTCTTACGATGTCGTTAACGGCCTTAAACTTACTTAAAGCACTCGTTGAGGCATGTGGGCCAGGGTACGGCGGTTGCAATCCTACAGCAAATAAACAATTGTCCGCAAGAACATTCAATCATCAATTACATACAAACAAGGGCAAGACCGGAACTTGGAATGATACAGATACACGTCCATGTCTTTCTACAGACCACACGACCTCGCTTTCGTGATCCTGCAGGATCTCAATTCCAAAACTGTGCTGAAGTGCTGGAAAGTAGAGAAGATAAATATCAATGTGGTTATGCATTCCATACCCTCGACCAATTCTTCCTGATCTCATCCAATGGGGGTATGCCAGCTTCGCGCAGGTCTTGCTGCACATCAGCCCACAGACCCCCTTCCGCATCGGTGGCTGATGGAGGGGAGTCCTGAATGGGTCCGAAGCCATGGGCAGGCGCGATGAAGCCTTCTTCGTCCACCGTGTTGTGAGTGACGCCTCCTTCGTGCGAAGAAATATCGGCGACTATGAGCAACTTGGGCATTTCGAGGGTCTGTGGTTCTGTGGCCTGAGCAGCAGACAGGTCACCGGATGCCCAGATGTTCGGCACGACGGGCTATAATGATGTGTAAGTGTCAAACGAAGGATTGAGTGCTGACAACTAGAACTTTGTGGAGCACGTACGATTTGAACGGGAGGCTCGATGCCAGACTCAGGTATGTCGGGTAAGACAATATTGAACGTTTCTGTGGCAGGTACAATTGCACGTAGAAGATTAGGCTCATTGGTATCGGCCCTCATCGCTCACCGAGCGCAGTACGGCGCGTGTCGGTAGACACGCAACGTCTGTGAAGCGATCGACGCGTATGTCGTCTGAACACAGAAAAACTGCGTAATCCATGCGACGGCTGGAGTTGTCGATATGTTCTGTGCTCCGCTTCATAAATACTGACACTGAAGGTAAACTTGTCGGCGGCTGTATACGTACGATAGTGCTACTCGTTGCATGGCAGGCTTTGCAAAGCGATAGAAAGCTGAAGATTAAGAGTTTGGGTTGGGACCTGTAGATATAGTATGCGCGATGTCGACGGGCTCGACCGGCGGACATACACTTCCTCGGAACACCAGTCGATCTGACTATCAATGAACCTAGTCTTGTCTAGACACTCGGTGTCTACGACTTCTGCGGTCATGCGCCAGGTGCGCAGCGGGAGAACAAGAGCCCTCTCGAAGTGGACAAAGGTCCGCGATAAAGGCACACTTGTGACTTAAAGACATTTCCGAATATTCGGATGAGTCATTTCGCGTCTCACATGACTCATCGATGAGTTCATTTAGCGTGACAGTGTCACGTCACACCCCTTTAAATAGTCGCGTCGTTGTGTTTTTCAATTTTTAATTCTTACCGACGCCTTGCTATATTGTATGCTGGTTCGTTTCTCTCGTTGATGCGTAGCCAACTTATGCATGTTTCTGTTTAGACTCGCAACCCACTTTCGTGATGGCACCTAAGGTAGTCTCGATGATTCGTGCTCAAGCCTCCCGTTTCTCTTACTTTTCTATTTCCAGCCCGTTTCTACGACTGGAAAAGAGCCGGCCTCCACTGCGGCTAAAGTTCCTGCCAAGACGACGGAAGGTGCGAAGAAAACCGCTGGCAAGAGCAAGCCTACTACCACTGGCGGTGACACTGAGAAGCGTAAGAGGAGGAAGAGCCGTAAGGAGACGTACAGCTCGTACATCTACAAAGGTGCAGATTCACTATAACCGAAGTCTTCATGGCTAACGTTACTTTAGTGCTTAAACAAGTCCACCCTGATACTGGTATCTCGAACAAAGCCATGGCTATTTTGAACTCGTTTGTGAATGACATTTTCGAACGTATCGCTACGGAAGCATCCAGTGTGTCTGTTGGTGCATCATGTTGCCTCGCTCTTACCATAAATCAGAACTTGCCGCTTATTCTAAGAAATCAACCATTTCGTCGCGTGAAATCCAAACAAGTGTCCGTCTTATCTTACCGGGTGAGCTTGCTAAACATGCCATCTCGGAAGGCACGAAGTCTGTCACGAGTAAGTAACCTGATCTCAGCGTTTGCTGTAAGTTGACTCGGATGTACAGAGTTCTCTGCCGGAACGACGTAGCATGCATGACGAGATCGATGAAATCCAGAGCTGTCGGATCGTTCGTGTTATGGTATTGGGTTTTCCCTTGATATATCCTTATTGTCCTTCCTGTCATCTCTGTATCTTATGTATTATGTATCTCTCGTCTCTGCAATACCATGCAATGTATTTGTCTACGCGTTTTGGAAATCTGACATGAGCCGGACATTGTCGAATACGATGCCCAGTGATCGTAGATATATAGATCATGGGTCCTTCCCTTCTTGCTGACGAACTTCGACTTGATGTACTCGGCCGCAAGTCTCGATTTCGATTTTGAACTCTGTGGACGCCGCCGGTCTGTGCTGCCGTTGCCCATTGGCTTCTTTTCCGTACCATGGCCAATCGTGAGATCCTGCTCCAGCTGTCTCCGAAGCAACTCTGCGAGATCAAGTTCACAAAAAACGCTATCACCGTACGGCAGACCGGCTTGACACCGCTTCGCACCCCCAGTTTCTCGCGCAGGAAATCTTCATTTGACATTCCCCTCTCACACGTGCTCGGTGCTAAATTTGACGAAAAAAGAAGGCTTCTGGAGATCCCTTACGTCGGGCGTAGGAGGACGTCCGGTCCTCATAGTCTGCTCACCATCAGGGGTGAAGTCAAAGATATCGAGAATGCGGCTGTGGATGTATGGGTTGATGCGTTAACGCATACCATTATGATTAGTGCGTATGATGTTGTGAAGGGTACTATGGAGACAAAATTACATCCTCCGTAGTCTCCGGTATACCGTCAGGACGCCGTCTGAAGGTCCTCGTCAATCCATTCGGAGGAAAGGCACGTCCAATTTCTTTTCATGCAGAACCCCAGCGTTGATATCCTCTCAAAGGGTCATGCTGTATCAATCTACCACAAGCAAGTCGAGCCAATATTCCGTGCTGGGGGGTGTATAGTCGACCTAGAAGGTATGATGAAAACAGAATGCCTACATCCGCCTCCCTCATTTCATATACTTACAGTGACAAAGCACCGTGGACATGCCTTCGAAATCGCCAAAAATCTCGCACTGAAATACGATGCGATTGTGACCGTCTCTGGAGATGGGTTGGTCCACGAGGTGTTGAACGGCTTCGCGCACCACCTCTTGCCGTCTGTTGCTTTCAGTATCCCCATTGCGCCTGTGCCCGCCGGTTCTGGGAACGGTCTTGCTGTCAATTTACTGGGTCGACAGGTCAGATTGTTTGATATACCTTTTCGCATTTGCCTGACAGAAAAAAAAAAAAACAGGATGGCCTTGATGTCGCCATTGCGGCCTTGAACGCTGTCAAAGGTAAATTCGGATATATAATTCGTTTTCAGCTATGAGGCTCATCAAGTTTAATGGGCCGACCGATGAGCGTCGATTTGTTCTCCTTCGTGCAAGGCGATAAACGCACCATCTCGTTCATGTCTCAGGCGCTTGGATTAATGGCCGACTTGGACCTTGGTACGGAGAGCATGCGCTGGATGGGCGGCACGCGGTTCTTCGTCGGCGCACTTCGCGGTAGTATGTAATTTCCTCGCGCATCTACTAGGAAAACCTGCACCTTCTGACTCGTGATCCTGCTTCAGTCGCAAAATGGAAGCCATGTCCCGTGCGGCTATCATACAAGGCCGCAGAGGTCGACAAGAAGAAGATGGTTGAGGCTTTGAAAGCGCGGTATGCTCAAATAGAAGTGGAAAAAACGTCTTCTTCTGCGAATGGAAAACTGGTAAAGCCTCGAAGCAGCATGATGCTCCGACCAGCGTTTGAGGATGTCTCACGACCGAGCACTGCGGATAGTGGCGAGATACTTCCACCGCTTCAATATGTTACTGACGAGGAAGGCTGGACCACGTTCGAACAGCCGATGTTGTATGTTTATGCAGGAAAAGGTCCATATGTCTCACAGTAGGTCATTTTGCACGATTGTTAGTCTATACTTATGCTTTTCTTTCGCACAGTGATATGATGCCCTGGCCTGTCTCCCTTCCTGATGATGGTCTCATCGACATCGCCGTCCATGTCGCGGTGGGTGCGAATTTTGACACACCAGTTCCAAGATGATCATAGTTTTCTTTTTTTTTTTCAGTCCTCTCGTGGCGACGCATTGGCGTCGTTGGCTGCAGGTGAGACGGGCGATATATTCTGGAAGAAGAGCGTATGTAGTTCATCGCGGCCATTGAATTGCTTTTCTTTTCTGGATATGTGACATTCTTCCACCAGGTGCATTATGTGAAGGCGCACGCATACCGCGTGAAACCCTTGAACAAAGCAAAAGGCTTCCTTTCCGTTGACGGCGAATCTTTCCCATACGAGGACTTTCAAGTTGAAGTACACAAGGGCCTTGGCACATTCTTGAGCACTCACGGAACATACGTTGCCGACTTCGCTTCCAAGTCGACCTAATTTGCTGACTCTCCATTCAATTCCTTGCCGTTAATTCTACCGTTTTTTTAATCATTTTATTGGCCCTATATGGCCGTCATCTTCTTGTATGCTCATCTATAGACTCGCCATTTTGCATCTGAACACCTTCACTATCGTGTCATTAGGATCTTCATGCAATCTAGTTGTACTCGTAGTCGCATTTTTGTCTTCCACCTGGCGTTCTACCCACCCTTGCGCCCCGAAGGGTTCTTGCATTCGTTCCTCTACCTCAATAATATTACTCTTCATTCATCGAATCCAACCCTTGCCTGTCTAGTCTTTTTTTCTTTTCAAGTGTCGTTCTTTGAAGTTTTCGTTCGTGTTATCTTTTTCGCGCTTTAGACTACGCATCCGCTCATTCTGCTTCATTTGTTCTATTTATTCATCCAATTATAGCAAATATATATATCATAGAAAAATAGATCAAACTATGATTTGGAGGTGCTCTGAACGGCTTGCTCGTTTGTCTGCGCCTGTTCTGCTTCCTCCAGCTTCCGACGTTTCCTGGTAAGATACCGCTCGCGAGCGCTTTGAACGTCCTCTTCATTATTACGCTTAGCCACGACTCTTTGCAACGCCTCATGTTCTTGTCGAGCCTTGCTGTCTTCTGCAATTCGACGGTCCTCCTTCATTTGCTGTTCAATCTCTCGCATACGCCGTTCATTGATTTCCCTGCGGCTCGCCGCTGTTCCCACAGCTCGATGGACCTGAGGTTCATCGGCAGCCTCCTTCTGCTTGCCTTTACTAGAGAGATGCAACCCAAGATTGCGGGTGTTGGGCGCAGAGAGATTGAGCCCTGCGGCCAAGAGCTCGCGCTTGTCGACGATCTGGTTGTCGTCGTTGAGCTCGACCTCCTTGCCTTGCTCACCTGCTAGACGAGCAAGCTCGGCGTCAGATACAGGTCCCTTGTCAGGCGGCTTGCTGATAGTAAGATTGGGCATCTGGGGACCAATCGTGCGTTTTTGTGTCGCAGAAACGGCAGCTTCATGCGTCTCGTTGCTGTCTTCCAGTAATTTACGATAGAAGTGGGTCATGCCCGTCGAGCTTCCACCCTGCTTCTTTCGTAGTTCTAAAAGTCATCAGGCTGTATATATAGTCTTGAAATCAGAAGCATAGCGATAGCCTACCTTCACGTTGTTTTTCTTCTTCCTCTGCACGACGGACCTCAGCCATCTGGTCCTTGTACGCCTGCGTAACAAATGCCTCCTTGTCCCTGAACTCGTCGCCCTCAGCCTCGCGTTCGCGTTGCATCATTTTCTCTTCTGCACGCAGGTGGTCCAGTTTGCGTGTTTCTGCGCTTGCTAGAAGACCGGAAATGTATTTGGGCTATCATAGCGGTCAGCCCCCTCCCTGTGCCACTGTACGATGTGTATAGTAAGTAGGACATACCTTACGCTCCTTAGACTCGAGCTCCTTCACTTCTTTTGCACGTTGTTTGGCTTCCTGGATCTGATCCCACACTTCATCGTACTCGTACACAGTCTCGTCTACCTTCTTCTCCGCTTCCATTCGTTTCTTCTGTGTGCGTGAGAAGGCAACATTCTGGGCCAAGAGTTTCTTATTTGTCGTAGTGTTTCGTTTGTCTGCTGAAGACGTCGGTGCCGCATCTATAGAATCCTCTTCCCCAAATGCTGCAGGACGCTTCAACGAAGGAGGGGGAGCAGCAGGAACCTTGGGTTTGCTCAACGAGATCGACAATTTCATGAGACTCAGGTGCTGGTTCAAGATGAGCTCAATGTTTGAGTCATTGCAGAACTAACGCGGTGGCGTGACTAACTTCAATGTCGCCGTCCGTTCGTGCGATCCATTTCTGAAAATAGAGTTACACAACTACAAGACAAAAAGAGCTAAGCAATAAAAATACTTCGTGGTTGATACAACAGAGGAAGAAAAAGCATCTAAGACACTACTTTATATGACTGACCTGTGGCAGCGATTACCCTAGAGCGTATTACGATGGAAATAAAAGCAGGATCGAGAAAAAAGCAACAATTAGAAGACAAATGACGTTTAAACCCAACAAAATATCATCCATACATCCGAATTCCCGAAGGGAGGCCGGTGCCTCACTCACGGTGGTCTTGCTTTGTCTCCATCAGCTCTCTTCCGAGCCTTCTCCTTATCGCGCGTCAAAAAAGGTTTCGAGGGAAGGATGCTTGAACCGGAGCGCATTCGACGCATCGTAGGTTCCTTCCCTGACTTGGCTGATAGCGTCTCCGTGGAACCGAGGCCCTGACCTCCTCGCGTATCAGCAGAGGCATTCAGCCACCGTGCATCTTCATTGCCGATTGAAAGCGACAATTGAGGCTTGTGGCCGCCGGTCAACCCGCTGCCCTCACGTTCTTTCCCCTTCCACGACATCGTTGCCTCCATGTTCGATCCGATCTCCGTCTTGTCTTCTGTGTTGGGGCGGTACACCTCCTTCCCTTTCCCCTTGCAGTCCTTCTCAGCCTGTTCCGGCAGGCTCCATTTCTTCTTCAAAACGTTCGCGCCTCTGCCTGATGAACCGGCGTTGCTAGATCCGCTACCCAGAAGCGGGGCAGATGCGCTGGACGTAATTGTCTTCGTAAACGCACTGACAGAATTAATGTCTGGGCTCCTGATTGCAGTGCGCTCTTTTGATGGACTACCCGGCGCCGCTTTGGTCATAGGAACCATCGGTCCACCAACCTTGGATTTCGCGGAAGAGAGCGAGAGAACATTTGGGAGACTGGGACGACGAGAAGGATTGTATGAATCAGGAGCTGCGTGAGTATTTCGGGTTACCCACCACGCGTCCGAAGTGACATCCGGATGAGTCGACGCACCCAGGGAAGGACCGTAAACGAAATCAGAAAGAAGGCGCAGATGGCGCGCAGAAGCGTGTCCGTAAGTTGCGGATAGCGACTCCCGCCGTAGACGAGATTCAGATCCTTCTGACGCCAAGGTCACCTGAGTCGTCTGAGGATCAGAGTACTGATGCCCATGCAATGATGGTAGCGGCGATGAAGAAATTGCATAGAGACTATTCAAGGATTCGTATTGCTTGACCGTAAATAATGTGGAGGAAGAGGCTATAGCCGTCAAAGTGGGCTTCTGTGATAAAGAGAGGCTGGATATTGACGGCGACAGCTCAGTGCGTCCAGCCTGCGGGTATCTAGTTAACAATCCTTCACCTAGTATGTTATTCAAATAAATAAGGAGGAAATGCGTCAGAAAGGAGCCAAGCTTGCGTACGTGAAACCTGTTCTCTACGCTTGCGCACGGTATTTCTCCTTCTACTGAGGCTTTGTCTAAGAAGATCACCCATCCAATTCTGAGACAGAGAATTCGTGCTGATTCAGCAAAAAAAAAAAAAAACAACTAAACCAGGGGGAGCTGCTACGCACCTGCCATTCATTCTCACTCTCACTCGATTCATCTGCATGCAAGGTAGTAGGCGTAAGAGGTGTCGTTGTCGCAGTGTCAGTCGTCAACATTGTCGCTATGGACGTAGTGGAAGGGACGTTCGACATATTCGATGCACTCAGAGCTGAAGCATCATGATAATCCCTCGTATTGCGAGGGGTGGTCGGCGACGGCTCAATTGGCGACAGTTTGGTGCATGGCATTGCGGAAGACGGGACCGAAGGCCCTGCAGGAGAGGAGTCCGCGAAGGAGAGCATTGCAGAAGGAGGTGTTTCGATGTATGTCGAAGAAGGCGTTGCTGGCGACTCATCGCCACCTGAGTGCGACCTACCGCTCTCTACATTCGTGTCGACCACCAGGTCGGCGGGCCGCGTTGAGGTCGCATACGTCGCGTACTGCATAGCGTCGGACGAGAACGTGATAGAACCTGGATGAGGCGACATATACCCCGAATCACAGGTAACACGGGTGCCCGAAACCCTGGCCCTGCGCGCGATCCATGTGCGCCATTCCGGATAAAAGTGTGACGGCGGTTGTGAAAGCGACCACTCAAGCGGCATGGAATAGGCGTGTCGAGCACTAGGACTCGTGGGAGATAATGGTGCCTCGGGTTCATCCAACGCAGGAAAGAGTACCTCGTCGCGAAATAAAGAGGCGGACAGGTACAGCAGACGCCTCTCATAGAGTCCCCACTTCGCAGTCTGTGGCCATCTCGCCTGCTCCTTTGCCTCGTCCAAGAGGGTCTGAAATCCAGGATCGTGTGCGGAAGAGGAAATCCACGGCAGGAAAGTCGAATGAAAACTGGTGCGCGCTGGTGTTTGTACCATGCGAGCGGAATCATTGGAACGCGCCTTGGACCGGATAGAAACATCTCGCAGTGCTGATGTGTCCTCATCACAAGCCATGGACAGGGCATCCTGCCTATGCAGCACCCGCAAAAACGAAGTATAGGCTGTGAGCAATTAGCAATCATGAATACATGACGGACAAAATGTCGCTTACCATCGTCGTCTCCGAGATCGATGATTAACCATTCGCCAGGTTCATCATTGTCAAGGGCACTCTTACTCGACATATCGCTCTTGCTCATGTCGCCTTCGTCATACATTCCGTGATTCTGGCTGGTACCATCGCTGTCTCCTGCAATGTCGAAAAAATTATTTCCAAACACTCCGGATGACTCTTTCGGAGCGCTGTGGCTTATTGGAACATTGCTAGCATGCTTCTTTCCGCCGGCCTGGTGTGGTGTGAGAAAATCCCTGCTTCGTTCGCCCCCGTAGTATGTTCTGCCCTTCCGCCAGTTAGAATCACCCAGTTCCCACTCGTCGTCGCTCACGTCGAGATCTTCATCATGGGCAAACACGGGAGAAGAAAGCGTGGAGGAAGAGTCCTTTTCCAAGTTCGAGCATACATCGGGTTTCTGCGGCGCGGAGGCAGACATCTCACGCTCCTTGTCTCGATAAAGGTCACGCATCGTATACGCTGTCTCCACGTCGTTCTTGCGACCAACCCCACGCTTCTTCTTCCGTCGTTCGGGAAATCTCAAACGACGGGCCGGCTCGCCTACGGTACCTGAACGGAAACGGCCGCCCTTCTTTTTCTTTGGACGAGTGGGAGGAATCGGAGGAAACTTCGCGCAGACGATGCGGGGCTGTTCCGGTGAATGCCCGCTGGCCCAGAACCCCGTCTCCTCGGGGGTATAGTACCCCGCAGGCGCATCCGCGGGCTGCGGCAACTGGGAGATGATGTCTCTAAAGTCAAGGTGGTCCGGCGTACAAAGCGATATGAGGTCGGACATTCGGAACTTATGTGTCGGCTCGGCATCCTGTACAATAGAAAACAAGGCAGTGAGAGTGATAGATAGCGGCGGCGACAATAAAGATGATCATGAGACGTTGTGGGACAGTCGCCAGGGCAAAGGCTCACCTTCTGGTGTTTGCAGACATAAAGATAGCCTTCCCGTATGACAATACACCGCGTGGACCAATGAGCTTTGCGATCATCCACCTTGAGGGCTTTCACCGGGCCCTCCCAGTACGGTCGGACATATGCGTCGAGAAAGGCACGATCGAGGGAAACAAAAAGCCCCTTGCGATGAATCTCGAACAGCTCGAAATCGGCTACGTCGTATACGGACAGCATAACCTCGTCCTCGAGGACCTGGCCCGTTGAAAAACGGATGATGCCGAACTTGTGAGGAATGTACGAAGTACGAGGCGCAGAAGACTCCACTTTGAGCTTCGTGGGGCGCGTTCGGATGGACATGAGTTCAGCCTCAATGTCCTCGTCGTCCCATTCGTCGTCTTCTTCGTACCCAGTCTCGTCAGAAGGATCTGCATCTCTGTTTGCACGAGTTGTGTGCGGAGAGGCTGCGAATTCGATGGGAGACAAGGGGGGCTCGCTGGAAAACAAGGGATGGGGAGCAAAAGTGATCGGTGAGGGGGGATGCTGGTCGCGTCTAGGATCGGGAGGCGGTGGCTCGTACTCTTCGCTGGTATCGAGATGGGACAGGCACCTGTGCAGGACATATGATTTGACCTGCTTGACCTTCCACGCGTCGGAGACACTGTAAACTGTTCAGACGGGTTGTTTGAGCCGGGAAAACGTGCCCACTGGGTTGTCAGCCACTGATCATGAGGAACTGGTGGACAGGTGTGAGCTGCAATGTTGGAACATCTGGCATGCAGAACGCACCAAATCTGAAGGCGAGCTTGACAACCTTCTGGTGGGCATCTACGCCTACGTCGCCACGATGCATTGGTGGCTGGAAAGCAATTGGGAGAAGTGGCTAACGTGGGAAGGTAAGCGCTAGCCACGACTGCAAAGACGATGAAACGCCGAGGGTGACAGAGTGATGACAGCGACTCTGAGCGCTAGATAGATGGATACTCCGCTAGTGGTTTGCAAACGACGGGGACGTAGATAAAGTTCATCCGCAAAAAAGTTACAAAGTGCTGAGAACAACGTCAAGCACGGCCATCAAATCCAAACTTGCCGCCGGTCTGCCGTCGACCTCGACCTCGACCATCTCTCTCACTCTCAGATGGCAACCATCATGTCACTGAGCACTCGCATTCAAAAAACAGCGACCATCCTGCATTCGGCGCGTCTTTTTAGTTCGCGACGGTTTCATTTGACCTCTCGACGATTCGACCTCATTGGTCCTCCGGACCCCATCTCCAATCTCCGTCCTATAATCTATGAAGACGACGCGAGCGCCCCTCAACCAGCGCATACGCCCCATCCATATTCTCTGCATGAATTTCACGAACCTCCAGAAACACCATTCACTGCCGCAGATCTCCAGTGGAGATTAGCACGCCGGGAGTTAGACGACTTTTGCCAGGATTTCTGGTTCGATGTGCGTCCGCTGCATCGTTGGTTTGAATGCTATCTCATGGTTTACTTCCTTTTGTATCACTCATTCCTGTTGCAGAGCAATTTGCGTTTTGAAGCTGGAAAGTTGGCCGTTCTCGCGTCACTACCTGGTGGTACCAGTACTCTTGACAGAGAGAACGCGCTTTCCGAATTCTATAAGCAGTGGGTCATGCAAGAGAGCCCTCGAACAGACTGGTTTACGGAAGAGTGGCGACGGCAAAGCCTGCGCGTTCTTCGTCTGGAAACGCATGTAAAATGGCATAAATTCCGGCAACGGTGGTTCGGATGGTTGTGAAGCCATGTCTATTTTCTCATCCATCCTACCACTCTTACTCTTCCTTTGCGTTATTTCGCCCGTGAAAGATCGTATAAATTGCATGGAGAGATGGGACAATATACTAAACGGCAACGCGTCGAGGTATCGATGTCGTACATGCGCTACATATATTACTGCTACGTATAGACGAGCAAATTAAACGTGAAAGATCCTATCAGTGCTCCAGGTATTTGCATAGATAAGAGACGAGGGTCAGACGAAATACAGCAGACAAATGAACAATAAGTGAGAAGTTGAAGAGTATAAGACCAGGGGAATACAGGAGGTACATAAATGGAGGAGGGCTATAGGTACAGCTGCGACAGCGAACCAGAGCATGTTCGAACAGGAAGGAAAGAAAACAAGAAAGGTGCGGGAATCTCTTCAACAGCAATAAGCAGCGATTGTATGGAAGATACCGCCATACGACTCACATGTACACGACGGCCTGACACGACCAGCGGTCAGGAAACTTCGAATACTGAAGTTTCTAGCAAACGAAACATGGTCGTGTCCTTCGATTCCTCGGACCAACCAACGACCTCGCGCCAATTCATCAGACTGGCCTCCCTTTCCCCCGCCCCCGCGAACAAGTCCATCTCCTCGTCTGTCAGCCCGCGGAAGATCAAGAAGATACGCAGAAATATGCAATTCTCAGCCGTGACAGAGATGTCGATTGCGGCCGCAATCCTGTCTGGCGGCATGAACCGGTAAGCGATGTTCTTGTGCGCTGCGAAGGCAGAAATGTTATTGCTGGGCATACAAAATCTGATTAGAGACCTGGAGGAATGAGCACAAGGGTACAAGTACTTCACAAAATGCGTGCGCGCATGTGGTGAGAAACCCAATTGATCAAGACAGTGCATGAGGTGAGGAATGAAGTCGCGGAAGGGCATCGCAAAGCCGTTGTGTGGCGAGATGAAGTTCTCAGGCTCTATCAGATCCGGGTCTGGACTAAAATAAAATACCGTTAGCTGTGAACGCCATGCACACATGAAGGGACGAACATAGCTTCGTAGTACAGCGCAGTGACGACATTCCCACTCTCAAAATGCTCGAGTGCGCCGCCAGGATGCGCACGCACGAAATACTTGACCCGTCCCCCCTCTCCAAGATTCTCTGGTGGGGGCCATGTCGTACCTAGCGTCCAATATTTCGTGAAGTTTAGATACACATCACAATACTGATCTGTCGGCGACGAGATTTGGAGCGTGCATTTCGCAGACGGCGGCTTTGCAGCGTCTGTCAGGCGTTGCATGACGCGCTGGTCAATAATAAGTGCCGGATTGTATTCTTGGTCTACCATACGCGTCCCTGTGAATTCCATCTTGTGTACGTCTCCGGCGTGGACGATGTCGAGCTTGCCCCAGAACACGCCATCCACGGTCGATCCGTCATCCATACGTGCCATGTCCATTTCGTCGGACGTTATTGTAGTCTCAAGTTCGGCGCTCTGTCCAGGAACGAGTTCAAGGGTGAAGATACCCGGCATCTCAAGCACTGGCGGTGGCCTAAAGAGTATGGAACAATTGTGGGTGAAGTGTCCAGAAAGTACTTACGGCGGCGGTCTGGAGTGAAAAACATGCTCAGACTACCGGAGTAAGGGGATGAATGCACGCACGGTGGTTCCTCAACTGGTGGCGGTCCATCGCCACATATTTCGACGCGCAGAGCAGGCACATTATGGCTGATGATTTGGAAAGTATCTTCGCTGTCGAGCTGGATGGCAATCTGGATGAGAATCGGTGCGCAAGTAGGCAAATGATTGCGTACAAAGACGTAAGGACCAGTGATAAGCGCTTGTGCCGAAAAAGAAATGTTGTCAGAGGGCGTTCGAAGGTAGAACAAGGCGTCCGGCGGCGGCTTGACCCAGTTTCTGGCCACCGCTTCTAACTCCTGTGAACAAACTCAGGAAGCAGTCCTCTCTGGGTTTCGACTGGCATACTTGATAGGAAGTAGGCATCTACAAGGAGGGCATGAGTGGGGCAACAGTCGTTGAAAGTAGAGAGTGCTGACCGGCTTTACGGTTTCCATCTCTCCACATGTAAGGATAAGAAGCCGTTGGCGAGTAACAGTCTGCATGGGAGGCGGTTCTGGTCTTTTGCCCTGGATGCGCTGCCATAGGCTGGGTCCCTTTCCTGGCGGAAGGAGACCAGCAGCATTGGAACTGAATGGTGTAAAGAGCATTTCGTGTGAGGACCCAAACGCGATACCTGTATAAAAAGAAAAACCTACGCTGGAGACAACATAACCTGATTGAAGATGGCCTTAAGATGCGACGACAAAGCCAGATGTGCGAGCTGAACCGCGACAGTAAAACAACAACGAGAAGCGCCTAGATCTGCACACGAAACAAGAGCTAAACGCTGATGAGACAGCCTGCAGTGCGATATCGCGATAACGCACGCAAAGACAACTGTCGACCTCTTGTTCTGTACGGGACGCGTCGACAATAAGTTGCAAGTATCGATACAGCTCTGAGCTCAAGACGGCAGAGCACGTGATTCAGATCATCCGGAAATGGTAATGCTACTGTCCTCAATCTCAATCACGGTAAGTATTGTTATGCGAACTACACAAATACACTACTTACCGGGCATGTTTATTTTGTTCATGCATATATCCTTGCTGTATGAATGTATTTCATTTGTCTTGTCTGATCAAATAGGTGAGTAGTCGTCATCTAGACTGCCTGTTTTGGTACATCCATGCATTCATTGCTCGGATCTTTCTCTGAATCTCTGATCATCCACTACTGTGATAGCAACTTACTACGGCTCAACTAGCTTTGCAATTGCATGATCCCAGCATCCTGTTACAGTTATATGACGGCCTGCTCCGTAGAATCGTTGTCCCACTTGTCCCACCTGACGTCCAACACTAGTTATCTGCGTCTCGTGATACATGCTTGTCTTACCGCTCATTCGATGGTGTTCACATGCACCGGTGGTGGCTAGCGTAAGGTGGCTGGTATATAATAGCGCAATGGTTGTGCTCCGTAGCCCTCTCAATGCCCGTCATGGCTGACCATCCTGCTGGCGACACGTACGAGGTCGAAGGCCTGTATTTTGAGGACGGAAACATTGTTTTGCAGGCAGATCGGGCTCTCTTTCGTCTTTACAAAGGGCTGTTGGCTGCTCGATCTACCTTCTTTTGTGACATGCTTTCGTTTCCTCAGCCGGAAAAACAGGAGCTATTCCGCGACTGCCCCCTCGTAGTGTTGCACGATGACCCGCAGGACGCCACACAATTCTTGAGAGCTATATTTGACTCCAGGTAACAGAGCCTTCGCCATGATCGTGGCATTTTCGTCTGACTGCTTCGCCTCGAGTTTCTTCGAGAAAAATGACACCACAACGTTCGAGGTCGTAGCAGGTTAGCCCGAACGATTTGCTTTATATTATTGATATTTAAAAACGCCCGAGTTAGGAATTCTCCGACTCAGCACAAAATACGATGTGCCATACCTCCGCCAGCGTGCTTTATCCCACTTGTTGACCGTATACCCTCCCACACTTCAGGAGTGGGAAGAACGCACTGTGAGGCGCACCATTCCTCCGACGCCCAACATTGCTATTGCCGCACTCGAACTCGCTCGTGCTACACACGTCACTGAAATCCTTCCCGCCGTGATGTATGCATGCAGTAGTGGATTTAGCGTCACCGAAATCTTTGATGGCGTAGCATTCGAGGATCGCGTGATTCGTGCCAGCCCGCAAGACCAACGCAGCCTTATCCTGGGCCGCGACAAATTGATCGAGGCAAAGAGGAAACAGGTCTTTGGTTTTTTGACATTGAACCCCATGGCTTGTCGTTCGGTGGATTGCCAGATGGAGAAGTTGAAGTCGTACTCGTCGATGGAATGGGACGCGAACGTATTCGACCTTGCGGACTTTAACAAGGGGCTGGACAACGCGCTCTGCCGAGATTGCCTTGCCCATTCGAAACTGTCATTCTCACTTGCGCGGAAGGAAATCTGGTGTGACCTGCCTAAGATATTCTCACTGTCTCCTGCGATGCCAAATCAAATGTAACACCAACGAACGAGACATTTGTATTTCTATCGAGATTCTGTTGTGTATCTGTCTGTTGTGTATCTGCCTGTTGTGTATCTGTGTACGTGTACATCTTTATTTTTTGCGCGCCGTCATGACGTATGTCTGAGAGGGGGCCTCGAAGATACCCTTGTCCTTATCCAACCAAATGAGACCTTCGCCTTTTTCTATAATACCTCTCATCTGGTGCCTCATCCGCTCCTTCTCGTCTGCGGGCAAGATTGTCATATAGCTTACGCTGCACATCATATCCAAGACGGCCTCGATGGTAGCTGGTTTAGGCGGGTGAACAATGGTCGTCTCTTCCTTCGAATAGAAATATTCGCGAAATGCAGGCGTTGACAACCCCTCTTTCCAGTGCATGAGCAGGAATTGAGGGTTATCGCCTCTTTGAGGGGTCAGCAGTTCTCGTATTTGATTTATCCACGGGACAGACCTGCACAGTGGACGTTAGTGCAAGCTGCCATAAAGCGCCGACGGGTCACTTACACGTCGGTCGAGTTCCAGATCATAGCAACTATTCCATTGGGTTTAAGGATGCGCGCGAATTCGATGAAAGCTTTGTTGAAGTCGGGGCACCAATGGAATGCCTGTCACAAACGGTCGATGTGCATCATCTCTCTTCAGACGCTGCTGCATGTGCTTACTTGGGCCATAATAATTATATCTACTGATGAATCCTCGACACCTGTGCTGTCGAACGTGCCGTCATGGAGTACGACGCGAGAATCAGAGACTTTCGCAGCGAACGTCGTGCGCATCCCTTCGATGGGCTCGATAGCGTGTATCTGTGCGATGTCCGTCGCCCATTCTGGATGAGACAGAAGTGCGCGGGTGAACAATCCAGTCCCGCATCCGATTCTGTGATGTAAAGCCTCTCAGCACCGCCAAAGATTTAACGACTCAAATCCTCTTTTGAACTCGATCAAGAATTCGCACGAATGGACTGAAGATGCCGCAGACAAATGATGAGAAGTAATGACGGTGCTTACTCTGCAACACTAAATGGAGGTGGCAGAGGTAAGGCCTTTCTGATGTATGATATCGGTTCAGGATGATATGACGGCCTGACTCTAAAAAAGCTCAGACTTCAGCGTCAAGATCCGCAGAAGAATGTGCACAAAACTTGCTTATCATAAAAATCGCTCTTTCCCGTGGCGAACCCATTTTGGGCGGTGGAGTGAACGGCCTTCGACATGGTGTATGAGAAAGTAAAGGATACAGAAAGGTGGGAGAATCCGTGCAGGTTATAAGTCGTGTCACGGTGCTGCGGAGGAGGGCTTGATCAGCACACATGTTACCAGTTGTCCATATCGTCCTTATCCCGATTCCGAGGAAGGACTCGGAGACTTCAGCAAGACCGTCGGGCGTGGTAACAAGAGGCTGACGACATTGTGCTTACATAGATCGAGAGTTTCCGTCATCTGTCTTACACAAGGAGCCTATGGTGAACTTCTGTCATTAATGTTTACCAAAAAAAATACTTGTAGCATATCTGCCCCCAGCAGTATCCGCCAATTACAGAATCAAAGTTCTCTGCACTAGCAGCAAGTTATTGAACAAAAAAATGCGGCGGCAGTACTGATGATTGGCGCATGTGGCCCGCCGCTATGTTCCATTATAATTTCAAAGTTTACCTTTACTTCCTCCTGTGGATTACACAGAGCCGAAGACCAAGCCGGAGACTCAGAGTAAGAACTGATATAAGTACTAGTAGTACACGCGAACCAATCGTGAAGATCGATATTTGTCGGAGCGGACCATGCCGGAAGGCGGCACTCCGTTGATCGGAAAGCACGGCGACCGCTGATCATTGTATTCTCATGAAAGTTTGGTTCTGGGGATATACTACTGATCTTCAACCGCGGACCTTGATTCCACTATTTATCTTCCAGTAGGCTGGTTGCAAGCCATAGTTCTTGCCTTGAAATATGGAAGAGGGTACGAAAGCGAAGAAGACTGTTTTCGTTGGTGGAATTGGCAACGATGTCGACGAAGCGATTCTTTACGAGAACTTCTCCACATTTGGTGTGTTGCTTTCCCAGTTTTCACTGTATCATGTGCATTGATACTTTGTGGTGCCGTTTTTCGTAGGCGAGATAGTTGAGGTTCAGATTCCCCCTGCCTCAACAAATCCTGTTCGACAAGAATCTGGTACGATGCCGTCGCTTGCGCTTGCTTGCAATGCTTCACGAAATCTGTTACAGAGTCCAAACACCGCGGCTTTGCATTCGTTACTTACAGTTCGTCTGGAGACGCACAAGATGCCATAGATAACATGGATCTAAATGAACTGCGCGGTAGGGTCATCAAAGTCAATCTGGCGAGACCCGTGAAAGGATTAGTACAGGGTGCGGGCAACAGGGCAGGTGCGTCCGTATTTTTATTTGCAGTTATATCTAAATTAACTTTCAAAATATAGTATGGGAGTCGGAGGAATGGCTGCAAAGAAATCTCAAACCTTTGGCACAGAGTGGTGGTCAGTACATTTTGTGACCATGTTTTCTCGATATCTCACCTCAAGTTCTACAGGTGTGCAAGGTCGCAAACTCCAAGCACAAAACACCACGCACTCAGGAGAGGAAGAAGATGCTATGGAGGAATAATGCTCATAACAAATGTTGTATTTACTTTGTACGTGTTGTCTCGCTTTCTGCATCTATATATCACTGTGCTATGTGCGTGTCGAGATGCTACGTGCATTCTTTTTGTCATGTCCCTGTCCTTTTTGCGTGTTCGGCCTTTCTTCATGGCCATCACGTATCTCACTCCTCGGTTCAATTGTTTCAGAAGGTCCGATCTCTCATTTCCGCACTTGTCCAGCGTCGGATTGTGGTTGGATATGCCTCAGCAAGACTCGCAGCTCTAGGGTATTCACGCTGGACGGCCGAGTCTTGAGAGCTCTTTCCGTCTGTTGCAAGTGTTGCAGTGAAGTAGGAACCCAACCAGTCGTCAGTAAGCATAACCGTGAAGATTTAAGTGAAGAACACATCGCGTTGACACCCAGGAATGGCAACGTTGCACTCACACAAAAAACAGACGATGTAAATGTGATAGATCGTTTCTGGTGTGGGTAGCCATCACATCGTCTCTCAAATCACGGCGCTAAAGGTTGCGAGAGTTGGCTTCGAGAGCGTTGCGAGGTGCTGGAAGATGCGAAGGACCATCGATCAAACCAGTTAAGAGCACCGCGGTCCGCAACAGATTGTTCGACGTAGTCTGTTGCTGTATTACCAAGGCAGCCAAGCGGTAGACCATAGTTCTCGTCTCTCAGCATATTCTGCGTAGAATCGTGGCGCATTGCAGATGCCTTCACAACACGTCCGACCCCTGCAACGTTATAGCGATTGCATCGTTTATCTTGGCGACTCGCTCCGCTCGCCCAGATGCCACTGGTTACCCGCTAGCGAACTTCGCAGTTCGAGGCTCTACCGCAGCAGCGATGCTATTCAAACGGTTGGGGGCCATCATGGGCCCGTCGTGTATATAACATAAGTGAACACAGTTACATCCCCTACCAATCCTTGGCATTCTTTTCTTCCCTTCTAGCCCATTCACCTTCTTTTTTTCTGTCATTTCCAATCATATGGTTTCTTATCGTCTTTCCTTTGCGCTGGTCGCCACAGTCTTCGCTGGTTGTGAGTATTTGCCAGCGATATATTACGTTGTGAGGTCTAAAACGACAGGTACCTGCTAGCTGTAGCCGCCCTTAATGGCGTGGTTGCGCATGAGGTAGCCGTGAAGCATCAAGACTCAGAGGCGAGCGGTGCTGCAGCCTCTGCTGCCGTGACTGCTGTTGGATCTGGCACATACTACACTACAGTAGCGACCGCTGCCGGTGCCACAGGTGAGGGTGTAGTTTCTCAAAGTCGTCGAGCTGTTGTCTTACAGAGCCTTAGGTACGAGTTATGCCTCATCTGGCGGCACGGCTGGGGGTGCGAGTGGGGGGCAGGGCTATGGCGGCGGCGTTTCTGCTGCATCTGGCACTGCTGATGCGTCATGGCCCACAGGGTCTTCCTACTACGGTGGAGGTTATGGTGGAGGTTATGGTGGGGGCTATGGATCATATGGCGGTTGTGGCGGTTACGGTGAGTGATATGAAACCGTTCAACCGATTTAGGTAGTTATGTGATGCAACGGGTTCGCAAGGAGGCTCAGCGTCTTACGCTGCTTCTGGATCCCAAGAGACAGGGAGTTATGGAGGTAATTAGTGCGAGTCTACATTTGGTATACAGTCTTTTTCTGACGGTCGTGAGGTAGGCTTCGGTGGCTCGGATTCTGGCAGCGCCAGCGGTTCTGCTTACGGATACGGAGGCGGAGCCTCCGGCGTCGCTTCTGCTTATGGAAGTACCGAAACTGGTGGTTATTCTGGTTCATCCGCAGGTGGCGCTGGTGGCGATAGTTCGTCGGCCTCTGGTTTTGCAGCAGGCGTTTCTGCTTCGGGTACGGCGGCTGGCGCATCCGCCAGCGGATATTCGTCGTATGGCTCGGAGTCGTCTGGCAGTGGAACGTCATATGGTACAAGCACGTCGTCTGGAGCTGGAACGTCGTCCGGTACCGAGACTTCGTCCGACACTGGGACATCGTCAGGCACAGAAACGTCATCTGATTCTGGGGAATCGTCCAGTTATGAATCATCGTCTGATGAGAGTGAGTCGAGTGGATCCACGATTGACTCCACTACGTCGGACGCAGCCTGGTACGAACGTGCCAAGCGCAGCGGCAAGTTCGGCAGGCTGCTGTGATATGTTTCGCTTTGATCCGTTCATCTCTCTAAGATAACCCCTCGCCTGCCGCTCAATTCGCATTGTCATCTAGGAATTTGACAGCCATGGGACGAACATTCATGTAGTAAGGCGAGCCCTAACTACTGTAGTGAATAATGTGTCTGTCTTTAAAACCAAGAGGGATATTGGTCATATCTTTTCTCTTCGTCGCTGGAAATTATTGATCCTCTCCCGTTATGTATCACGGGCCTTGGGGTATTTCTCTTCTCGCCTATGCGTCATTGGCTTTGCAGGTGAGGATTCGATATCCTTTCGTCAGGGAAATGGAAGAAACAGACCGTGAAACTTGCAAGTGATGCAGGTACCGACCTCAAAGAGAATGGTCAGTTTTTCGCTAGGTTGTTTGCTGTTTCCCATGTCATTCTGGGTCGGCTTCACGAACACAGAGAACATCTCGACAAGCACACTGAAAACATCTATATATAGCCACGTACGGTTGCACTTCAGTTGATCAGTGAACACCCGTGAATCCGTGGACGGCCAATGCAAGGGCGATCACGAATCCAAATCACAGATGCTAGATGCTGTTGTTGGCAAGCTTAACTTCTGTTCAACCTCAAAACCCTCATTGGGAAATTTTTCCGGGATCCCATTATGGCACGTCCGATCAGAGACAGCGAATCGTAGCAAACACACACCCAGAAATTATTATTGAAATATCATGGAATTTGATTAACAAGTGCGACGTGTGGTCAAGCCGAATATATACTGAACATATGTACACATGAGCCATAAAAATAAGACGAAACATAAAAAAACGTAACCTGCATGCAAGTGATCCAGTGCGTGAGCGGGAGATATCCATTGAAATACAAAAAGACATAATTTGACCATGGTGAGGACAGGCGTACAAGCAGAGGAAAAGATGAATTGTGTGTGGTGCATCGAACGAAAAGGCACTATACATTCCTGATGTCGCAAACGTGGAGACAAACGGAAGAACAGAAAAAAGCCCTCCCACCTTGGCACGTTCACCCTTCGACTACTCTTTGACTCTCCATGCGACGGCAGCGGCGGCTATACTCAACACGAGTACGCCGACGGCCGTCTGCATGTTCATGGGCGAGAGAGGTCGCAGGCTCCCTTTCGAGTCCAGAGTGTCGCCTTCGCCAAACCCAAATAACGTCGCGTAGCTCGTCCGGTCGCCGGCACCACCGTCCCGTACACTCGACTCCGGCGTCGTGAGTTCTCCTCGCGCGGTTCTGCGATCACTATTATATGTGAACGCGATACCGTTAGCCTTGTCGTGTACGAGGTCAAACTTATGGTCCATCATCGTGCCTTCTGATGGATCCACTTTGGTCGCCCCACTGTCATTGCTGCCCAGCGTATTGCTACTGTCACTGTCTGCACTCTGGCTTCTCCGTCTACGCGACGAAGAGCGAGACCGCCGACGAGGGCTGCGAGGGCTTGGAGGCGTTGGTGCCCGGTGCTCATGAGAATCGTCGTTCATGTGTTCGAGGGCTTCATCATGCAGATCCGAATGATGCACTGCCGTAACCTCAGCTACCAGACCGGTCAACCGTTCTTCCCAACTATGCATGCGCCCTTCCCATTCCTCCTTCATGCTCGCAAACTGAGCATCAAAGGACGCCTTGTACATGCTGAGAATCTTGCTCTCTTCTGCAGCGACAACATCGGGCGATACTTCGACGGCCTCGTCTTTGCTGACCGGGGGGACCTCGTCTGCCGCCGGCACGACTGAAGCCGCTGAGGATGATGAAGCACTGATGAGCTCTTCAAGCTCGCCGACTTTCTTCTCCAGGCGCCAAATGGTTTCCTGAGCCTGGACATGCTTAGCTTCAAGAGAACTGCTGAGTGTTAGTGCTTTGTCCAGCTGCATCGCCAGAGCGTTTAGACGGGATTCAAGTTCCTCAGAAATTGCTGGTGAGGCAGATGCAGTAGACGGGCCCTGTACCGAGTCTGCAACCATAGTCGACGTCGAAAGATTAGAAGGGGAGCTTGAGAAGTGTGCATGACGATGAAGTCCCATATTCGACGGTTCAGGCGTTCCCGGACGGCCTAGGTCCATCAACTCCTGTCGCCTCTCCTGCTCGTGCTCTTCGTCCATCTGTCGGTCGCCGGCCTCATCGTGGTCGTCAATGTCATCTGCATGATGGTCATCGTACGAGTCGGTATCCTCAGTCTCGTCTTCTTCATCTACTCGTTCCAGTTCGTGCGGAACAACTGTCGCGACGCTACGAGCATCGCTATCGTCGTCGTCGCCATCTATCTCCTCGTCTCCGTGACCAGCTTCGAACTCCTCGTCGTCCTCGTCAAAGGCGCTGCCGCGTGAATCATGATACTCGCGCGGGCGACCGTCCATATCCTGATGATCGTGGAAAGAAGTTGCATGACCATTCTGCACATGCGCCTGCTGGTGGATACTCTCACTCCAGACGTCACGCAGCCTGCGCACTTCGTCTTTGATTCGCTCTTGCTCCTCCAGCACATTCTCCAACTTCTGCATTTGTTGAGCAATAGATGACTGCGCTGAGTTGATCTGGACTTCCAACTCATGCGCTGACGAGGTAGACGCCTCAGAAGCTAAAGGCTCACGCGAGGACTCTACGCCGTCAGTCATAGGCGGATTAGAAGGCGGATGAGCCTCTTGTGGTGGTAACGACGGTGGCTGTCGTATTGGAGGAAGAGAGTGGGGATAAGGCGGCAGGTGTGGGGCCTACGGCCGGACATGAGCTTACACGCTATCGAGAAACAGCACTTGAAAGAACTTCACCGAGTTGCCTCCGAGAGTATCGTGGATTTCGCCCATTGCGCTCGTAAGCGAATGTAACTCAGCGCCGGTGTCACGACTCTTTTGAAGTTCACCTTGTAAACGACTCAAGATGTGGTCGAACGTCAGGCCGCTCTTAGCGCCTGGCGGACGCATGCTGGCACCTAAACTACCCATTGCTCCCAGGTTGGCGGGACCGCCACGCCGCGCATTGGGCCCAACACCAGCAGGAACAGACGGGCCATTCCCACTGAAGTTGAATGACGAGCCCGCGGCCATGTAGTGCTGCTGTTGTTGTTGAGCACTATGTTGCTCAGCTCGGGCGGCTATTTGGGCGTCATGCTCATTGAAGATGCAAAGAACGCGGGCAGCCACTTTGTGGTGGATGATAGTTTTGTTGTCTTCCCCAACGATGTCAATTCCGAATTCCTGTCGAGCATCAGTGTCTGATCGTATGCAAACAGATACAGTCAATACTCACAACTATGTCATCCCCTTTCAGATCGTACGGATCCGATTCAAGCCCTTCCGGGGAGAGTCGGTCACCGTTGATGAAGGTGCCGTTTGAACTCTTAACATCACGTATATAAATCTACAGAAAACTAAGCACGAGAGGAACCAGGGACCGTCGGCGGTACGCACCTTCCCATTCTCTTCCCAGACTTCTGCATGCTGTCTGCTGAGCACCTTTGAGTCAAAAAAGCCATTCTTTTCGCCAGGTGCCGTTTTCGCATTCGTCTGTCGACCAATTTTAACACGCTGACCGGGCGGGAGATATATATGCTTCGGAATGAAAGTGTCATTTAGTGGATAGAGGTAAAGAGCGGGAAATGCTGGCTGAGAGTTTGCCATTGTGAAATCTGGCGTGGACATCGTTGACGACAAAGTCCAGCAGCCTCGGTCGCAAACGCGCTTTGGTTTGTACTTGTTTGTCCAGCTGTCGACCTGGGCTCCAAACGATGACAAAGTTCAGTTTGCATCGCCACAATCAAACGTTGATCGATCATCGATCGGAGGACTGCTTCGCCTCCCCTTAATTGGCACCTGGCAGTTTGCACGCACGTCGTTGGTTCTTTGCGGTTTTTGCATTCTTCTGATAATAATATATACATTAACAGTCTTGAATTTGAACGAGTATGCCGCTTTGAAGATAGGCATGTCCGTCGCTTAATTCCGTACTCCGCATTCTTTCGATCCATGCGAGACATCCAGAGAGTCGAAGTTCTTTGCTCCCGGTCTTACGGAATGGGTGCCCTCTGAACCACATATTTTTTGTTGAGCTTTATCGAAATGCCCTTGCTTCAACGTTGGTCATGGGCATCCAGCAATCCAATGGAATTGCAGAGGAAATACCTCCACACCCTCTGGACCACACAGTGCACGAGGGAAAAAGGTGTCAGCATCACATCTGACCCAACACTTACCATTCAAATATTCATCGACCATCATTTTGCGGCGCACAGGATCATCGTTTAATCGTTGAACAGATCGCCCTGTGTGCGCATTGATGTATATTAACCGTCTGACTCGTAGAAATAGTTCGATTGTCGATAAAGATAGTACCCAGTGTCATATGTCTGCAAGCTACACACATACGTGATGGCGGCTAAGTAGGGAGTCCAACAGTAGTCTACATGCTCACCGACAGCACGCAAACAATGTTGAGCGAAACCAGCGGCCCTCGACAGTGAAAACGCAAAAATAATCAAACGAAAGACAATTCGGCGGCTCGAAAGCTGCTCGGGATGGTGACAAGGTCCCAAACCTATTTTACGCCCTACAAATTGACATTGACTGTATTTCGAGTGAGATCCAGAACGTCAAACCAAGGTAGAAATCAAGACTTACTCGGAGAACACCCCAGCGCGATGAGGCCAGAATAATTGTTGTTTTCGCAGCAAACGGTCTGCGCGGAACTACAAGCACAAACCATGTCGGGCGTCAACAACCGCGGGCTTAGCTACAACTTTGCGTACCAGGATGAGCCAAGAATAGACAGGAGACTTATGCTACTGCAGTCAATGCCGACGTCAACGACATCGGTAAGGACAATGCCCAATAGCGCGAGCAGCGCTCTGGCCTCCGCACTGGACGAGCTTTCAATGGACTAGAAAAACAAGACATTCAGCATGGCAATTAAAATGAAGCGGAGGAACAGCGTACATCACAGCACAATTGGGTGGTGCCGCTGCTACAGGTGGTGGGCGATCCTGACGGAGTAGAGTCACGCGCGACAGCTGTAGCGATCGTGCGTCAGGTGTGTCGTGCACATGCAGAGGCAGCTCTTCCCACCTTTTCCGGCGTCGTACATGCGACGTGGCTTCAAGAGCGGCAGACCGAGGCGCATGCGCTCCGCGTTCGTCAACGGTCCCTGGGGTACCCCTAGTGCGACGGAGGCGAACGCGACGAAGAGGATAGTAAGAAACACAGAGAGTCTCATCGTGAGTCTTGGTGAGTGCTGGTGCGTGCGAAGCTAGGGAAGGCCCGTTTGAAGTAGGACTTAGGTGTGAGAAGTTCAGGAGAGGAAGGAAAAGCACGGGAAGGCGTGGAAAGAGGACGGGACGCGAGATATATACTGATCGGAGGGCCGATCTGCATGCATACTCACGGCATTCGACAGACAGCAAGCACAATCGACACTCCTCGGGGTGTATAAGGGTGTAAGTATATCGAATCAGCCAAGAGTGTGGTCCTGACCCGAAACACAATAATCTGTCAAGAAGCCTGCGCTTAGCCTCGTGCGGAAACATAACGGACGTCAGTCGTCAATCGCACGCCGTCCAGGCGCAGCGGAAGACGTCTCTTTTAAATTACCTGCCCATGGCCACGGCCGCCCCAGCCACACCAACAGCGCACGTAACTTATTGGTGAGTGTACCAAGAGGTACCAAGGCACAAATTTGTGTCATGCTGGGCAGCCTCAACACAGTCGAGGGACACCTTTCCCTCCATCCAGTTCCATCCCCTTGCAGGTCACCCGTCAGAGGACTGCATCACAATATCGATGTCGGCAGGTTATTCGACGCAACACCACGGAGGTGCGAGGCGGAGGACCCGAACATGGCAATCATGAAGTGTGGCATCGTCGGGCATCTTCGGGCGTTGACCTGCATTGACGGGAGTTGAAGGGAGGTACCTTATTAGTCGCCGAGGCGAACGGATGCCCTGTTCACCGCCCCACGTACGTAGGACCCATGAAAATTGGGCCAGAGGGTAGATCCCCAAAATGGTCAAAATGTCCGACAAAAAATGGCTAATTTTTCCCTTTTTTCTTCAAATATGCATCTTTCAGCCCAAAAGGAATCGATGATGTCCGGCCAAATCCAAAAATCTTGTCCGACATCGGGATCTACCATTTGTGTGAATTTTCACGGGTCCTACGTACGTCCGCCAGAGTTTATATCTGATCAGCGCTGAATCCAGCAGTTGCGGTAGCGAACAGGCGTTTGCCTGTAAGTAGATGGCCGAGGCGTCCAATCGAAGATCAGCCAGGGCAAGGGCTCGAAGCTTTAATTAATGCAAGCAGCATCGCTTACATACACATGCCAGAAGGTGCCGAGCCGTGATGAATGGCAATGCTCAGGAGGACTTCTCACACGGCGTCCACCTATGATGGCAAGTCATTGTGCTCTTACCGGATATGGCAAGGAAAAGGAACATAGGACATGGATACATATACCGGGAGTGGGGGCTGCTGAGGCATGAAAGATGCGTGAAAAATGGAAAAGGGTCTCTGTAAGATGAAGTAAACGACCTCTCAAGGACGTATAACAGTCGACATAAATGGCAATACTTATCATCGACACCTACATATTATCTGCCAATCCCCGTTCTTTTCATTGCCGTCTACGACATGCATACGATCAAGTGCAGACGACATCTCAGATCGTCGAATGTTCGACAGGACGGCTATGTTGCAACTGGGACCATGACGTGTCTTAAGCAGAATAGAAGAGGAAAAAACATTTCTGAGCAAAAGACAAATCAAATATCTAGATCAACTCGGTAGAAGACTTGCTTACAGAGTCCGAATGTACATAGGGAGTTCCATGCATACCCACATACTGTCCACACGGTACAGATAACTGGAGACAAGTATCCTGCGACTTGTATACCTCACATCCGCGACAACATCATGCCGACGACGACGTAGATAATGGTGGCAGGTGGCGTGACGACGCAGTACGACCAAAAGATAGTCCTGCTAATTAGTCTCTCGAACGCGTCACCGGATGCCGCCTGCGTGATCTGCGTAATGAAATTAATTTAGGCAAGTGTGTGATGCAGACCAAGGCGGCCACTTACTTGCGCTAATGTCAATGCTGGGGGCGACGACACCAGAAGAACATTTGTCACGACGAAAATGGGACTGCAGAAGTAATATTGGTTAAACAAAGGCTGAAGTAGAGAAAACGAGACCGCTTACTCATCAAACACGGCTTGGAGATTTAACTTCGTGGACAATGCCATAAAGGGTATGAGCAATAAGGGTGTGATGACCATCCGCGACAGAATAGCAACAATGACCGTCTTCGCCTCTCCCGGGCACGCCGCGCTGTCGCGCGTCGATGAGTGTTCCCTTAGGCGACTCCTATACAGCATCCCCTTCACGTTCCGGAATAATGATGACGCCGAGGGGGAGAGTATACTTGAACGAACGGTCGGGGATGCAGGCATATTACGCTTGTCGGCCTCTGGTGGCTTGTAAAAGTACGCGCCAAGAACGACTAGCGTCAACGGAATCGAACAATTTCCCGCGCTGGCCAAGGCGCCCTTAAGCGGGGTCAAGTGATTCTGCATGGCGTGCTGCAGCGGTTGTACACATGCGACAATGATGGACAATAGCGCGGCCCAGAGCGGCATAGTCATAAAATTCTTGAAGGTAATCCAGGCGCGGCCAATCCTACGGCCGATTGCGTGCGTACGCCGAGAACCCGCAGGGAGTCGTCGATGACGTCCGTGCTGAGGAATACCCAAGAGGAGCTCGTCCTCGTCCTCATCTCCCTCCACTTCTGAACTATATATCGTAGATGTTCTGCTGATTGAGTTGTCGGCTAGACTGACTCGCGATGCATTCGGGGAGTTGGGGAACGAATTATAGTACGTGGTGGGCCAGCGCGGATGAGACGGGTGCGCCAGGCGGCCGCTCTGCGGCTGAACTGGAAAGGTGCGATTTTCGTGTGTCGCTGCCGTCGGTGATGGGGCATCAACGACAATCAGACAGGAATGGTCTTCATCATCATTAAATTCCGTGCCATTGCCCTCCGAATCAGAGAGGAGACTGCCCCGTTCCTCGTCCGCGGGGACAGTTTCCTCGTCGGCTTGCTCCAGCAGTTTAACGCCATAACTCCAACGGAGCTGTAAAGTTGTTTGTTTACCAAGACGAAGCTGTACCATATGAGATGACGTACAACCATGCCGAGACTGCTGTAGAGGACCAAGTAGGTAAGAGAGCGGCCGAGCATGGCATCCTCACTATCGTCATGCCCTGGCCACTTGAGACCAGGGACGGTCACGACCAGACTCTGCATGAGTGCGATAGGTAACGAGTTGGAGTTCATGAACATAGCAGCTGCCATGGCAAAGTTTCTTACGACACGTCAGAATGACAGACATAGGTCTATTCACGATGAGAGAAACACATACCGTTGTGAACGCTTGAGAGATATGGCCCAACCCAGAAGAAAGGCCACGGACATGGACACCGTTGTTGTCACGACGAAAAATATAGGTATAATCCATAATTCACGTAGTTTAGCTTTCGAAGAGGATGCCGTAAGTCAGCAGGGTGCGCAGTAGATATCGTGTTACGATGACGTACCCGGGGAGAGAAAGAAAGCCACTTTCGAAAATAAAAGAGATGGTGTGAATAAAGACACGTTTAGACGGTTCAATTGCTGCGAACAATTGAGAACGCGATGGCGGCGAGGATGGCAGTAATATTGACAAACAAACCTTCTGTGTTGACTTGTCAAGTATTCCGTGTCTGGCAAGTATATAACCAGCAAGACACAATATGAACACTTCAAGGATAGACTAGTAAAAAATTCCGTTGAGATCGGAGATGGTCATGGGACGGGCGTTGCAGGAAATCATCCGACTTACGGTGCCAACGGTGCCCAAAAGTGGGAGGAAAGTGTCTGAGAGCAACATCGAATAGATACCACATGCGCTGTTGTTGTCCACGACGCTCGCAGCGCTTTATATGTAGAATAATAGCCAAGATATAACGAGAACAGGCGCTTGGCGCGAGCAGGCGCAAGCTCAGCAGCTATGAGCTTGAGATCACTTAGGCTCAGGCGCTATAGGCTAGAGGCAGTAGAGTGGAGAGATGTCGAAAAGCTGTTTTTCCGGAGTTGTGTTGAGTTGGCTTTTTCGGTGACATCAGCATCGATCGATAGGCTCAGTACTTCCTGCCAAGCAGTGGCGCCCAATGACACCCACAAACGTTTTTTTTTTGATAGTTGGAGTAGTTGGCTATCTTTGGCTACGCGCGGCGGACATAGCCGTAAGTATGGAGAGTCTGGGATTTGGGGTGACCGTTGCAATGGATCTCTTGGCTCAAATGATTTATATGCAGTTAAGCTAGTTAAGGCTCCAACCGTGCTATGTAAATATACTTTATGCATACATGCATGGCGAAACTACAGCCAATAACGTTCACTTCGGATTTAGCAGGGAACGCTCTCAAATACGTGAGGGACTGTATTTACATGATATCCAGCTATTAATAACACAGATTACCTATTGTAGTATATAAATGGGCTATAATACAAATAGAAATATAACACAAAAAATCCTAAAAACAATGTCACTGTGACATTTTCGGAATCTGCACCACAAAAGGAAAAACAATATCACGCAGGACTGTGTGCAAAGTAGAGGTGCTGAGCGCTAAGCGGTTCGGCACATTTCGACATGACCACTATTTTAACTAGTAATCAATTTCAGCACACAATCGGACGTTGGCCAATTTTGTGGTCTAAATTCGGCGAATAAAATTAAAAGTCTGAGTATACGAGACGCCTTTTGAATTAATATTCTTTGTGGTGCGGGACATGTGTCAAACTATTCAAGTTCGCCAGTAGTCTCCCGTGACCAGACTGGATTACCCAGACTTGATAGGCAAGCAATCGTCTATTCGCGAGCCCGCGTGACGGACTTACGGAGACTGCAGGAATCCGTATAGTAATCCGTCAATATAAACAACATCAATCTTGTCATTGCTGAGTAATTCCATTGTGTAAGCTGATCATATCTCACCAAAAATGCTATCTCCGGCTGACTTTTTCAGCTGCTTAGAATGGAAGTTCTTATATGTTCTAGATGGGACAAAGATATTCTTCGCAGGCCATCGATAAAAAGGCTGAGCCTTTGCTTCTATCCTAGTCGACGCACACCGGCATGGCACCTTCGACGCAGAAGCAGTGGACGATTCAGGGCACCTCCGGCTTCGATAGCTTGAAGTTCGACAAGAATGCACCTATCTCAGGGATCGGCGACCACGATGTGCTCGTTCGCCTGGAAGCGGCATCGCTCAACTACCGCGACCTGATCATTCCGAAGGTGTGTGAGACGGCGGCTGGTCACAGCTCGATGAACTGAAGGCTTCCTCCCACTTCGTGCAGGGTCGGTATCCTTTCGCGGTCAGCCTCCCGGTTGTACCTGGCAGCGACGGTGCGGGGACAGTTGAAGCTGTGGGCCCGCGAGTCACGCGATTCCATCCTGGGGACAAGGTCGTCACCCTGTTCAACCAGGGCCATTATGCCGGTTCACTTGACGCATGGAGTGCTCAAACGGGACTGGGTGGCGCAATCGACGGCACGCTGAGGCAGTACGGTGTTTTCAATGAGAACGGACTTTCTCTCAGCCCCAAGAACCTCACGGCGAAGGAAACTAGCACCCTCAGTTGCGCGGCGCTCACTGCATGGAATGCGCTGTACGGTATCGAGAGCATGCAGGTCAAGCCCGGTGACGTTGTCTTGACACAGGGAACGGGTGGCGTCAGCGTTTTCGCCGTTCAGGTGAGTCTGAGAGCGCCGTTCAGATGAGCAAATTCAGAAGTCCTTGCAATTCCCCACAGTTTGCGAAGGCGGCCGGCGCGACTGTCATTGCGACTACTTCTTCTGCTGCTAAAGCTGAACGCTTGAAACAACTCGGCGCCGACCACGTCATCAACTACAAGGAAGACCCCAGTTGGGGAGCGACAGCGAGGAAACTCACTGGTGGCGTCGGCGTCGGCCACATTCTGGAAGTCGGTGGGCCGACGACCATGAAGCAGTCATTGGAGGCCATTAAAATAGATGGCATCATTTCCATTATTGGTTTCGTGGGCGGCAGCACACAGGAGAAAGAACCGTCATTCTTGGAAGCCTTGTCCCGCAACTGCATCGTGCGCGGAGTGTACGTGGGTAGCCGACAGCAGCTGGAAGCCATGATTCGCGCAATCGAAGCCAATGATATTCACCCTGTGGTGGACAAGGAAATATTTGCTCTGGAAAATCTCAAGGAAGCTTACGAATACATGTGGGCTCAGAAGCATTTTGGCAAGCTGGTGATAAAGATAGATTAAAACAAGACTTTGTAAAATTTTTGTAGCGCGTGTAAATGTACATTACTCACTTGTCACAATTTTGAATGTAAATTAACAATGTTGAAAAGTTCCAAGTTCGTAGGAGTAAGAGTAAGGCCGTCGGTGTGAAGAACACCCTCCTTAAAAGTGCGTTGCGAAATGCAAATTTGATAAGAGATATACAATGAAAATATTTTGTAACATCACAAGATGGATTGAGAATAATACTGATACTGTACGGCAGAATTAGTTGAAGAAATTCCTGAACACAGGTGGAAAACTGACCGAGTCGTAAAGCCGGGTCCAGTTGGAGCCTAATGAGCTGTTGATGAGGTTGTCGACGTGCTCGCCAATAAGAGCATGGGTTAGCGTGGGATAGAAACGCTCTCGAAGCGAGTTCGCAGTTTGTTCACCCAAAGCTGCAAAACATGGCAGACACGAGTCTACAAGGCAGTCAATGGTCTGACTGAACAATTCATCAACGAGACGCCAACCTTTCTGCATTAACTCCACCAAAGCTAACAAGCAAAAAATCAGTCGTTCAGCACGAGTGAAAAATATATATTGACATACTGATAATTCGATCACAATGCTTTCGAACGGCTTCGAAACCCTCACGGAAAAGGTTTTTGAACTCGATATATAGCGGAGCATCAATTCCGCCGAGTACTTCGACGTACTCGAACGGGAGCTTGAACGGCGCTGCCTCGAAGCCGATATTACCAGGCGAGTTGCTCAATATGAAGCCAAAGTCAATGTGAATCAGATGGCCGTCACGATCTAGCATAATATTTCCATTATGCCTATCTTTGACTTGCAAGAAGTAGGTCACGAGAGAGTAGCCTGACGGAGAGAAGAATGAATATTTTCTATCAAATAATTAAAGTATACATACCAGCGAGAGACTTGGCAAAATTCCTCTGCGCTCGTGCGAATTTAGCTGATGATGGGTCTCCGTATGTCTGGAATAGGGGAGTCTTTATGATTGCCACGAAAATAACATGACAGCTACTTTACCTGCTTGAAATGGTCAAGCAGCGAAACATAACCAAGACGCCCTTCCGCTAAGCGACGAGCGTATTTGGCCTTCTTGATAGAGTGAATGGACATCGCGTCAGTAATGGTCTCAACTAGCCCAGATGTCCCTCCGGTGATCAAGATTCGAAACCTAATTATGAGATTTTGATTGAGAATGGATTGTAAGAGATTGTAATTTCGTACGATCGAACCCAACATTTGCAATTCTCGTCTTTCCATATTCGTTCAAACTCGTGTATGAGCTGGACGGCTAGCTGTTCTTGACGAAGATCGGCACCAGTCTTGACTATCACCGGCACGCAGTCCCAGTTTGCTAAAACCCATTAAAATTGACATTGGAAGGATCAAAAAACGGGACCAACGACGCACCCAGGTGGCCATACGGCGACCCATGGCGAATTCGACTCTGATAAGGTACGGTCCTTGTGAGCAGAGGAGGACAAATGAATCCGTTAATATACCTTCTTGGCTGCCCACGACTCGCTGACGACGATCGCTGATGGGTCGACTTTGTTCAGCTCACGGCGTATGATACCTTCATCCTCTGCGGTCTTGATGCCATCGCCACGGTCTCCTACTGATACAGCAACGTTGACATCGGCGACTTTCATGCGCTGCATGCGTTCTTCCTCCAGTGCCAACATCTCCGCCATGATACGGCCCCGAATGACGGCCGCCTCAGCGTAAGAAAGTTTCATGTGTGTCGATGTCAACGGTACGGAGCCACTCTCATGGGATTGATGGCCCAGAAGAGAAGGATGAACAGGACTTTTGGAGGTGTTGGCTTGCTGTTCAGTAAAACCCATCCAACTGGATCCAGGCAACCATCTTGGAGAGGAGACAGCGGCAACGCTATTCGACGTGGGCGTGGATATCGTCGGAGTAGGCTCGCGAACGAGATTGGCATTGAGCTGCGTAAGCATGATGGCGGCCGTACGCATACGTTCTGAGTAGTCGTCCAGGGATATCGCGTGTCCGTTCTGAGGATACGACGACGATTCTGTTTGCGAAAATGTGTCGACGGACGGCTGAGCATGCGGCGTGATAGGAAATGAGGAGGATGAGGCAATCGGCGTCCGTGACCATGTTGCCATATCCAACTCCTTATTCTTGGGCGGAGTAGGGAGAACAATGGAATCAGATAGATCTATAGGTCGGGAAAGTAACGACTGTTCTGGGCCACAGACTTGCTCTACCAGATCCATTTCGTCATCATCATCCAAGGCAGTCGTCGGTGTGGTAGGGGATTCTGTGACGACGGGAGGCTCAAGAAGGTTTTCCTGGCTGACATCCTGATCCACGGGCACCGTATCTGGGCGAGTTGTGTGGTTTTGAGTGACTACCAGTGATGATTCGTTGGCACCGAAAGGCACAAGATCCGCGGATGCGCCATGTCGAGCATGTTCACGCACTAGAATCTTCTTGACGATGTCGCGGTTGTTTCTCTTAGATGGATCGAAGTCCAGATCTTCACCAAGAAGCTCGATAATCAGAAGGTATGGTGCGCGCTCAGCAGAATTTAGGACGACGCTCTCGCCAGGAGGTATTCGTACGACGCGATGGTGAGGTTGCGGCACACCATCTGGCGGTCGCGCTGCATCGCACGAATTGCACCACATCGGCACGCATACCTGAAATATTTATCGACACAAATAGGAGGGAGGTTGATACGTGAGAAACGTACTTCGGCAGGTAGTTTATGATTTAATGCTGTCAACTCGGCTCTGAGTGCACTCACACGAGCTGGTCGTGGAATAACCAAAAGTCGATTGGATATGCTCTCCAGAGCAAGCAAAAATTGAACCTAACCAGAAATTCAGGCCTATTGCTTCAATCGGGTGAAAAACGCACCGACCTCTGATCGGCAATAGTGCCCTCGTAAAAGTTGCATTTGAGAAGGTGTATCGTATCTCTTCAACAGCGCATCCCCAATGTTTACGGGAGCAGAATGTGGTGTCCGTCGAGCAGAGAATATAGGAGAGGACTGATACGGAGAAAGTGTTATCTCGTTGTCGTATTGACCGAAAGGATCGTCAGAAAGTCGAGGTTTCCTCTTGTCCTTCAGATGCAGAGGGAGCGCCGGTACCGTTTGTGACGGGCCCACCGTTCGTCGACGATTCGGTTCCTCCCGTGGACCTGGACGTGGAGACCGGGGTAGCGATTCCACGGACAACCTGCCATCGGGTTCTTCATCCTCATTTCTCGGGGCACTGTCAGGCAACGCCTGCATGCTCACTGAAGGCGTCAAAGCAGGTGCGCCCTGATCTTCTGGTACCTCGACGCCTCGAAGCTCATGTGTGCCCTCTTCCGCCCGACCTTGCTCAATCGCCACTTCCCCCATGACGGCCGTAAGTTCTGGCATCGCAGGAGCGCCGGCAAGCATGATTGACATGCCTATCACTGCGGGTAACGCGTGATGATTTACGCGCCGACGAGAGAACGGCGTCTGTATCGACGTCGGAAGGCCAGCATACGGTCCGGTCGCTGGAGAGGGTACATCGCCGAAGATAATTTTATGGCACTTGTGCAGCATCCTTTGACATATTATGAATGATTTAGAATCGTGGGGGGTATTCGAAAGATCTTTCAGATATGCCTGCATAAACCACAGCGTCTACAACACGCGGTTAGGACGACGTGTAGAGTAAAGTGTTTGGGGGACGCACGATCATAGCAATGTGGGTGGACTGCTGTGCCGTATCGACGATGAAGCATTCTAGTGCCCGGGATTTGGAGGGACGAGTGATGAGTAGATGGCTGAAGGGAAAGCGTTCTATCGTCAGGACATGTCTGCACGTCAATATTATTGCCACATCACCAGATAAATCCCCATACTTCGCGTAACTCTTGGATTTCGAATTCTCGCAACCGACGAGTAATGTAGTATGTGATTCCGATGTGGTCAGAGTATGTACCGAGATATTTGAGCGCGACGTGTAGCGAGAAGAAGGATGGGGACAGCAGTAGCCGGAGGAGGAGTGCATGCGACATGATGCTAAGACTGGAGGTTATGTGTGGAGCCACACCATGCAAAGTGTCGCCAGTCTATCCAATCAGCGTCGTGTCCTCGGCTACTATGTACTCAAGCTCGAGAGCGTAATGTACGCGATGGGAATCGCTACCAGGTCAGTGGTAGACCGGAGCTGTGTAAATGCAGCCTGCTGGGTCACTTGTTTGGACGATCAACAACATCGTAACATGTTACGATTCACCCGTCGACCGTTTCGGCGCTCTCACTCTCAGTCGAGTCTAGTAACAGCATTGTACGCCTTGCAGTACAGTTGCAAGCGTAGCGTCAGATAAACGCAAGGGCGTTGCTAGCGGGTGGCGTTATATGAACTTAAAGTGCATGTACGTACCCAAATATGTACAGAAATCACTGCGCAGTCTACACATACAATCGAGAACGAAACGGAACGACGACCATTGGCATGATTATTGATCCATTGAATTCACTACAATGATCTAAGTCTGCAGGAGAGCGTGCTTACGACCAACCGGTTCGAAGACGAGACACGGCTTATGCGTACGACCGCCTACCTTTGCGAAGTTAGGAATTGGAGGGCCGGGGATGGGAAGGCTGAGTATGAGGAGTTTGCGGTTGCTGAGGCTGAGGCTGAGTTGGGTCGTGAAACAACCCGGACAAAAAATGAGGCGAGTACCCCGCACTCTTCAGTGCCTCCTCATTCTTTTGGCTGCAAAAATCATGAACATTGTGCAAGAAGAGACTGATGCTACAAAAGGAACCGACAATTGTCGATGTGGTCTGTCCGCGGTACAGAGAGTCGCCGGCTGGCATTCTAATAAGTAGCATCAGCGTCATGATGGGACAAAACCTGAGCGATAGAAAACACATACAATATGTACGGACGAGCCAGCGCCGTACCAGCCTCGACGAGAAAGATGAGCAACAGGAACTTCATGGCGATTGTAGATATGTTAGTTCGGATTTCTGGAATAATGCCTTGACAAAAGGGAGATTGTGAAATAGCCTGACCAGCAGGGGTTGGAGCTTGGAGGTTGAATGACCAGACTCGACAGTTCTTGTTCCTTACATACAATCACACAATGCCCATGCGATGACCATGCCAGCATGCCAGTACACATCCCCCTCGATCAACTCAACAGCGAGTCAATGGTCTACGGGTCACCATGGCGTGAAATCACAATAGCAGCGAGTACCGGTTGATCTCATAGACATTGTTGGTCGTCCATTAAAAACTAGGATAGTTGGACGCGTGGAGAATGAATGCACCCTTACCAGTCATGATTCAAGCGCCTTTCTATGAGTGATGATCGATGGATCGTCGTACACAGCGTACTGAGTCATATAGCCAAACACAGCATAGTTAAAGTGCGGGAGAGAGGTCGCCAGCGTTCGTTGTACCCGTATGTGTGAAGAGAAAATGGCATCGTCAGGACGGCAAGGCAGTATCGTCATCATGGGAACAGGTGAGGAGGCTGCAGTGACACGTTGTCACGATGCGGTACTATTGAAGGAGAGTAAACAAACAGTGTCAGGAGACCGTAAGAGAAACACGAGGCGAGAGTAGTCAACGTAACAAGACAACAGCTGAGAGAACGACCACTGAAAATGCGGGTAGCGCTGAGAAAAAGATGTTGCCAAGAGCCAGTCCAGCTAAGAGTCCAGTGATACCGGAAACAAACGCATCATCCGAGAAAAAGACAAAACAGATAATCGCCGACCAGCAGGCGCTGGAGTATCCACGAATACAGAAGCAGGGTGGCCAGTTCGATCGGACATCACAAGCGATGGAGGAGCCACGGTGCGGCGCTTCTTCAGGCGGTTGCGAGTGCGCTGTGGACCCGTAATCCTCCGCAAGACGTGATGTATTTTCTTACCCAGTACACTTGCCAGCTTACCCGTTCCACTACTATCCAGCAAGCCAAGGAACGACGTACGTTTGCCTGACCGTAGCCGTGGCGACCGAAGGGGAGAACCTTTCTCCTCGTACCAATTACGACATGCATACCAATCCGGCGCGCAAACGGCACATGGCTCAGCGTAAGGCGTGGTGGCCACCGACGTTGACGACACCAACATATCCATGCCGAAGCCGAAACCACAGTGTGTGCAGCGCGGCAGCGTCGGCGGCGCCGGAACAAAATCCGGAACCACAACAGAAGTAGGGCTTGACAATGGCGCAACCGTGATATGCTGCTGACCGACAAACAGAGGAAGTTGCGGTGCGAATACAGGAGAATGCGGGACCTCGGGAGTGGGGAATGTGAGCGTCAGCGCGGGAACACAATGCTCGCCTTGCAATGCGTCGTCCTCATCCTCAAAGTCTGGCTATGTCGAAGAAAAAGCGCCAACGTCAATCTCGGTGATAAGCTCACCTCGGATGATGATGTCGATGCCACGCCCGTTAAGCCGTTCCTCGTGTTCACCTTCAGCGTATCGGGAGCCCGTCAAGATATGGGAGGTGCCCTACATTCGCAGGTTAATCACCCGATGAATTGAAAGGTTGGGCTGCTCGCCTCCGGGACGGCCGACTCCGGCGAATGCCGCGATGAACACTCATCGGTGTAAGCAGATGGACTGTCCATAGGTTGGGATGTATCCTCCTTGATGGGGGAGAGATCCTCCTTGGTTGGCGAGAAATCTTCCCTTTCAACGCGGGCGTAATATTCCTGCATGTAGGACAGCTCTTGACCCAGCGCAATGCTGTCTATCTATCCATTGTGTAAGCATGACCATTCATTTCAAACCGCACAAAAGGGTGCTGCACCGTTGTTGATTCCGTTACTCGGACAACCGACTGAGTTCCAGCCGTCAGCAGCTCCTCATTTCAATTCTCTGGAGAGCACACGCACCAGACCTTGCAGTGGATGGGACACAATGCGACCCTTACTCCTGCGCAAGGGCGTCAAATTCTGTTCACAAGTACTGTCACTTTCAGGAAGGGTGTGCTGTGGAATTTCAATGGGGCTCAAGGAACCCAGTCTAGGAGAAGAGAAATCACACACGTCGCTTGACCACGATTCGCGTCGAAGAGGCTGAACACGTTTACTCTACTTTGAATCAATCAAAACAAAAATGGCGCGCACTTGGATGTCGTTGGACATGCATGGGGAAACTTCCGTGTTCTTTGCGATATATTCTTCATCTTCGCATGTCGGGATCACCGCGATCGTGTGCCTGCGCGCACCTGCTGCGCGCGTCTTCCCTTGGTTTCATTGGAAAAAAAAAAACACTATGCGCTCACCTTGGTTCTCGCCCACGCTGGGCGTGCGTGAACGCCAAATGAGCTCTGAGCCACTATATCGCTTGAATCGCGGATCGGGCTTAGAGCGTGGCACGGTGAATGGTGGCTGGATACGACGCGACGACACGGTTTGAGAGCTTCGTACACCGAATCTACCCAAAACGCACCGGTGTGGGATAAATGACAGATTTTATGAAGAAAAGCGTTAGGTCCAACATTTCTAGTACTTGTATAACAGTATCGCAACAAGTCGACGGCGAGGTGTTGTGAAAAGAACGTTTGATTGAAGTGGTCTTGAACAAAGCAAATCGCGCATTGCCTGATATGGAAGTTCCGAACAAGGGGCTTCCCAAGGCGGCGTGTGCAACGATAAACATTCGCAAAGCTACGATATAGGATTCGTGACACGGTGAAATGCATATATCTGATGCACTCTCAATATGATTAGCGGAAAGGCAGTTCGAAACTAGAGTACAGTCACATAAAAATGTCTACTACCAGAGCACTGTTTCCCATTCTGTCCATTGACCTGTATGTACTAGATGCGGAGACTGACACAAAATACTTATTGAAACAACTTGTCGTAGCGATTGAGACAAGAATACCACTCATAGTCTGTCAACCAAGATGAGCGACCAGCCAGCTATGAGCTGAAGAGACTGACCGAAGTTTTGCGACTCCTCACACCAGCACTTGCCTTTCTTATGCGACTCACCCTGCGGACAGTGCTGGAATGGCTCGTGACGGTAGCCAATATCATTAAAGAAGTGGATTTGATCTTTGCGTGCGAACAATGCCGCGCCGATACTGTGAACAGGAGCATCGCCCCAGCGCTGAATGACATAAACTTCAGCATCCGGCAAACAGATAAACGAAGATGACTTGCTTCGTAATAGAATCCGCCAGCTTCATCCAAGTGCTCGAAGAACTTGGTGTACTTCTCGCTCCGCCAGAAATCTAGATCACCAATCTCGAAGTTCGACCAGACTGATTCGGTCGTGTCAGCAATGATTCGTGAGTCCAAGACATCCCCGACTAACAATGGCATCGGTTGTATGTCTCTCCACCATCATCAGATATGAAAGACATGGCATTGTCCGCTGGGAGCATGTCAGGGTTCTTATCGATGAATTCTAGGATAACGCTAAGTTAGCGAGCATCGTCAAGCCGAGAGAACTTCCCTAACCTTTGACGGTCTTCCATAATGTGGGTATTGTTGCTTCATACTCGTAAAGAGACACGGTAAAACCGTAAACCTTGTTTCCATCTTGCATGACCAAGAAGGGGTCATAATCAAGGTCACAGAAGAACTTGACATCTGGTCTGGAACATAAGGTTGTCGCTCTGTGGACCTTCAGTTGAACACGACGAAGTCACTTACTCAACTCGCCAGTAGTACTGCGGAGAGGGAAGTTGTCAATACTAATCACAACTCCCCGACACAAGTAAGCACCTTGTAGTCCTTCAACAGCTCGTGGCGATAGAAGAACTATATGTGATCAGATTGACGACCAAGAAAAAATGCGCGAACACATACCCCGGAGTTAAAACGGCACATGTTACGGTAGCTAGCAACATCCGTTAAGGGGGAAAGAAACTAAAGGTATATTGAAACTCACGGGACGCTGCCTGTAAAGCAGGCTCAAAGTGTGTTCGATACTTGAATGATTCTCAACGTCCACACACCTCCATAGATGACATTATTCTTGACCATATCATTGCGAGCTTGTGTTGCTTTTGCCTCATCTATGCTCTCAGGCTGGTACCAGTGTTCCGGTGGGATAAGGCCAAATTTGACCTCGGAATCCGTCAGCTCTGTCACACGGCTGTGTTACTAGTCAGTTCAGCCGTGACCACATCGAGGGAAATAGTGTACTTTTTGAACTGGTCCGAGAAGGCAGCCTCGTTCAGGAAGACGTAGGGATAATGAAATTTTTTGTTGAATCGGTCTTCCAGCTGCTTCATGCTCGTAACAACGCCACTGAGATCACTGTTCCTTGCTGTGCGTCTGCGGTCAGTCACAAGATCTTTCAGGATGAGTATCCATCCTGTCTACCCACCCAGTATTACAATGGCCGCATTCGCCCTACGCGGCAGAGATGAAGAGGATGAGGCAGGCTTGGTATCAGGGTAGTATTCATCAGAGTCGACGGGGATGTTAGATATCGGACCACTTCCGCCGACGATGTCTTTGATATTAGAGAGAGACGTGGCATTGCTGTACCCTTCATGGGTGAAAGTCAAAAGGTAATGGAGACTGATCTGCAGAAGAAACAAGCGTTGGCACCAGCTACGCAAGCGAGACTCGCTGGAGAGAGACTTACGATGAGGAAGAGCACGAGAACCACATAACGCATAGGCGTCATCATCCTGGCCCACGGAAACGAATGAGAAGGCTCTCAGATTTTGAGAGGAAACCAGCAGAGCAGCACAAATGTCGAAAAAGCAAATCAAAAGGGGAAACGCAGCAGGCGACCTGGCCAGAAACAAATGGGCGGAAACAAGTTGTGTGATGCGCTGCGGCGCCGAAATGGCAGTCGCTGCTCTTTGTGTCTAAACCGCCATCACTTCTAAGTAACAATATGGCTCAGTCCACTTTCGACAGGCGCCGTATAAATGGCCCAGACGAAAGTTTTGCACCGGTGTTCGAAGTAGATCCTGAACCCGAAAGGAAAGCAGGAGATCCTAGGATTGGCAGGGGGGCGCGGGATATACGACCTCTCTGTACGCTCGACGTTGCCACAGCTTTACGATGTCTGATGCGACTACATTTTTCTCTAGTTCTACGTCCAGGACTTATAACCCAGGCGAATGGGTCTGCCTTTATTGAAACTGAGCGCACAAAAATTGCCTGTGCAGTGTGAATACAATGCTTCACATATGTCTGATGGAGCAGATCTGTTTACCACACAGCCTCGTAGCTATGGACCTCGACAGTCCAAAACTACGGCTTACAGTGAGAAGGGGCGTCTGAACGTGGAAGTCAAGTTCACGCCTTTCGCATCTATCAAACGAAAATCGCCACTTCGTGTGAGGAAATTCTTTCTTGACGCATCCTCGAATATGCGCTAATCAGTCGTGGGTGACAGGACGTAGAAGATAGATCTATCGCTATTGCTATCCACCAAGCGCTGGCGGCGTCCGTGCGCTTAGAGCTTGTACCGAAGTCTACCATTGACGTGTTTATCGTCATAATCGAGTCAGATGGAACGGAAGGCTGTATCGCGTCGGGGACTGTCGCTGCGAGTACTGCGCTGGCCGACGCAGGGATTGAAATGATAGGTCTTGTCTCTTCATGCGCTGCAGTAAGATAGCTTCTCTTTTCTCTTCCTGGTCGGTTTCTTAGCGTCGCTGCATCGATAGAGCGTCGTGGACTCTGGATTGTGGTTGGATCCGACCGCGAGGGAAGCCTCAGTCTCGAATGGAACTGTCATTCTTTCTTGCCTGCCAGCCCTTGGAACTATAACAAACGTATGGCAGTCAGGCTCCTTGACGCCTGTGCAAGCAATTCAGGTATGTGTCTTGGCCATATATCTTTTGGTCAGCGTTGACGGGTTTCCTTTTTAGGCTATTGAAGCTTGCCAAGAAAAATGTGCATATCTACATTCCATCATGGCACAAGTCCTCCTAGAGTCTTCAAAATCAAGTTGACCGCCAACGTAGACACAATGCGGAATACGCAACGTGTCTTCATCTACGTGGAAATTTATCTGTCCGTTTCTTTCTTGTGGCCCTATTGTTGCCATTGACATGACGGTTGCAGGGAATCACTACGTGCGCTGCGACACAATACCACCAGTGCCCGCTGGGTAATGTTCAAGCTGCGCCGATGCCCACTTCCTCTAAGAGACAAACCCATGCCCTGGACAGTGTTGAATGGCCTATACGTTCGATGGCTTGCAGGACACACTGCAGAATCATGGAAGCCATTGAGTCCCGCTCAGAGCACTTCATGCGTATGTAAAAACGGATAGGTTATGAACCATACATATTTCCAAACGCCGATGAGGGATAGCACACATGCGAGTTGATCAGATACAAGGAGAAATATATATACAACTGGCCATGTCAGTCGAACTCCGACTCGTCCTGTCGGAATGCGGCGGAATAAGCCAATATCGTGCCATATACAAGTCTGCAGTCCACAAGTCAGTGACTGAAACGAGGTCGTAGCAAAACTCAAGACTCACCCACCCCCTACAATCGACATGATGCCAGCACTAGTCGTGATGACCTCGGAATGTGCAAGGACGACCGGAAGGGCGAACCCGGTCACCACGATGATCGAAGTTATGAAGCGTCCCAGATCCACAGGTCCGCCCGAGTTATCGTAATGCACAGAAATGTCATCACTTCCACAATGGGAGAACAGCGCATTGGGAAGGGGCGCAAGGACGAATGTCAGCGCTATCAGGGATGACAGGCGTGAACTGACGAACGACGCGATGGTAATATGATCTCGGAACGCACCGACAAGTAACGGAAGCCAGTTATGCCAGAGGGCACAAGAGAGGATGATGAGAAGAAACCCAACCGCGAGCACGAACGACAATAAGATAACAGCTGGCGGGAAGGACAAGTGCATGTTAGAAGTTGTTTCAGGGCCAACTCAAAGGAACCGACTTTTCAATCCAGCAGGCATGGTACAACAAACTCAGTGAGAAAGTGCCCGAACGTAGATACAAAAATGGGCAAGACAGGCTCAGAAGGGTCGTCTGGATATGGGCGACTGGCGGGAACTCGTGTATGGACGGAATCAGGCAAAATCTTGGAGAAGAGAAGCGCAGGCTCAAGCTGTGCGTGTAATACCCATCACGTGTAGACCTGGTGCTCAAAACCTCCAATTCACGGCATACGCGGTTTTGTGGCATGTTGAAAACCGACACGACAATTACATAACATCCATTAAAAAAAAAAACAAAGAACCCGGACTATAAATTATTTGCATGTGTGGGAGTTGCCTGAGAGCTTATGCATGTATGCCACACGGTACACTTACCGTACGCGCTTACGACTATTATACACGTTTTTGGAGTCAGCAAATGCGGTAAGACTACTCTTACTTGTCGATCGTTTGTGTGTTAGTCGTCGCGTAACGATAGGTGCAGGTGGCCGTTCGCAATCGGTGCTCGCAGACGATGTCAGCGATGTCGATGTGGAGCTGAGTTCCACATCTGACTGGGACAATGGGGTGTCCACTGGTGACGGCGTCTCCCCGCGCATCGCGACTGTCGGATTACGAACAGGAGTATTCTCGCTCTCTCTCTCGTCGACAACAGGAGGTGAATGGTCCTCCGTAATGGTCTCTGAGCCCGCCGTAAAGGCATCTTCATGGGCCGTATCCGATCGGGCTGGTCGACTGGGCTTGCGATGCCAATCACTGAGAAGCTCCTGGCGATTGCGTGTGAGTTTCCAGGTGTCTACGTAATTCCATGTGTGCTTGCGCGGTGTAGTGCCAGTCTCGATATCTTCCTTAACACTGCTGGCCAAGGAGGACATTTCTCGCTGCATGGATGACAGGTGCCCGGTTGCGGACGACCGATACTTGTCCGTCGCGCCAGCAAGACTCGCAGCCTGTATCACAAGGTCAGCGTCTATTCTTGCTATAGGGACTATCTTCTTACCTCTGTCTGTATAGTGCTGGTCGTTGTTTCGATCTGTCGGCTCGTGGAGGCAGCAGTCTGTTGGAACTGTCGATACCCTGACAAGACCTCTGCGCCCAACGTGTCGGTAGTTTCCAACCTCGCACGTTTTGCGCGGTCGTGACGCTCAAACGCTTCATGATCATCAGTAACAATAAAATTAACGTACCCAGAAGACTCACCTTCTGACGACGATGCGACAGTGACTTTCACGTTCTTGTCCACTTCCCGAGATTGAATAGTCAAACCGCCGGTGAATGTCTCATAAATGCTCTTTGTGCCGTGAGATACGACATCCCTGGTATCTGCGATATCCTATTTTGGATAAGCAATTATATCAACAAGATAAATAAATGGCTGAACTATTCCTCACCTTCATTGCCGCATCCCATGTGCGCTTGCCCTCGACGCGTCGTTGTTGAACGATACTGTCCATGCTCAATGCATGCGCCTCCATAGAGGACATAACTTTGCCATGGCCGGTACCAAACTCCTTTGCATCGGCAACCGCTTGCCTATTAGACTTGACAGCCTGTCCCACGGCGTTCCTCAAGCATTGGTCACGCTCATTGACGAAGTCGCCGATCAATCCCGAAACGCGCTGCAAGAGCTCGTCCTTCGCCTTCTGTCCGGCCACGCGCTCCTGCTCAACCATTTCTTTCAGCATTTCGTTCTGTGCCGTAAGCCGGGCTATTTCTTCGCCGCTAGCCTTTTCCGCGAGCGATTTAACTTGTAGGACCGACTGTCGTTCAGCCTCGACGTAGACCATCGCGTCATTGACCATGCCTTCGAAGAGAGCTGCCATATTCTTGAAAACGGTCTCAAGCGCTTCAAGTGCCCGAACAAAAGAGGTGTCGAGCTCCTGGTGGAGCGTTTGGCAGGATACCGTGATGTCGTCAGCCCATGTACCAAAGCCGGTCTGTAGCGTCTCAAAACCCTTCTGCAGTGTCTCCTGCGCCGACTGCAACGCATGGTTCTCCTCGAGATCACGACCACGAATGGAATCAAGCGCGACTTGTAGTCGCTTCAGCTGCTCGTCCACGCGTGCCGACTGTGCCGAAAGAATTTCCAGCTGCTCCGACTTAAATTGGTTAGCGCCAGCTTGAATTTTGCGGGTCGACCGCGCTGAGATACAAATAAACTCATCCAGCTTCCCGGAGAGTGCGTCGCGAGATATTTTCAGTGCATCGCCATGAGTCCGCAGAGCAAGATTATTGGACGACAGCACTGTGGATTTACGATCTATTTGACATCAGCTTACAGTCAGCACGTGAGGCCACAAAGGTACACTTACCGATTTTCTCGAACAAACGCGCAACATCGTTTACGCTTTTCTGGGCCACACGTTTGAGCCCAAGCGCGACACCGTTGAGAGTGTCCTCGGTCTTCTGATGGGCTTCTCGTACTACAATCTCTTCCTCCAAAGAACTCCGCGTAGCTTCAAGCTCGTCCTCTTTGAAGCGCAACTGCTTTTCTGTGTCGCCAAGTTGCTTGCGTGTGTCCTTCAACTCTTCCTCCCGCATCATGAGCATACCGATGCTCTGATCGTACTCTTCCCTGACGTTCCGAAGCTGACACTCGACGATCTCGACCTGTTTCTTCGCTTCCTGCAACTCCGTCTCGCGTAGCTCTTTCTCCCTGGTCATCTCGATCCAAGTGTCCTCCGAAAAGAAGATACCACTCTTTTCTCGTGCTGCTAGCAGGTCTGCCTTCAGGCGTTCGATCTCGCCGATGTATTCCTTCAACAGTGCATTCCTGGACATGCGCTGGTTGATTTCGGGTTTGTTGAAGATCGACTTCGCCCTCAGCGCATAATCGAGGGTGGCAAGTGTTTCCTCGATGTTAGACCGCGCGGGAGAAATAGTGGCAATGAGACTTGTCTTCGTGCGGCCACCCAATGAATCCTGTAGTAGTCGTGTGAGCTTAGATTCGCTGTGGGCACGTTAGGATATAAATAATGATGAGTGAAGGGTGATATGTACTTACCGATATGGCACATGCTGAGCCTTGTCGACCAACGCGTTAATAACCCTTCCGAGTGTCAACAAACTCTGGTTGATCATGCCCGCCTCGCGAGCGCGTTTATTCTCGGCTCCAGACCTTCCAACATTCTCAGAGCCTGCCAAATCGACGAGATTGAGCTTCCCGACTTTGAGCAAGTCGTCCCCGAGCGATGCCTCTTCCTTGATATGAACGGTTAGGGAGAAGACAGAATGAGAACGACTGGAGTGATCATTGAATCTGGTCGCTGCGACTTGACGTCGATTGCTCCCTTTGGTAAGAAGAGAAAGCGCTTCTTTCCAGTCTTTCACCGCTACCTCCTCCAGGCCTTGTATGTACGTGCCACGCTTACTGTCGTCGAATATTTTCAAGCCTCCAGCGTCGCCCTTGACCCCAGCAGTGGTGCCCGCGCCCATGGGTTGCATAGATCCCGAAGGAGGTGATAGATCACTGGCTAGAAGATCACGCAATTCTTCGTTGTAAAGTTCGATGAATGATACTTTGACACTGAAGTCGCAACCCTTCGTCTTCAGATAAGCAAAAAGACGGAAGAGGACGCGTGGAATCATGCCAGCATGACCGGACGGATTGCCCATAGGGGTAGGAGCTAAATCTCCCTGCATCGTATACCTGCGTCGTATAAACATAGATGCATCAGTAAATGCGAACACGGACACTTACGTCTTGCCAGTGCCGGTTTGCCCATATGCAAACAGCGTACAGTTGTAGCCCATGACTACTTCATCAAGCATAGGGCTTGCGACCTCTTCGTAGACCATTGCCTGATCTGCCTCGGGTCCGAAAACGAGATCGAACGGATATTCCCGTGTTGGGGGTAAAGAAACGACACCTAGACTAGACGCAGGAGGCGATGTCTCGATAGATACGTGTTGACTCTTCGCGCCATTTGAAGAAACGATAATGGGGGAACCGTCTTGTATTTCCCGCTCTGACCTACGCCTGCAACGGATGACAACCTTGATATGAGAGCCAGGGCTCTCGTCTTTGTCGTCTGTTGACCGAGTCGAAGACGTCATGGGCTTCGCCATCGCTGAACGGGATCTTGTCGGAAAAGACGGCGTAGCGAGAGCTGCTGGTTTTGTGCGCGTCCGCGACGACGTTGGACGACGAAAAGCCATGTCAAAAGAGAGCAAGTTCGAATGGCTCGCGTCGAGAAACAGGCTCACAAACAACCAAGGATCATGTGACCGCACGTCGATCAAATGATCGCCGCATGACTCAGACTACCGTCGTGACTCGTCAGGAACGCATTCGTGAGTCACAGATGGTCACCTAATAACTTTTGGCGTTAGCAGTGGGTCGTGTGGATTTGCTTCTTACCACCACTATTGCCATGGGCAAACGCAAAAAGTCGTCACGGAAACCCGTGCCTACGAAGCGCAAGACCCCTCTAGGTATACATCTGTTTGCTTTGTGCTGCGAACGACTGGCATACTGACCGACGAATAGAAACGACGTTCACATGTCTCTTCTGTCATCACGACGATTCTGTTACAGTACGAATGGACAGAAAAGAGGGTGTTGCTCATCTGGCATGTAAAATCTGCGACCAAAGATACCAGGGGAAAGTACATCGTGAGTGTCGTGCCAATCAATTTCGAGCCTGTATTGAGTACATTCCTCTCAGATCTGACGGAGCCCATCGACGTATACTCGGAATGGATAGACGCATCAGATTCCCTTCAACAGCCTGTTCGTCGACCTCTCGCGTCTACCAGTCGAGCTCCGCCGCCAGCCGCCGATATCGACAGTGATGATGATGACGACTAAAAGTTCAATAACGCGCTTTGAACGCTTGTATCACTTTAATCCTCCATGATCTGATGTCTGTACTTTTCGAGCTTATCCTGCAATAATGAGGAACCCGCAGTTCAGTGTAAATGATCTTCTGGAAACGCCGTAACACGCATTCCGTCTTTACGAGCGCGAAAATACAGGGGCATCTCAAAAGGTCAAAGGCGAGAACGACCACCGCACTAACCACCTTTCGAAAAGAGTTAATTCTGGTCCTCTGCTGCTTGGATTTGATGCTAACACGAACAACGAATACAACCAGATACAAATACATGCAGGGACTAGTACACAAAACTATAAATGTGTGCGACAATTGGCACACTTGCCTACAAGGCCGGGTTAATGCACGACTACACGACTGAACTATACAAATGGCCGGGGGAAGCTGACCGACCAGCAATAGTTGCGTTAGAGAGAATAACAAAACAGTAAGAACCAGACAGCAGTTACATAGAAACCAAGACAACCCAAGAAAAGAAAAACAAGAAAATATTTGATATAGATGGGAGACCAGATGGGAAAGAGCAAGTTAGAAGGACTCATTCAAGACCCAGAAATTGACGGAATGAATGCCGTAGACTGTCCGAAGACTGTCCAGGCGATGTGGCGATAATGTCTTGCTCGATGCCGTATGCACGCAGAACATGGTCCATGGCGCAATTCATGGCTGAGGCAGATAATTAGACACAAAATACAACGAAAATCTTCCAACTTACTGTCTTGCTCTTGATCCGATATGCGCGCGGTTCGGAGCGCGTCGGTCGCCAACATGCGTGATGTTGATGACGAGGACTTGCCCCGACGCGAGATTGGAGGTCGAGCATAATCAAAAGGAAGCTCGTCGTCGATGGAGGCCTCCGTATCGGCATCATAGCCGGGATCGGCAGGAGGGGAGAGGCGCATGCGCTTTGTGGCGCGGGTGTCGTCGTCAGAGTCAGTGCCAGGCTCCAAACAGTCATCATCTGGCTCCTCCATAGAAGACTTCCTCTTGAGAGGCGAGGAACCAGACTCTACCAAGATTAATTGCTCAAATGAGGGCAATGACTCTCGATCGGTGCTATCCCCGTTAGACTGGACTTTCATGTCCTCGAACACATCTTTGAGTCCCGTGGACTCGTAGGAAGAGGTGAAAGTAGTATCGGTGAGGGGAACATTGTCACGAGTAGAGGACAGGTCCTCAATCTCAACGGTAGACGAAGTTTCCGAAGATGTTGTAGCCTCGACGTTCTCGGGGCGCGAATAGGTGGATTGAGACGAAAAACTGGATCTACGCGACCTGGCGACACGAGGACTAGTTCATTCTTCAGCACCACAATCAATAAAGTGGCACTGCGATACTTACATAGTCTTGAGCCACAAACGAGCCTTGGATAGACCGCGTCGCGGCGACCACCTTTTCTTCGCACTAGCGAGAGAAGGTGTAGCAGAGAAGATAAATGGCTTCGACATTGTTAAAAAATCAGCACAATAATGCGGCTTGGTGACGAAAATGGTGTGTCCTCTCGATAGCAATGAGAGCAGATGCTGGTAGATAGCAAGAGGACAAAAGCTGTTGATTCCATTATTCAAAGGAACCTCGTGTTCAACCAACCATCAGCGTGACTGTGACCCAGCAGGCCGGCTGAAAAGGAGATCCCGTTGATCCCGGTTGTGCTGTATTGTCCGTCGCCGGCGTGACCCCCGGTCTCGACTCTCGCGCCGAAAGCCAGGAAAGAACAAAGAAAAAGACCAGACCACGCGGACCACGCCCGGAAAAGAAGGATCACAGAACAGAACAGAACAAGGCAAATACTTGCCAGGTTCTCCCAAAGTCAGTCACCGCTCTACAATGGTGAATATTTCGTGTTATGAGTTGACCCCTACAGAAGCTACAAGGTGACAGAGGCTGGGCTCTAATGAGCCCTTGACGCGAACGGAAGCCGATATCTCAAATCCGCCGTTCGCTAGAAAACAAAGAGCTGTGTCCACCTCCCTTGTCTCGTCAGGTCGCAGCTCGCCAACCATAATATCCGATAAGACGCCATCGTAGATAAGATGTTCCGAGGGCGACAAAGCGAGATCCAGAGAGCAGGTGATCGGTGACGCTGCGTGCGAAAAGGTGTCTGTTAGAAAACAAGTTCCTAAGGGAGAGATAGACCTACGAGTCATGTTCTTCACTGCACATCGCAGGTATACAAACTCGTTCGCAGGCGGGAAATACTTCCCCGCGCGCTGTTCAATCGTGGAAGTGTCATCATCTTCGTCACTGTTGTACCGAATCAGTGTCATACGGATTCTAGCTGCCTCTGTCCGTAATGCCATGAGTAGGGGCATGGTCATACGCTGGCGACGTAGAGACAGCTCTCCTGATCGTACACCACCCGTCTATCAAACGGAGTGAATTTAAAACAAAAGAAAGCTAATACATTGTTGTCACCTCTTGCCAGTGTCCATGAACACATTTAAATAGTTCTTCGCGATACCAGAAAAGTTCTCTCTGGACCCTCTCCTGTTCATCCGACAGGGCCGATTTGTTGACAACAAACTGACGGTCAGATAGCGTAGGAATAGGTAATGAAACCTGCTCTTCGGATAACAGGAATCTCTTGATGGGAAGAATAACCCTGCCATGATGGAGGCCATTCAGTCTCATCCACAGAGAAAAGTAGCATCGGCCAGACCTAGTCGTTGATCCAGGAGGGATAGTTGTCTTCGACGATGCAGGCAGCACTCCTGGCGAGTGGCATTTGAATCTGCGGATCGGGCACAGTGCGATCAAAAGACTAACCTTCCTGTGTACGATCAAAGGAGACATCGAAAGGTTGACCATACATGTTCCGCACTTCGATGGAGAAAAGACACCAGCCATCTTTGTCACCGGTGTTCATGTTCAGCCTCCTGGCCTTGTCCTGACTTGCGACGCCATCCTGCAGTTTCGGAGTATGAAGTGGGAAAGGCATGATATCCATTCCAGTGCACTCGAGCATCTGATAAACCGTAACCATGACCGGATACGATAGTTGACGTGTATGGAATACTTCAGCAGGTGCCTCGCCTTCGGCTAGCGGCCGATGCGCATAGGAGTACGATATGTATATTGTGCTTTCGTTACTAAAGGCCGTCAATGTAGGCCAGCTCGGCACAATATAAACAAAAGAACACATACCAGCCAGACTTGCCCAGGGCGTTAATCGTAAGGGATAGCTTCTGACCCGGCGCAATGTATTGATTTTTGGCATCCACACTCCAGGAAAACAGTGGTCGATGGATAAGGCTGAACTCCGTCTCGTATGTATCAAAAACAGATAAATTCCCTTCAGCGAGTGCCTGCTGAGCAGGCGCAAGAGTGGAATCGTCGAAAGATAGGCGGACGAAGTCAACAGGAAGATGCGACACATTTTCCACAGTTATACGGATCGTTGACCTGCATGTCTACGTGAGTAAATCCTCTTTCGTGACACTGCGAATTCTTACTTCTCATTCTCGTATAACATTACAGCACCGTGTGTGACAGACGTTCTGCGAATGCGGAGTAAAGGCTGCTCTGGCACAACCCGAACTTCGAGGTATTTCGTAGGAACACTCTGCGAAGTCCTTTCCGGCTTTTTGGCAGCGCGCTTGTGCCGTTCCGCAGGAAAACTGAGCAGACCCGAATATTTCGAGCGACCGGTCTCACACGCCGCAGCAGCACGTTTTCTTGATATTCGCGTCTCTTCGTCAGGAGTCGACAACGGCAGCAGAAATTCCCTGGGCATGGTACCCAAGGCCTGAGCAATGCATCCACGGATCGTTAGGATGCCAGCCGCAGTGGTTTTCCCAGACAGCGTTACACGATGAAGCGATCCTGCTGGTATGATAGTTTGAATGGGCTTTGTCTCGAACTGTACGCCTGATGTACTAGACACCATTAAAACTTGGTGATATAGCTCCGCGTCGAATTGAACAGACTACTCACCATAGTGATAGTGACTGCAGCTCCAGATCGAACACATACGGGTTCTGCAGGACAAGAACAAACTCAAGCGTCTCATTTTTCACTACCAGTGTTTGTCCCTTGTTAGCAAGATGTGAGCGAGGCCGAAAATTCATGATGCATTGAATGTTTACCTGGCCTGCAGCCCGGCGGGGGTTATACAAGAAAGGATCTGTACCCCCCGTCAGAATCGGCGTGACATCTGATGCAGGTCTCAAGGCAGACATTGGCTTCTCTAGAGGTAAACGAGCAAGAGGTAGTCTGAACTAAAAGTCGTGAGAGATAGAGAAAGTTTCAAGTCCGGACACATACGGTGAGATAGTTATGCTGACGACTGGTCGTCCAGACCAATATTCGACGACTCGCATATCGCCTCGCCGTCGAGCAGTTGCAAGGGCTCGCGCCGCCTTCATATGAAGGTAATATTGGTCACCAGGTTCGAGCACATGCTGCAGGGTTTTCAAGGAAGAAAGAGAAAATTGGGCGACGGATGGATAGTCTAATAAACGCAGTGAGTTTTTGATATGTTGTCGTCCGTATAAATGCCCACCAGGTAAAGTCTCAGCGACAGCGACAGCCTCTCTCACCACCCCGATCTGCAATTCTGGCCAGCCAGACGGTTCTATAGCCGTGATTTGATCATCGTCCAGGGACACGGGCGGTGTGCTGTTCCGCCGGTCGAGTTTCGGTCCGGCAGGTTGGCCATCCAAAACCTTGACTGCATCAAACTGAATTCCTAGGATCGAACAAACATAGCTAAGGACGCGCAAGACTCCAGTGTTTCCATCCTGGCTTTCGATAGGTCGTATCCCGACGTCCCCTCGATCAGTGGAGGCAGCGCTGTTGGGAACCTTAATTCCCAGACCCAGCAGACCTGATGTACTCGTATTACGTTCTCGCGAAAACGGTGTTACACCTTCCTCTCGTCCGCATACCACGAGATCCAGAATGCAGCCCAAAATTTCGCGAAGTATGTATACTTCCTTGCGACGAAATCTGATACAAGCATATATACTTGCGGTCGCCTCGAGAATAGATATACGCTCTCGTGGATCAAGGTGCAATAACCATGGGCCGTGCACCTGTGAAAGAGTGGATGAGATTTGGGCTCTTGATACTCCTGAAGCCAGGGATAAGCGCTCCAGATGTTCGGGGGTGTTCTCATCCAGGTGTGAAAGGGTGGGCGGGAGGTAAGGAGATGGGCCAGGATGGAGCATAGCAGTGAAAGCGAGGGGACCCCAACCCTTTGATGACCAGATAGAGAAGAGCAGGTGTGTCTGGCGCAAGACAGCAGAACAGTACAGATAGGACATAAGGCTATAACAGTCTGCGTCCTCGGAAGGAGGTTGCTTGCCATAGAGGGCAATCGCCTGCGATAGCTTATCCATGATATCAGCCCACGGTTCTCGTGGAGAAGTTGGGCTGACCGGCGAAATCTGTTTGAATACTGTCAATAACAACCTACGAAGAAAAACGAATTACGAACAAGACCGTGACCGGTCACCCACGCGTCCATAATAGCCACAGTGACAGCTCCTTCCAACGCGGACGCATACCACACAGGGTCTGTCGTCGGTTTGAGAGACGAAAGTGCTTCCGTGTACCTATCGTGGGTGAATGCCCGTAGAGACTACAATTGCATAATAAATCACCAGATGTCGGCATCTACAATTCGACCAGCCAGAAGGAAGAAATCGCCAAGTGCTTTACATAAGCGAGCAGGAGACGATGCTACACCAAGAGTTGCTTGCCGCTTCTTGGCCTTTGTGCCGACAGATGTCCGGATAGATGTGGTAGTGTTATTTCGCTTGAGGGGGGGCGTGGCCGAGTGCGAAGATCTGTTCACCTCAGGCTGACTAGTGAATGGAGCGACAGACGGAAGGGAGCTCTTCACAAAACCTGACTGCATATCTTTGTCCAGAGGCACAGGAATTTCGGAAAGAGGAGGAAGGGTAGGAAGAGTTGCTGAATTGAGGTACTCATTTCCCTGGGGGCTCTCAAGTGCTTCAAACTGAGAACAAGATATAAGACTCTCCAGCAGGAAATTAGAGTGCACCTACTAGAACACCGAATTCACCGAGAATACGAGAGCAAAGCTCTCCCAGCTGTGTGCCTATGTATACCTTCTTCTTGTCCCCCATCATGCTAGGAATGACTACAAGCCCAAGATCCTCGCCTTGGTCAAGGCTGGTGCTCTCGTCTGTTTCCTCGAACACAAAACAAGTCCTAGCCAATGGATAGATACTTCCTGGAGGGAACATCTCCATAATGGTCGCATGAAAGTGATCGCGTATATCAGAGAGGAGATCCGATTGCGAGCACGAAGCAACTCCTAATACTGCCAAAGGAAAATGGGATGGTCGTAACAACGAGAGAGGGGTGTGCGCGAAAGGCGGCGCGTGCGAAGGGAAGGATATGTTAATTTGACCGCCAGACATGACTCTGGGCATAAAACGGTCTGCAGATTAGAAAATATTGAGCATCAGAACCTTCAGAAACGACGCGAAATGTACACTATACGAACCTCTATCATCCTTGCCGCTCTCTGGTATGTCGACATGCCTAATCTCCTCGAAAGTGCGAATTTCTGCGGCATAAGATTCAAATGAAGACTGGGGTATCAATCCCACGGGTATAAGTAGTATTTGAAGCTGCGCTAGCGATCCAAAAGCATGAGAGTCCATATGAGTGGGTTGGACAGACGACACGGTGCGGTGTAAGTACTAGCACACTTACGTAAGTAGGTACGCTTTCCGTTCTGATTCTGAGCAGCGTCGACGTTTCTTTGAACTCCCTTGCATTTTCCCAATTATGGTAATTCCTGTGCTACTGTGTTTACATGTGTTAACATTTGTCGAATTAGGGCACCAGCGACAAAGCTTTGGGCAGTGTGTTGCTGCTGGCAGCAGGTGTTGTCTTCTCGTACTACACCATCTGGGCCCTGCTACTCGTACGTGCTATGCTGTAGTACCTTCGACCCGCGTTGATATGAAATGGACCTCTACAGCCTTTCTTTGATCCTTCAAGCGCTATTCATGTCTACTTCCCTGCCCGTGAATGGGCCGTTCGTCTCCCGGCGATCATTCTTGTGCTGGGCTTGACACTTATTGGCGGTTTCATCGGTACTACCATCGTGAAGGAAAACCATAAACGCGCCCAGAGAGCTCGATTACGCGCAGCGTAACTGCGCCATGTTGTTTCATATGTTATTCTTTGTGGGACTCTAAAAAACATGTCTATCCTGCGATCTCATTATTGTCTCGGGTAAATGCAGCATCATTACAATGGCCGTGCCGTCCGATAAATTTCAACCTAATCCCAGTCCGTATACCTTTGGTGTTGTCATTTCTCTGCGATGGCGCTCTGGACGCGGTTTTTCGTATCCAATACGTCCATTCTCTAGAACTCTCAGCTTTTCCGTCGCAACTATATCCGCCGCAGCCTGGTTTACGAGCACGTCTAAATCCACTTCCTCAGGTAATTCAACAATGCTCTTTAGCGCCTTCGTTATCTAGACCCAAATGTCAGTATTCAGCATTCTTCGAACGCGATTTTATGACTGGCCTTTCCAGTCGCGGCGTCGCGTTGGCCACCTAGATTTCGCAACCTGTTGAGAGTCGCGATATGTGATGACATTTGCATAGCGACCGGAGACCTGACGGATCGCAAAAAAATAAAAAGATCCGCAATGGTCGACCAAGTCAAGGAAGACAGGGTCTGCATGCCCAAGATCGTCATGACAGGAAAATGATATGAACCACCAAGCTAACTCACGACCGACAATCCCGACTGAACTTGAGCTTCAAAAACGCGTACGACGTTCTCGAAAGGTGGCCACAACTCGTTCCAGACCATCATCGCAACTTCGTTGCCAGTTTCTTCACGCACCGATTTCTTCATGGCCAGCATGATCCACAGCTTTATTGCAACGTATGCGTGGTTGATGTCCGTGATAGCGGCGTCGGATGGGTTTGTTCCTGCTTGTAAGTAGACTCGCAGTGTCGCATGATGAATCATCGCAAACGAAGATAGGTGGGCGAAGAGGAGCGTAATATACGACTCTGTCTTGTCGAGCAGGCCGGCAAGCAGGAGTATATTCCACGTCCTGACGGTGAACGAATGTCGCGAATGTTTCTGCAATGTCTCTTCTGAATATACCGACGTTTCGGCAATCGAGGACTCACTTCCACACTAATCTCGGCGAAACGTGCCAGGATACTGGACTGATGTGACGCTGCTTGCAAAACGACATTACCGACGGCCATGGAAGCAGAAAAATACTGCTGCGACATTGTATTTGGCCATGTATGATACTGGAGGAACGAGAGACCGGGATCCACCAAATCTGCAATAAGACCTTGACGAGTACCTAAAAAACCTCGTGACAGAGCCGCGCTTTCATCGTCCGTAATTACCTGAGAAAGGTATTATGGCAATATTCATAGCAGGAAATATAACCATACCTCAATGATAGATTGCAAGGTCTGAGGCTGGACGGGGCTTTTGATTCGCAACCCGTCAGTCATCAGCTCTATCAAGCTGAGCAAAATAGTGTTCTGGCTTTGGGGAATATTTTTGTCAGGCGTTTTGCGATAAAATGTCGAGCCGATATCCAGCAATTTGGACAAAGTCGCCTTATGGACGGAAAGTCGGGGCAGGAGAATACGAAGTATAGCATCGACGCTTGGTAGCAGGTCCTGAGGATAGCTGCATCAGCGAAACGTTAATAATTATTGAGAAAAAAATAAATGTACTCGACCGTAAAATTTGTTGTGCTGCAACAATATGGTACAAATCTCAATGAACGGTTCTGTCTCAATGCCCTTGATGTAGTGATCACCAGAGACCGTCCTTCGAGCAAGCTGCACAAGTTGCTGGCCCACGTCTGTTCATTCAATCGTCGATATGGATGAGTTATGCAGAAGTTCGTTAGACAAAAAGCACCCACACAGCATCAAATCTCCTGTATATCCTTCGTGGTAAATAAGCTCCACATATGTGAGTATGTTGCCGACGAATGTTGGAATGCTCGGTCTATCGACCTCATTCACGCGACCTAATGTATCCCGTAAAAGGACACTGGGGAGGTGCGCGACTGGTGGAGACTTGTCCGTAGGCTCTATTATCTGCTTGATGACCAGGAAAAATTCCTTGCTTTGAGATTTCTGGCGGTTCAAGGTAAGAGTTCGAAGAAAAAAAGTGCCAAAACATTCCACCTTCATCAAGTTAGCAAATAGACCTCCGGAAGCGTATCTTTTAGAAAGTCAGTATTTCTTTCATCACGGTCAAACAAATTCCTACTCCATCAAAAGAGAGCTGATAAAGCCTTTGGCTTGAATAATGAGAGCATCATGTCCGTGTCGGCTTTGTTCTGCAATGAGCTTGGCGACATTTTCAATGGCAGTGCTGAGAAACTTGCAGATTAGTTACAGACAAAGAATCGCTCCTATCAAACACGCACTAGACCATGACGCCCCAGAGTGAGAACCATCGCTTGATGAATGCCTGAGTGACCGACAATGCAATCTGACGGAGCTCGTAGCTGAGCTCTTGCAACAACAGCTCGGCGACGCGCGCGACTGACTTCCGAAGAGCGGACTGCAAATATTTGAGGCCCTTGCTGTCAAAGTCGTACTTATAGACAATAATGCCGATCATCTCGAGAAGACTTTTGAGAGTAAGAACAGGAAGTTTAGACAGATCATCCACTTCCATAGATGAGACAAGGTTCAAAAGCAGATCGACGAAAGCAGCGCCTATCAAGACCTTGGCAACTTGCTCATCATCGAAAGGTGTACTCGCGATAAGGGAAGAGGGAAGCTCCACCATAGTGTATGCGTCGATGACGGGCATGAGTTCCGATATGCAGGTATATGCAACTTCTGGCAATTCAACGAAGTCCCCATATTGAATAATCGATGTTTGGCCAGACTGGACAACGGCGACGTTACTGAACCCAAGCAGTTCGGCCAAGTGATACTTCACTCTGACCAAGGAAGCAAGGTCAATTAGAATACTGTCAGAGAGCATTTGGAGGCTCAACACCAGCAATGCGACCTAGAAGACTATGGGATGCGACATTACGGTCTGTATGGTTTTACTTACTCTGAAATTTGTCATGCAAATATCGGCGCCTGCCGCGTCAGAGCTCAAATCAGGATTCCTGGCTGAGAGCCCGTAGATGGACTACGCAAGGAGAGTTGAATTTGCAGACGAGTTTGGAGGAAAAAAGGAACTTCACCATGTGAGCATAAGCAGGACCGTCATCTTGTTCGATTTGATGATATTCGTCTTCTGAAAGTGCGTCGGTAACGGCTTGCCAAGTAAGCACTTGATGAATGAAATCAGGGTAGATTTCAAAACTTTTTGAAACCGCTTGCCTTTCCACCGGGGAAAATGAGGGTGAAGCCGTACCAAAAACGAAACAAGCTCCCAACGCTCAGCAATTGGCGATTTGGTCATGTAATCACTCCAGCACGCTGAAATGGCGTCAAAATGGGCGGGGTGAAGCCCAGCAGTCGCGGTATCCATCATTAACCGAATCTCTTCCTGCATATGGTCAACATATGCCTCTCAAGCCAAATCAGTAGATGCCCACTTTAGTATCCGCCCAGATAAGAGAGAAGAATCGTCGGAAGATGTCTACGACCGCAACTCTCCACTGACGATCTTCGACGGCGAAATGAGGACTCAGGGAATCCCACACAATTCTTGTTAGTCGGACCGATGCTTCGAGACTGCAAGTGGATGATATTAGAAGTCAGTCCGAAACCCAAAACTAGCGAATGACAAACCGCTGTTCCCAGGGATTGTTCAGATTCAACCACGAATTCAACACTTCGTGGAAAGGCTGCGAATCCACTACTAATACACGTAGAAGTAGGCTGGGTCGGATATTTGAAATATCGTCGCGTTGAATTCCATACAATTCCCAAGCACTGTATGCCACAATGACACTTCGTATCGCAAGGGTCTCTTGGTATCACTTGGTATCACTCACCATGAATTGAGCAATTGTCCGTTTCGCAACACAAAGTTGTCAATTTCATAAGACTCGAGGAACGGCGACTCCATGAGACACTTTAGGAACTTGGCGACTATACAAGTCAGGTCGTGGTTCACAGCTAGATAGCGAAACAAGGCGCCCGTGATGCGGGGATCTACTATGATGGGATCCATGCTGCCTGTGGCTGCTGAAGCCATTTTACGCCTGATGAATGAGGAAGATGAATTCACGGTCAACGCAACATTGAAGAGAATCGTACCTAGACGGGAGATTCTCGACTTCTTCCTGTAGGACAAGACCTAAGGACAGCAACTTTGCTCGGTCGCAGCCGTAAAGGAGAAGGCACGTTGCGAGCGACATTCGAACAAAACGTAGGCTAGCAATAATGGCGTCAAAATGACAAAAAACGCTACCATAGTATGGACTGACGCTTCTTTCTCTTGTCGTCGTGTCGTAAAGCAATCGTGGATCGTGGACGCCAAATACGCGTCTAAACACCCAACCACACCCTGCAATTCAACCCTCCCCAAGGATCGAAGCCAGACGGTGGACATAATGGCTTCAACCAATGTCAACGAATCGCTCAAGCTTGCAGTGAAGCTTGCAGCGAGATCAACAAAATCGCTACAAATATACGATGGCAATTCTATTCCAGACCGCGCTATGACACACAGCCATCTGACACTAGACGAAAAAGATTCAACAGATGCATTGGCGGTTGATTTCAATGCTCTCCAAGGGTCTATTGTAGGGGCTTCCTGCAGATTGGGTAGGATCATGGTCGTGGACCGCTTCGCGTTATCGTCCTTCAGCAATCGGCGGAGGTTGTTCATGGGCTTCACATTTCGGGATAAGATACAAATATCGAAAAATGAAGGTTCGGACACTTACGTGCTCGTGTAGGGAATGAGAAGAGACAGACTCTAACCAACGAATGAACACGTCGTCAAGAGCCGTGAACATCACCGACGACTGGGCTAGTTTCGAGAGGCAATATAGGAACTTGTCATGGCTTGCTACGTGACCCTAGAAGCAAATGAATATATATAGAGAAAATGTCAAGAGATCTAGCGATACCTTGTCACTATCCAATTCTCTGAAAATGTGACGTACATAGTCGTCTTCACTAGAGAATTCTTGGCAAATTTCATAGATCCATTGACCATACAAAGACGGGTCTTGGTCATGCAGATACATAAGCCAAGGCACTGCATATCGCTGCAAAACGTGTCGACGGAACGCTATGTAATCACCGACATTGACCTTGTTGCCAGGGTCCGTCGGACGCGAGTCTCTCATAGGCGGCCATGGTCGGTCCAAATTCTCACCAGTCCGAACACCGGGCAAGACTTGGTAAGTCTGCATATATTCTAGCAAACTTGACGCCAAACGTTCCTAAGGCCATGCTCAGCACACACGAGTGTATACAAGACATTGACATACCCCTTCCAAGATCCAAGATATCACCGTCTTCGCGAGTCGCTTTTCGGCGTAGTCGGAAAGCATTCCATTTGGATGGAAGCGCCTGAGCAAGAAGAGGAACCCGACCTCGTTCACGAACAGGTCCACGTCATCCAGACAGGCCTCGATGGCAGAGACAAGCGTTTCCACGGACATTGATATATCCAGGCCCAATGGTAATGGGAAAATGCAGTATTGGCTTTTGTCAGATGCAGTGTCAGTAAACAAAACTGGGTGCGAGTCGAGCCGCTCGAAAAATCCGAGCTGGTGGAGATGTGATAGAAGGTATTTCGCCGCTTCATCGGAATGTACGGCAAGCTCGTGCCCCAGCACGTCTCGCATATGTCCAACAGAGGCAATCTCGTATGGATTCTCGCCGCGCGACTGGCCACCGCTGTCCTCATCAGGGTAAATTGGACTTTCAACGTTGAGAAAACCAGGGGATGAAGAAACCGACATGGAGGTGTCCACCGTGAAGGGGGATTTAATAGTGGTCGTTATATATGCGAGATGAGACCAGTCGAACATCAGGGCATGAGAGGAGGCAGATATGCGGCTTCGGTCGAGGAACTCAGATACATTTCCGGATACAGGCAAAGAACCCGCCTTGAGCAACGACTCACACCATGCCGTGACGCGGTGCAGCTCGAATTCCACGGATTGGTAAGTGGACATGCCCTCTACTTCTTTACCTTTGCCCTTCTCGTTGACGACTATAGAGCCCAGCGCGATTCCATTATCTAGAATTTGCAACTGTGTCCAAAGCATAGCGTGCAAGACGGAGACTTGCTCATAAGACATACTCTGCAGGTCGTCTTGCGACAGCCTAAAGGTATTGTCGTAGAAAGACCAGCATGACTGCCTAAGAGTCGTGCCACCTATGACGATGTCCGACGCGTCAATACTTGAACCACTGCACGTGTTTAGGCCAGACGGTGTGATGTTCTCCAAGCACTTCGCGTGTGCAAACTGCCCACACCCTCGGCATCTTAATCCCTGGGCTGTGCAGCCCCATAGAGGCTCGTGACACACAAGACAAAGACATAGAGTGAAAAGATTGGCATATTGGAATACGTGATCATGAACAACCATCGTGAAGGGATGGGCATCGCGTCGGCTGTCGAGGAGGTTAGAAAAACGGTAGATGGCCATCTTCTGCACGTTGTCGTCGAGCGAATACTCGACTATATGGCATCCTGATGGACAGTCGTAACAGTCAAAGTGGACACGACAGAAGCAAAACGGGCATAGAAGGCCAAAGCCATCGATGGGATCTTCACAGCAGTGACAATCATTCTTGAATGGCGATTCGCCTGCACGAAGTACAAATCGCCACGGAACGAATTGATGTGCATATACGTTGTCTTCAACAGTATGTTTGACTGCAGGGTCCTCGACAAAGAAGGGAATACTGGGAGGTTGGCTAACGACGGCATGCCCGACAGCTCTGCCCCAAGTGTCCATGAGTATCATAGCCGTGGACAGGCGCACAGACTGGTGATGGTACGCAAGTACGTTGAGTACGTCCAGGTACCAGTCCGGCTTGCTAGTACCCATTTCCATCATGAGATTCCAGAACCGCCGAGCGGACCATATTCGTAGCGTCTCAAGATGGGAGATGTTTGAGTGCGTGGGAGGAGTCGTCGGTAGTCGAAGACACTCCAGAGCCGCTGCGATGAAAGGCGGTAGAAGCGAAGCTAGATAATACAAGGGCAACGGCTGCGACGGCGCTTCTACTGAAACGAGACCTTCTCTCTGACCTGGCCCGGACCACTGTGACCACGACGCAGTCGGTGCATCCTGAGCCTCTTCAATCTGGATGGAAACAATGGGAGCTTCGCTGGGCTCTGTGCCGTTGCTGATGTCAGTTAGAACTTCTCCGATAGCTCTAAGATCCACCAAGGTCTGACTGGCTCCCCGGAGAAGGGTCTCGAAAAAGGTAAGTAGCCAACCGTACATTTCTTCAGGAAATGTTGCAAAGGCGGGAATCATGGCAAAGCCGATCTGAGCTACGATACGTGGGTCGTCCCGATGATTGTACAGCAGATGATGTGCAACATGGAGCGCAACGGCCTGAAGGCTCTTGGGGGGATACGCGGCACTCGGGTGCGATGTTTGATAGCGACAGTCCTCTGAAACGACAGACGCGAGAACTTGGATACACGAAGACAGAAGTTCTGGTGTCTGGCACTAACGTCAGCAAGCTGAACAATATTCTTTCTAGGACGAGTACCTTGAGATGCCCACTGTATGATGAAGAGGGAGATGGGGACCTGACATCTGTTGTTCGCGAACGACGGAACGGCGACACAGATTTCCTGTTCTTGGGACGAGAATCATCCTCAACAGTCACTTCACTGAGTTTTCATCATCATCTACATGTTATGTACACCGTGGCAAACGTATCGTACCCATCATCCAAGATATGCCATCCTTGCACCGTCGAGAGCACGAGAATTTCGCGCAACTGAATGAGAAGGGCTATTGTAGCATCCGTCGAGAACCCACGACTGGACGGCTCCCCATCCTCATCATCCTCATCATAGTCGTTGTCGGCGACAGATCTTCGTGGCTGAGACGCGCGTGTAAATTTGACAGCCCCCCTAACAACACCGAAAGCACTAGCCAGCCCAGAAGTGTCTGCGGAGCCAAGCCCAACCTTGAATGCGCTGAACACGGAAGGGGGCATAGTTCTCTCCCGGAGTTGTTGAAGAACATGAGCGAGTAGCTTGCGAGACTCTGTTCGTGCTCTGTCATTATTTTTCCTGCTTGGTCGTGGTGGAGGGGGGAGTAGAGGTGAAAGTGGGGCTCGGTCGAATGGTGTTCGCGTACTAGGCGTTGACGGGCTCAGCTCGGTGAATCCTGATGTGCTTTCTGTTACAATACGGGGTGGGCGTCTGGAGTCCAGAGACGAAGATGTGTGGACCCCATCATCCAAAGAACCGTTCGGGGAGGACATACTAAGTCGTGGAAAGTGGTCTCATGGACAGTGAAGTAAAACTATTTCTGTGAAGCACTGCATCCGTCGCGCAGTCGTGGCGACGTGGCGACCTGTCAGAAGCGTGACTGAGCCAGCAGAGTTGCAATGAGGTCCAATTACAGCGCCCGAGTGAGAGTTTTGTCTACCACAAAACGGTTACAAGCGCTGCCCGACCGCAGCGTCGTATGTCAAACATGTCAAGGGCACTTCGAAGCAACGAAGCGTTGTTGGAGGTGCCGATTGTCCGTCGAATAATGCCGATCAATTATTGATCGGTACATACCATATTGATCGGCGGCTCTGGGTTATGCTGGAAATGGTTAGACCTCTACTGCAACGCCAGCTACAAGTCTCTAACAGGCTTTTCTCAAAATCTTGAGTCTTCGACATCACGCCTGTCTCTGAAGATGGTTGAACGCTCACGCTCGAGGTCTGGGGAGCGCGAAGCTCACTCTCATCGTCACAGCCGTCGTCGGCATTCTCACTCCCGTTCGCGCTCTCCACGACGTCGCGCTCGCTCGCCCCGCCGGTCTCGTTCTCTCATTTCGCTTCCTCATCAAGCACGTCCCATTTCAGAAGCAGATTACTTCCGAAAAAGTGATGAGTTTCGCTTATGGCTCAGAGATGAGAAGGATCGGGTTAGTTGATGACCTGCTGAAACCTCCTTATCCAATTTAACATCGTCTAAATCATTCCTACCATGGTCTAACTGAACAACGTTCATAACGCATTTCGGGGGTACGGTGGAATGGACCCTCAATGCTCCCGTAATGTTTTCTCTTGTACGCCGACCGCATTCAGTATTTTGATGAACTGTCAGGCGAGAAAGCAAGAAGGTGTGTAGCTGTATTCCTTGCATCAACTGGTGGCTAATGATATGCTTCGTTACCCAGCTATTTTCGAAAATTCGTCAAGGTCAGTTGCCCTTGCTTCCTATTGAAACTTGTTAGTCATCTTCCATAGCGATGGAACAAGGGAAAGTTACCGGGTGAGCAGCTCAAGTATCTTCGTGGTTATTAATTCCTCTGATGGCCGTGTGGTAGATGAGTTCTACGCCGGTATCGACACGTCAACGATAGACGCCCAATCCCAAACGTCTTATAAGTGGTCATTTGCGGACAAAAAGACCAAGGCTGACGAGGAAGCTATTCGAGCTGTCCGAGAGGAGGTGGGCACTGCGGCTCGGGTCCGCTCGGCGGTGTCGCCATCGGACAGTCAGTCAAAGGGGCCAGTAGCAGGTCCGTCCAGTGGACGTCTTCATGGACCAACTTTGCCATCATCTGCGGATCTTGCTTTTGCTCGCGAAAACGAAGCCGAATCGATGAAGCAGGATCGAAAATATGACCTGCGGCGTGATCGTAAGGAGGCCAAGGACCGAATAGAAGACATGGTAGGCCCTCGTGAGGTTGGCCGTGAGGGTATGCTTGAGAAGCGTGCTCATTTGAGAGAGGAAAATCGAGCGTATCGCGAACGGGGCGATGACGGGTTTGAGGCGAATGAGTCCACCTTGTACGGTGGCGGCGACAGTTTCAAAGAAAGGTATGTGGCTCTGCGACGTTCTCAGTAATATATATATATCACTTTTTTTTTTTCATCAAGAATTGCACGACGCGACGCAAGCCGGAGGAAATATGAGCAGGCGCGTGAAGGCAAAACAATGGAAACCCGCGAGCGCGCAAACCAAATGCGAGAGAAGGAAAGGTCGACGATGGACATGTTTATGAAGCTGGCACAGGAGCGCTTCGGTCGATAAACAGTTCCTACTTGTCATATATTCGTAGAAAGTACACATAATGTCATTCCAGCTGACTTGACTTGACAATCATTTGGGGCAGTGCTATGTACATACATATGTACCAGCACCATGACGTCATGCGCGCTTCTTGCCACGTCTGAAATGCAACTTCGCGATCACATGATCCGGTTGACAATAAATTTGAACTCCGCCATCAGAGCGGACAACTCCGCTGTTTCTCCATGTTGTCAAGGGCTTTTGTCCTCTCCCCTCATCTACTGACGAGTCCGGCTATCCCTTATCACGGTCCGGCCATGGCATCAAATCGCAATCGTCCAGCCAAGTCCCTTTCCTCAATGCCAACACTGTCCCAGGTCGCTGCGGCTGCTTCGGCACAGAAGCCCCCCACATTCTATACTCACCGTTTGAACATCTCCCTAGACCAAGCTGCATCTGCGTCATCTTCACCATCCAACTCAACACTGCCCAGCACTCTTCTATCGCTTGCATCACATGTCTATTCACGCGGCGAGTCGATGCTGGACGTCGTCGCGAACGCCGCGGAATGTAGTCATGCATGTGCCCATGACCATGACCATGATTCCGACCCTGACAACGAAGACGAGGAAGACGATCTCCTGACGTCGTACGCGAGCTTTTTCCAACGTCTTCGTCAAGCTCCTCAGCAAGCGCCGCTGAACAACATGTCTACGACGATGCCCGCACCCGCCGAAGATGGTGTCAAACGGGTTAGGCTCCCCAAGCCGAAAATGCCAATGCAGGGTGAACCAGGCACTCGTTTTTTCCGTTACCCTTTCAACTATGATCTCATGCCTGATATCGCCCGCGATTCCCTTAATTTTGCTACGTTCCAACTCCATTACTTGGAAGACTGGTTTTTGGACCCGTCCGATTTTGCGCAAGAAGACGTGGAATTTGATCCACCGAAGCCTCCATTCCCGCCGTCGCTACAACCGCCCTGGAAATGGCAAGAAATCATGTCGGCCTCTGGATATCAGTGTGGAACTGGGGAGCTTGTTCTACGTTGCCTGTTCTGTCGCAAAGTCTATCGTGGCGTTAATGCGAAGAGTATGTTGACAAGACACCTTAAGAAGCATAAGATCAACGTAGGCAAAGATAGTAAGTGCGCGTGTCTGTTGCCGTTTGCTCGTCTCTGACGTGGCTGCAGAGGAGAACAAAGAGCCCGTGGAACCGCACGATGATGCAATAGTAGCTTCCCAGGAAAGTCTCTTGGCTGTGGAGGTTTCGTCACAAGGGGACCCTCCTGGCAGCAGCACTACCCATTCTTCATGTTTGCAGCTGGGAACGACAGATGATGTGCCGCCCGTCCCCACTAAACGGGGTGGACCCGTTTCACATGCCTCCCAGTCCACTTCCCGTAAGCGTTCTTATGGTGCTCTTGCCCGGTCGCGTGCACGTCGTGTCAGCGAAGCATCATCAAGCACAACGAAGGCGAGGTCAGTCTCCAACAAAGACGCGCCCACATCATTCGCTGGAAAGCGCAACTTGCGTGACAGAGTTTGTGTACCTCCGCGCTCGGTATCGCCCGTGAGTGCAAGCTCAGACTCGGATGACGAGGCCGACAATGGCGAGCCGAAGGCATCCGGCGAGCATAACGAAGACGAGGACTCGTCTACTGCTGTGTCTTCTCTTATGCAAGCGCCGCAGACTCCTTCCCACCCACAACTTGTACCCTCTTCCCCCATGCGCTTTTTCCCTCCATCTGCTTCTCGTTCTCCTTCGTGGCATCAAGGCCCTCTTCTATCTTCTGCTTTAGGGCGCGATCTTCTGCCGGACCAGTATTCCACTCCTGGTAGTCGCTTCCGCAAACGCAACAAGCTTTCTTCCCCTGCCTTGTTCTCGCCGAACATTCGCGGGCTTTTGACACCCAACATGCGTCGTCTGGCGGGGAGGTCTTTCACTACTCCCTCGAACTGGATGCCGCGTACAGATCCTTCCGACGACGGAGATAAGTTGGGCACCCCCTTCAGTCCAGTCAAGGGCAGTACACAGAGCGACTTCGATAGGGAATGCGAACTTCTCGTCCGGTCTCAATCTGATTTCATGACTGAGATAATGAGTTTTGGTTCCGAGCCACCTCAATTTCGCTTGACATCGCAGTTGGATATGAGTGACTACACTACACCGGGGCATTCGAGGGCTGGCAGTACGAGTAGCAATATGGGCCTTACATCCTCTGCTCATACGAGTGCATCGGACGACTCTCATTCGTCGATGCGCTACCCCAATGGCATCGGACTGCTCGCCGCGTCTCCTATTTTAGCCACCATGTCTAACAAAGGTGCCAAGGTGGACATTGACGACCCTGACGATGTTGAACTCCAGGCTGATAGCCCCAGGAAGCGGCGTCGCGTCGGTTCTTGATCACAAGAGTCGATCTCTGAGGACGGTTGGCGGTCTATGTCGCTGTTTGTGTCGGACATTTGAATCTAAATATTTCTCCATGATTTCTAATATCTGCCTACTTTATAGTATTGGTCCTCATTTCACTCCTGTGGTCTTCTCTATGCCTCTCTCTTTCTCTATCTTACTATGTATCTTTTCAAACACCCCCCGTCTCGTGTACCGGTGCGTCACGGCATGCTTTTACCCGCTTTCCTTACTCTAGTCTCGACATCTCGCAGCTTGCTGTGATACCCTCTTCTGTTGTACTCTGGCATCGCTCTTGCTCGTCACCTCTCGCACATTTTCCCAGATCTCTTTCCCTCTAGCCCTGGTTCCCCGACCCTCCGACAGTCACCTCTTTCCTCTATATCATGGTGTTTTTGTTTTTGTTTGGTTTGTCTCCCCGTCGTGTCCTATAGTGCTTGCTTTCTCGCTACTTATGCGTACGTGTCTCGTCAGTCCCGCTCGAATCGCGCTCCCCATCCTTGTTGTCAAGCTAGCGTGATACGCAGGATAGATATCTCTTTTCTGTATTTAATCTAACTGTTGTAAAGTGTATTACGTATATATAGCGAGAATTTCTGGTATTGCAAACCGCGTCCTATAGTTCCTCACAGGCGGACGAAAACGGAAGTAAGTCGCTCCATTTTGAGACTGCATCCCTTTTCGTTATGCAATGTCTTGAAGTGTGAGTAAGGTGAGTAAGATGGATTTAGAAAGTGCAGCGACTCTTCACGAGCTGTCTCTTGTTCGCTGGAGCCTAGCAACGTTGTCGCTGGGAATCGTAGCTGACTGCCGCTGTGGTTCACGATGGTATCTCGATCTTGCATTGTGTTCTGTGTTCTCGTTTTCCTATCGTTACCAGTAAATGCCCACGAACATGATGATAATCTCACCGACGAAGAGGCCAACAAGCCGGTCGATGCCATTCTTTGGATTCACATTTTCCTCCAGACTGCCGTGTGGGGAGTCCTCTTTCCCATCGGTATGGTATTGGGCATGAGCCGAAGTCGCTGGCATGTTCCTCTCCAGGTATATCCCGTTTAATTGTCGATATGTGTATGATTCATTGACTCTCATCCAACAGGCGACTGGCTTGGTCTTGACCTTTGGCGGCATTCTACTGGGGCACGCGCACAAGGTCATTGACGTTCGTGTGACGTTTGAAAACAGGTTTGACCCGCCACTTTGTTTAGGGCCGAATGTTCCTGTCGTCTGCGCACGGGAAGTTCGCCAACATCCTATTCATCCCTATCTTCCTGCAGCTTGTGCTGGGCGTATATCTCAAACTACATATACATGAACAAACATTGCGCCCGTATGCTGTCCGCGCACATGGAATCGTCGGCAGACTGTATCCTGTTTTTGGCTGGACGCAGATGCTGCTGGGTGCAGTTGCCTTCCGTGGCTACTGCCGTGGCGGTCATCTCGGCCAATGTCTCGCCCACTATATCATGGGCAGCGCCTTTATTGGCTATGGATGCATCCTTGCTATATTGTTCCTAGCTGGAGAGGCGTGGACACGGCGTTCAGGTCGTAGCCCTGAGTGGTGGGATTCATGGTACGTTGTCTCTGAATTTCTGATTTACCATCGTTCTAAGTCACACAAACATCAGGGTCATCACCGCATGGGTGTGTATAAACTTTGCACTACAGTATATGGCCGTCATCACTTAAACAGGGTGCGGTCAACACATTCACCGAGCACCATGGCGGTGCCTGGTCTCATAAGGATTTACAACACACGTGAGTCTGTGAGGTTTCTTTACTTCCATATATGTCTGACAGAAGTACAGCTCGCTCGGTATTATATGTGAGACCGTCGATGAAATTTAATATATTCCAATTTCTAATACCACAATAAAGGGTGGGCCGGAGGTATTCTCGGTATTTACCTCTCTAGAAATAGCCAGGTTCGTTTGACACCCGCTACTCTTGTTCTTGTTTGTTGATTGCAGGTATAGCGCAACTTCGTCCCGGCTGCCATGTACGTTTCCTGACTGTTTGAAAGACAGTATGTTGAATCTTCAATAGTATTTTCTTGACGGGATGGGCCATGTCGGAGCACGCGCAGGCACTCATGATCTCAACGAAGGTATTGTTCACTACTTCATGCCTTCGTTTGTCGTCCTGACTTCTCTGCAGGTTCACGCTATGTTCGGCGACACGCTGATGTCTGCCGCTGTCTGCCGTGTCTTGGAAATCATCCTCTTTGTGCCAACAACTGCGGAGCCAAACTCTTCCTACCCAGAAGCTGTTGAAGATGACCATGCCACGCTTGCTGATCTCAGCCCACGCTTTGCAACTTCACCAGCTGAAACGTCGAAGGTTGCGGCTTCGCGAGTCTTCAGACATCTTACTCCTTTCGTACGTTGCTGTTCATAGTTAAAAAGTTGAGTACCGTGACGAACCATTTATACAGCTATTGGTCGCGTCAGGCGTCCTTTTCATGTCCGCAACGGATGAGGAACTCGAGTTCGTAGCTGGCCTCGAGATCGATCACGTTACATATGTGCTTTTGATGTACAGGTCAGTATTTTATTTTGCATTCCTTTCAGGCTGAACTTACTCCTTTCGCAGCCTGGCGTTCCTCATCTACACGCTCATCGTTTTCCTTATCAACCTTTATTTGACATTGGGAAAGGTTGGTGCGGTGGCCTCATTCGCTAATGGCGGCGGAGCAGAGATGTTCAATGCGGACGGCGAAATAGAGCTCTCGGCCCCGTCGTCGAAGTGGTACGCTCGAGTCCCCACAGCGGATGGCGCCGCGAGGAGCGTGCCGCCTCAGCATGTTATTGGCGACGAGGAGGATTGAAGCGCTTGATATCAGAGCTTCAGATATTTTCCTTATTTTTCCACATATCGGCGTAATGTTTATGTCTTCAGTAATAATATCTGCTGCTGTTGTTGATTGCGTTTCAGTTTTGCACTGGTTTATAAATCTGAAGTTTGTGCATTAAGAACATTTCGATTCATTAGGGGGGTGAGACAAATTCAAATGTTTTCCTTGCCTTATTCGTGCTTACCGCAAAAAAAAAGGAAATGGCACAATAATAGACAGGAAGTCTTTTCCCAATTCGGAAGGCATTGCACAGGTAATTAACATAACGAATCGGAAGGTACAAAGCTGAATGAAGTCAACGAGAACACTTAGCAGACAATGAAGTTCTGCCATTCTTCTACCAAATAGTTCAAGAAATTGTTTCAAACGTGCAGTAGATTCTCATATAAAGTGCAATTGAGGACACAAGTACTCAATGGCGGCAGTACTTAATCAGTAAACTCACGTCCTCTTTCAGGAGAAAGAAATCAGGAGAGAAAATGCATACCTATGCAAAACAACATGCTATCTTGATTGCGCCCATTAAAACAGGGTTTTCTTCACGGGTGGTCGGGGTGCCTCAGGTGCATGTCAAATCGGCCCCTGAAACTTCGGGAGGTAGCAGAAGGCAGACGCTTGATTCTACTTCGTATTCACTCAGTATGGTATATACGCAAGGCCTGGGATTTCCAAATAGACAAGTAAAAAAATTGACTGCAGAGAGCCGCCTATAACGTCACAAACCAACGGGAGGACAGCGGGTATAGTAATGGCCTGTTCGTTGTTTGCATGTACGTACGTCAATCGATAACTCCAGCTGGAAAGAATGATCTCCTTTTCTACATGACATGCATAATATCTACTCACCTTCAGCTGCATTGCGGAATTTCCACAAGCTTGGGTGCGTAACGGTTTAATTGTCGAACACAACAGAGCCGGTCATGACCACCGCGCCTATGTTGGCGTCCTTGCACCACAGAGTGAGATTGTCTTTGTCGGTAGCTACACCATAGATTTTACATGCATCGCCAACGGGGAATGGATTCTCGGCGCGGTACTCGAAAGAACGGATAGTGCGCCCCATGCACTTCATGCCGGTGTATTCCAAGAGCATAAGGGCCGTCAGAGGACCATGAACAAGACGTTCTGATATCGTCGATGACACAGATAAAAGAAACCATTAAATGACGTTCCTCGTACGTACCGGGATAATGTTCTCGAATCTGAGCATATGCCTTGTCCAGGTGGATCTGATGTGCGTTGAATGTGAGAGCTGAGAAGCGGAAGAGTGTGGTTGGTGTTGGAAGGAAATCTATCGCAAAATCATAGCTCGGCGGAATATTTTTGACTATAATGATTTAAGATCCAACGAAAAGCAAACTCAAGAGTAATCTGGGTCACACCTTCGCGAACAGGGCCAGGTCGTATGCCTTCTGGTAGAAATACGTGTGTGCGTTTCTCTGAGATAGAAGGTCGCTTGGATGCACCAGAAGACGCTTTGTAGTAGCGAATATGGCGACTGACGAAGGTCATGGGACGATCGCTTTCCTGGCCCTTGAACTTAATATCGGCGGTGTCCACATCAGTCTGCGCGACCGCATCATCTCCGACACGCAAGGGCAGGCTGTTATCCCAGGAGAAGGATCCACCTGCCCACATTCTGCGCTCGAAGGGCGCAGGAGGAGAGAAGGCTGGATCAGTGGAATCGCTCCGCAGGAAGCGTTCTGGGATGCGTTCAGTAAAGAACACGAGGTGATGTCCGTATTCGAGCTTGTCTCCAATCTTGGGCTCTTTAGAGTCCCGCAGCGTGCCATCGCGAGTGGGAAGAGTGACATAAAGGTCAGACAGCTTGTCTGCATCAAGACGACGCGTCTGAAGTTCTTGAAGAGGGAACTGTGAGACCCATTGTCGGAGGGTAGAAGATGAATTAGCTTTGAATAGAATAGGCGCGCACGCCCGTGTGAATCTGAGAGTCCGAGTCAACGTGAGCATCGTCAAGACTGACAACAATGTGGTCAAACGTAAAATCGTTCTAGGAACCAGAAATTGTTCATATGTAAGTAGTCTTTCGAACGCCTGTGAGCGTGGGGTCCATCAGTACTTCCTCCGAAGTAGACAACGGACTCGGACTCACGGCGAACAGGTGGCGATGCAGCCGCATCAAAATCCTTTTTTGGCAACACTTCCCAACTTGGAATCCGTGTTCTTTACACCTCAACTTCTCCAACCACCACTCACACGCGTACATCTCGGCGCAATGTCTGGATCGCTGCGTGTGTTGTCGGCGCAAGCCAGCGCTGGGTCTTCCGTCTTTGGAGCCAGTCGCGGCGTGTCGAGCTCGCGATTTGGCACGCCTGCGCGTCGATCAGACAGTATGGACGTTGATGCAGACTCACAAAAACCGAGTAGCGATATCGTATACGCCAAATCCGACGAACTCTCTGTGTTTTTCTATGCCAATCTTCCCATTGAGGTCACACACATCCTAAAGCTTTCTGCAGACCAGTTCATTGGATCCATTGACACCCAGACCGGTTTCGCGGTCCTTGTGTCCTCACAGTCCTGTTATGTGTGGCAACATGCGCAGGCCGTCAAAGGAATCCCGACCTGCTACACCTTTAGGTGTCCTCGTGATGAATTCATTGAGAATAGCGACTTGTCACCGGCCTACCATGCTTTGCTTCCCCATGGACATGGTCGCGAACCAGGCCTTGTTCTGATGTCTGCAACGGGCCTGGTCCACTTTTGGGAAAACATAAGCATAGGTCTTGCAGGGGGGGAACATTACTTCAAAACCAGTTTGTCCCTCGCCGACGATGAGGTTGTCACCAGTCTTATACGTGGTCATGTAGGTGTCTTTATTCGTCTTTATGCTTTGACTTGACGTGGGACCCCACAGAATCACTCTTTCATCGCATCCACCAACGCGGGAAATATGTTTCGTCTTACTGTCACCTCAGCGCGCAGCCGACTGCAGCTTTCCGTCCAGCCCTTCATTCGTCCCACAACGTCACGGTTGTCCCGCTTTCTGCCCTCGCTATTTGCTTCATCGTCTGCAGAGTCTGTTCGTGCAGCGCCTGGGTACATTAGTGCCGTTGTACTTGGCGTGCAGTCTCCATCTGGTGGACAATACGTGTGGGCACTCATTGATTCGCGTATTCAACGATGGGATGTGCTGCTTGATTCCGAAGAGTTGTCTTTGGACGTAGACATCTCCATGACCGTCACGAGTCGCCTGCATTCGGAATTCGGCTCTCGTGCGCACGACCCGCTACTTCTTGATCTAGCAATGCAGAGGTACGTTTACAGTCGCTTCATAGTTTTTTGTTCACTTTCCGACAACTTATGGCAGCGACGGAAGACTAATCATATTGACGTCTTATTCCGACACCAAGGATGATCTCCAGGATAAATACGCGCTCATACAAGTGGCGCATGTCGGTGATACCTTTCGCGTTGAAGCAGCACGTGCAGTGCCTTACCAGGTGAGAAGACTTTATGTTTTACTGCTTTACGCGTCTGAAACTGCCTCGAGGGAAACTTTGGCGATGGGCCTTCGCCAAGGATCCAGCTCATTGACGATGGTCTGCTCGTAAGCGTTCAGTTCTCGGACGCATTCGCCATCTGCGCCCGGGACTCGGATTACCGCGACAGACTCGAACTGAAAGATCCTGATGCTCGGGTCTTCGGCGCTGGTGTTTTGGATTCTACGTCAGGACTAGCGTCTCCTACGACACTCGTGCTCACGTCGTCATCGATGCTGCGCATTGTACTCGATCCAGCTCGCGTGAAAAAATATGATCCTCAGTATGTTTTTTTTCGTTTGCGCATTTTTGTTTGTCTCCTCATTAAATTTAACAACCCACAGCTCGGGGCAAACCAAGTTAATCAAGTCAGTCATGACACAAGCGATTGTTTATGGGTCGGTATCGCACAATCCTTTACGTTTCCGCTTCCCGCCCGGGTTCGATGTAGATGGCCTTATTCGCGGCGCCCAGCAACTCAGTCACGCTGTGCTCGTATCAGATCGGCAAATAATACGGCAAAACCATGACCTTGGCGCACAGATGCAAGGCCGCAAGGAGAGGCTCAGTTGGCTTATAAGTTTCATCAACGAGAACGGCGCGCTGGATAAGGTGAGGTCTGCCAACTCTAATAAACAGCGATACCATCCGTACTAAAAATTTCCGTTAACTAAACAGATGCCACAGTCTGCACGCCAGAGTTTGGCAATGGACGCCGAGCAATTGTATGCCGGATATCGATTGTGGCTCCAGCACAACGAATTCCTTGAGTACGTAGATATTTTATTTCATATCCCTAATTTTTGCCCTTCTGAACGTTTATATGTAGTACCTCGCCTCAATTCAGCGTGCTGCATGAAGCTGTACTACACTGTATGGAGGACATAGATGCTACTGGGGTGCACGACGACCCCATGCGTGACTTCTTCCGCTATTGCATACCCCAGTTGGGCATGCTCCTGGGGAGGATCGTACATGTTGTCGTCGTTGCGTCTCAGCACATGGGACAGGACCTTGTCTGGCTTCTTCCAGAGGCGAACCGCATCGTGCTGGTATGTTCGTTGTCTTGGCCGTACGGGCAATACTGCAAAGATTTGAATCGCTCGTTCCCATTATAGACTGTTCTGCAATCTGCGATGGAGTTCCGTAAATACAACGCTGAGGTGTATGGCTTGCAGAAGCCAATGCTTGAGGCATGGACGAGTCAGCCCGATGTCCTTGGTGTGCTAGAGGGTCTGTTTGAGACCGCGCACCGCGCACTAAGCGAGCGTGTGATGATGGATACCGACATAGACAACACGAGCGCGTCAACTGAACTCCGTGCCCAGCTTCCGGACCTAGTAGCAACATTATTTGAATGTATGCAAGAACGACTGGACAGTGCCCCCGGGAAGGAATCGCAAAACGCAGAGCAAGAGCGACTCGATTTGGATACGAAGTTCAAACATTCGCGTCCGGTGATGCTGGAGATCCTACGTTCGTTCATTTCCCTTTTTTTTCTGGTCTTTGTACCTGAACGTTGTTATAAATTAGGACAACATAATCACGTCGAGCGCGCTTTTGCGTTGGGCGAGCAGTGGCAAGACTTCGGTGCACTCGTGGCACTGTGCCACCGTGAGACCGTGTATCCGGTCAATGCGAACCCGCACGCCGAACGAATTTCCTTGTACGTCGAGAAATTTAAGGACAAGTTCGCTATGGAGTTATATAAGTGGTATATCCACAATGGTGAGGCGTACACACGTCTGTCGTGCCCTTCCATTCAACTAATACACGATCGTCGTGCTACGTAGGCGAGCTCCGCGCTCTTTTTGCATTGGACAAAAACGGGCCGGGCCGCTACATCGACGGGTACTTCGAGCTTAATCCTGAGCCAAGCATTTCATGGCTCCGCGACCTCGAGCAGCGCCGATATGATGAAGCCGCCGACTCTATGCTCGACGGGTCGTCGGCTGCCACCACCCTGGATGCTCAGTTGGTGATGCTGAGTGTCGGAAAACTCGCGAAATTGGCGGGACATCGGGAGCGCGCCGCGCACGGTGCTCGGGCTGCAAATGCTTGGGATCCTGGCTTGTGGGATGGTACGTCATTTGTCCCTCGCTGGTGCAACGGGAGTTGACTATGTCAATGCCAGCCTACAACGATGCGTTGGACTTCATTGGCGTCCAACAGACCCTCGCCGCTGATTTCAGGTCTATCAATGAAGGTTCGGGCCGGTCAATGGAGAATCAACTAAGGATTATCGTCGAGGCGCGGGCGGCGCGGTTGTCTAGCACGCCGATACTAGAGACGGTTTGTTCCATCGTTTTCAATGTTGAAGCTTGTCTGACGCTGGTTTCGTGATCAGATCTTCAAGTCCATATCACGGCAGTTGCTCAGTGGAACGCCCCTTTCGACGGAAGACGTCGTCGATTTGTTGACGCTGCAGGACAATGCGGAGCCAGCAGAACGCTCTCGTTTTGCCACGGCCTTGGACTTGTTGGCGAGTGTGGAGTCGAAGCCCATTCCGGGCGAGTACCGTGTCATCAATTCGCATGCGAAGACGATGCCAGAGGCGCGGCGTATGTCCGCTTTCCGCACCGTTTGGAGAAGAATCTATATCAATGATGAGTCTGTGCCTGTTTGTTTCCACTGCTGTGGCCATCTCTAACCTTAGACCTCGTTGTTTTCTCATTCGACGATACGCCTTCAGTTGGGACTCGATTCGTCTAACGGCAGACGTGTCGGATGCTGAATTGACTGCACGTTTCCGACGAACGGCGCTGTATACAACGTTACGTGCGTTGCTCATACGTGACAATTCGGATCGCGTTCCGGTAGGGTACATAACCGTTCCAGACGAGGCGAAGGTCATACCATCGGAAGAGGAGATCGAATCGCGCTGGCCAGGCATGGCCCCAGACGAAGTTCATGCTTTGATGCACGACTACGAACTGGAAAGCCACACGCTTGTGGAGTGGAATCCTAATGATGTTTACGAGCGAATTTGCGAATTGGCAGAGGAAGACGCGAGATTGGCGTACGGTACGACGCCTATGGAGCCGTGACGACTTATGTCGCTGTGATCTTGTAATGCTTATTTTTGTAATGTTTCCGTTGTAGTTGGCTATTGACCTAAAATTCCAGTCGTCTTGTGGGTGTCGTCACGAAAACTTTTCTGCAAGAAGATGAGGTCCTGAAGTACGCATTCGTGAGTCTTTGCAAAGCTTTGAGGCGGGCATGGAGCTCTGGCATGGCGGCTCCGTTCATGACCCAAAAAGGAAAGCCGGCCGCCAGCCCACTCGCCACACACACAATGCATCCACAGCCGGCTCTAAAACTTGAAAGAGATTGCAAATGCTGCCACTACCTGCTTTCTACGGCAACTGTTGGCATTTGGATCTGCTTGGTATTATTTGCGTATCTTTGAGCTCATACCATATTCAGCAGGTAGCGACGACACTGCTCTCGAGGGCGACAATCACTAGCAATCACCCTGAGCGCAACGAAATGGCCGGCAGCGAGGAGTATAAAAGCACGCCTGCTCGCCATGCTCTGCTCCCCATCGCCTCGCATCCACAGCCCTCTAATCTCAAATCGCCCTCTATCGCATTTCGATAACACTGTCAGCCAACATGGCTCCGTACACGTCTTCCACTTCCAAGGCCTCTTCGTCCAAATCTATCGATGCCTTATCTCGATCGATGGCGCGGATACATATCCAGCGCGAACAAGCGGCAGCCAAGGCTCACCGTTCGATCTCAGGTTTCGCGCACATGAGACGTGTGGCGTCTGGCGGAGGGGCGCTCATGTCTGTGGTCGGCCAACGACAGCGTCGCATGATCGTTCCTCGCCATCTCTTCCGCCCGATACACTGCTGTAGGTACGGCACAACAAATATGACCTGGGATGGCAAGCAGTGAGTGCATATCTATTGTTGCCTTGTGTAAACGTTAACATGGATCAGATTGCTCGCCAGCCTCGCGCGCTCCATGAACATGAAGAATGTTCCAGCGGCCCTTGCTCAGGCGCTGGATAATATGACGACCTTTGTTCCTCCCACCCACGTTCTTGCCATCCGTGGTCCCAATGCCCGCCACTCGCTTCTGTTATACCCCGTGCACGACCACGTCCTGCGCGTGCAGTGTCCACGCCTCGGGGCCGTTATCGACGCCTACAAGTCCGCAGGCGGACAGGGAGAGACTCCCATGGTGCCGGTTGCCTTGCCCGTGCCTCAGCTGTTCTCGTCACTGCTCGCATTCCTGTATACGCGCGATGACACGACACTAATCGCAGCGGTGTTTCCAGAGCTGGCGAATCTCGAATTCATCAGTGCCTTCCGATTCGCACTTTCCTTCGACGAAAATGTCGACTTGTCGTACACGTTGAGGAGCATCGTTGATCGTGTCTCTTGCACGTACTCGAGATCGGACATGCTGCTTCGCATCACCATCCGAGTTGCGGCGCTTTATAGAGACGCATGCCACATTGGCATCTGCGACGGAATATTTTGGCGGACACTCGAGTGGATGTGGTATGTCGTCGTGACTGCAATTAGACGCGTGTCTCCCTCCGCTTGAATATGCCCATTATGCCCATTATTCCATTCTTATCCTCGTTTCATATCATCTTGTGCACATTTCATCACTGTTTGTCTGTCTATGCCCTATGCAACAATCCTTATGGTCATCGTATGGTTATTTATAGTATATAAATAGTGTAGACATTTTGATTAATGTCTCATTGTCAAACGTCAAATGCTGAGTGTTGGCACTTCAAATTCCCGAGAATGTATCGTCTGGACTCCCGAATGTGGAAGGGTCCACGTGATCGTGCCGTTTGTTCTGATCGCCGATCTGTTGTGGATCATCTGCATCTGCCTATCGCGTGCTTACCGCTTACCGCAAACCCTCCACAGACCCAGGTTTGTTGCTCTGAGCTGCTCTGGGGTTGCCTCAAGTTGCCCGCTCGAGTGCATGTTCTGCTAGGTTGACGTTGGCTATGTAACATCCTGTCATGATAGTACGCTGGGAATCTTATCGCGATAGGCATAGAAAGGTAAACCGATTGTTACAAGTCGTTCACGACACAGATTACGGACTGTCCTAGGGGGCAGAGGTCTGTCCGCATGCTCATGAACATGTTTTCTCTACACTCCCTCCTGTTCTCATGACATTTTTCTGGATGCTCCGAAAGATACTGTCGAAACGTTGCACGTCAAAAGACCCATCGAAAGTTTTATGGTCTTCCCTCGTTCACGCATATATTTTCTTGAAACACCTAGAAGGCAACGATACTCTATGCTCCAGCGTTTATCTATTAGTACATTGTGGCTCTCCGCTGTTCCGGCGTACCCGGAAGCGTGGTCTACTCGGCTGACTTTCTTATACATTTTCCATTCACTTTTGTTGTCTATGCTTTCGAAACTCGCCTTTCTCCGAACTGTGTATGGGATACAGACCGGCTAACTCGTCTAGTCTATATACTCGTCTGACACGACCCTGTGCCTGCTGCTCTTCTGGTGCCTTTACTCTGCACTAGCTCTGACTTGCGCTAGCACCATCCCCAAGTATAAATATATATTTACCATGGCAGAAGATACGCCGCCACCGGCTGTTGCTCTTCATCCACATGCCTTCCATCTCTTCTTCAAGTGGGATCTCAAAGGCTAGCTCTGAGATGCGGATCGATGGCGCCTCGGTCGGCCATAATTCGACGCTGGACGATGTAGCTGCTGTAGTCAGCGACTCGGAAAGCCTCAAGCGTTCTCGTTCTGACGCTACCCATCGGAATCTCCAGGTTAGCGTGGAACCATAAATTAGCCGAGAAAAAAATGACGAATCAGCTGAATAGAGCCGCCACATAGAACTTATTGGTATGGCCACTGGGACTCTTTTTTGACACTATACAAGTCCGCATTGAAGCTAATCGTGACGTAGGCGTTGGTGGAACTATTGGCACAGTTCTGTTCGTGCAGATAGGATCTGCATTAGCGCACGGTGGCCCCGGCAACTTAGTGTTGGCATTTGTTTTATGGTCGACCTTCATAGTAGCTGTGAACAACTGCTTGGGTGAGTCGTCGCGCTAAAGATTCGCTGGCATTTCTCAAAGTTGAATGTCCTGTGCTTAGTCGAAATGGTGACATGGATGCCGATCTCATCTCCTTTCGTGAGTGTTGGTCTGTACCTCCGTATCGAACACATTCTCATGACACCGCCGCGCGCGCACAGGTCAGATATGCGGAACATTTTGTGGATCCTGCGCTAGGCTTTTGCGCTGGGATCAATTTCTTCTTGTTAGAGGCCTTGTGCATACCATTCGAAACCACAGCTTTCAACCTTGTGCTCCATTTTTGGACAGACAAGATCCCTGTCGAGGCCGTTATAGTTTTTCTTTTGGGATCTTATGTGTACGTATCTCCTTCCAAATACGCCGCGAAGGAGACTGAGACCCTGCAACTCCCGGGAATTCAGTCTGCTCAATTGCTTCGCTATCCAGTATTATGGCGGTGTGTACTTATCCTTATAGGGATCGTCCAGTTGTTTGAGATGATTCGCACTGCAGAGTCGGAGTTTTGGCTCGCCATAGGAAAGGTACGCGAATTCATCTCTCCGACCTGATGTTGCTTACGAGTTGATGTCCTCATGTGCTTTGCGAAGATCTTGCTTATCATTGGTCTGACTCTGTTCACGGTGGTCACAATGTGCGGAGGAAACCCTATCCATGATGCGTATGGATTCAGAAATTGGGATCGTAAGTCCGTGACTCCCACTTCTGATTTCCTGGTTGTTGAACAAGCATCAGCGTCGAAGGTGCCCGGCACTCCGTTCGCGCCATACCTCAAGCCGGGAGCTGCCGGTCACTTTATCGGGTTTGTCGCGTGTCTAATCCAGGCGTCGTTTACCATAGTAGGTCAATACACAAATGCATAAGCATGCCATCCGCAGATCCTTTCTTACACCATTCGTTTAGGCCCGGAATACATCGCCATGACAGCTGGGGAGGCAAAAGCGCCTCGTACGACCATGCCGCGCGCCTTCAACAGCATCATATGGCGCATGATGGCATTCTTCATTATTGGGGCGATCTGCGTCGGAACGGTCGTGGCTTACAGCGACCGAGACCTCATTGATGCTTTGTCCGACGCGCATCCGGGAGCAGCGGCGTCGCCTTATGTCATTGCCATGATCCGCATGCACATCCCGGTTCTACCTCACATCGTCAATGCTTTAATCGCGACATCCATCTTCTCAGCTGGAAACAGCTACATGTTCTGTGCTAGCAGAACTTTGTACGGTCTCGCTCTTGAGGGCAAGGCACCGGCGTTCATGAAGAGGTGCACGGCTCGCGGCGTTCCCGTTTATTGTGTTGGTGCGACTTTGGCGGTGTCCTTGTTTGGTAGGTCATACTTCTTCCTGTCATTTTTCTCGAGACTCAACTCAGACTCGATCCCCACAAGCATTCTTGAACGTGTCTGATAGCGCGTCCAGAGTACTAAATTGGTCAGTTTAACTCGATACGAGCGTACCCAAACGCCGTTCACTTTTCAGTTTATCCCCAGGTTGCAGACACTCTTGGCAGTTGCAACGTTGATAAATTATGCCATTATCTCGGTTAGCTACCTTCGGTTCTACAAGGTTCATTCTCTCCTTTATATGTTTGCAACCTTCGTGTAACCTGTCTCAGGCTCTGGAAGTCAACGGAATTTCGAGACGATCGTTGCCGTACCGGAGTCCCTGGCAACCATTTTGCGCGTGAGTGCTATCCTTGCTGCATCATTCGTCTCCGTTTATGTGTCGTTAGTTATTACGCTTTGTTTGGTACAGTCACCATGGCGTTTGTTGGTGAGTCGTTAATTTTGGTTACGGTACATGTTGACTTTTCGTTGTGTGCCAACTCATCAGATGGATATATGGTATTCCTTCCCGGTCATTGGGACATAACCACGTTCATATTTTCGTACGGCATGATCCCATTGTGTCTCGCGTTGTATGTTGGGTGGAAGTTATTATACGCGACGAAGGTCAAAGCATTTTCTTATTTTTTTCACCGTACAGATTTTAACGGATGATTTTCCAGTTTAGCAACCTAAAGGAGATTGACTTCTTCGAGAGAGAGCGACGAGATGTTGACGATTATGAGAATAGTTTACGCAACGGCAAGTATGAGTGAAAGCAATTCTTCAGTTTTAAAGTTATCATCGAAGACAGCACAAGGACAGCATCATATGATAGAGGCAGTGGCAGTGCGGTTGCAGACTTCCCGCATGTGCATGTAACCTTGGTGGCACGTACGTTCGAGCTTATCACAACACACCCATTATAATAACATCTTGTGGCACATGTCCGAACAAATACATAGATACAGTCAAAACAAGAAGAATAATTATGAAGAAATCAGTTTTGCAGACCGATCATCACTTCTCAAGCAAGACTCCGCATCGCGCACAACGCTTCTCTCGGTTATAACTGTGCAAAGAGTGAGATCAGGGTGCGTACACAAGCTACAAAGAGGCTGAAGCTCACTAAAGGCATATCAAACCGATTGGGAAGCACAGAACTGCGGTAATGATACCACACATGCCGTACTTGGAAGTAGGATCATGGACTCCCCGGGCACATTGAGCGAAGACTAGTGGATTGAGTCGATTCATCAGAAATAATAAATGGATGATGCGCTTACGTTCAGCTCGATATATCTCGCCAACTTGAGCTGCGGATACTGGCGCTGGCCCGGTACCATAGGTACCGTCTGGTGGAGGTGGAGGGGCCTGATATTCGGGAGCGGTTACGTTGGGTCCCTTTTCTGTGGCCATTCTGAGGGTACTATTCGAAAAAGTTGTTTCTGAAGGAGACGTCGGAGATGGAAAGCTTTGTGGAGAACTTAGAGGGATTTAGTGTAAAGACCAGGACATCGAGCCATTTATATCTGGAAGTTGCGAGTGCACACAGACTTGCATCATTGTTAGATTCTTGATAGACAAATGTCTCATGACATCATGGGAGCACGTCCTCGCGTATCGGGCAATTTTTCCCTCTCCACCTCCACCTCCAGCTTGTTTGGCCTCCCCCCTTTTCCTAATGTATCATAATTACATTCTACTACTCATCCGCGCATATTTCTCACACTGCTGCTCCACATTGTTTCAGTGCTTACACTGCCGTCTGCTCATGCCTGAAAAAATTTTCCACAAATATACATTGCGTTCAATCGATGCGTGAACTGCTCTCAAACCCGTTCAAGTTCCGGTCTGAGTCTCCTCGTACTCGATTTAAATGTCACTTAGTCAAAGCCAACAAAAAAGCAACTGTTGAAAAATGAAGAAGCATATTTTCGTGGCTCCAAACCTGAAAGTCGTGAAGAAACCATACAGACGTCCGGGGATGGCAATCGGCGAGAATAGGTGGGGAGGATCACCGTGATCGGGCGATTCCCCTACTGATCGCCGGCCCTCACAGCCAGTGCGCCCTGCTGCCGCCCCTACTTTCTCTCATTATTCCTCCTTAGCTTCCTGCAGCTGTACTCTACTCGTATGTTGGTCATCTCGCTATACAATACAACGTGATCATAACCATTGTATTGCGTGATCTGCTCGCTCTGCAGGGCCTTTCTTCGGGCCCTCTGTTCGTCGATAACATACTTAGCGCAGTGGTGGAGACACTTCACGCCTGCTTGGTATTCTATTGCGATGCGGTTTCTACTGAAAGGGTATGTGGGCAGGTACTACAAATGATCTAATAGTCCGTCGGCGATACGCCCATTTATGATATAAGCTTTGGAGACGAAGAAGCACGAAAGAGCGGGAGAGACAGGACAACAGGAACATCAAACAACAGAAGCGCAGCGCGCAAATGGCAGACGGATGAACACTGTAACGATACGGCAAAGAATATTGAACGATCCATCTAAAATACGATCCGAGATAACAAGACGCACAAAGGTCCATCCAGTCAGTCCGAGGTAAACAAATGAGAGGCAAAGGGTATCGACAATCGTTGAGAGCGCAGAATGAGGAGCCGTAATAAGGAATAATGATACAAGTGAAAAAAAATAGCACTAAGTCTGCAAATTCGAAACGTCATTGACCACTTACAAGTTATGGCTGTTTTGGTCATTGTGCTACTAATATCCGAAGTCTTCCGACACAAGTTCGATTTGACCCCGTCGGTCTCCGCGCCTGAGCCGCGAAGGGTCGATCTGCAGGGCGACATGCTTTCGCACCAGTGCGTTGAGAGATGTGGGACCGCAACCTGGAAGAAACAGAAAAAATCACTTAACATAATCCGAGAGAGAAGACAAAAAATATGATGGGACAACTCACAAGCAACAATAATTGACCCCGTTGCCATCTGGACCTCGTCTCGCAGTATGAGATCCAATCGTGGCTTGCCTGCGCGCGCGAATTCCGATACGATCGACACATCCCGCAGTTCTCGCCTCGACATGTGCAATCGCGTATCATAGCCTGGCGGCGACTCCGAGCGCTCAGCATAGACATCACCTAATGGCGACGGCGGGCGGAGCACTTCCAGGTCTGCATCAGTCATGAACGATGCGGCTGATGGGTGGGGAGCGCGAATCGGCTCAGCAAAGTGTGTCTTGAGCCGCGGCAACTGAGACCGTTGGCCGGTGTGCATTGAAGTGAGATCATCCCTCCTCTTTTGCTGTAGAACACCATCTTCTGGTAGTAGGGGCCGTGATGGCGCAGCGGCGCGCAATTCTTGAGGAACAAGTGGCGACAGAGCATGCACATGTGTGGATCCGGACGCCTGCACACCAAATGAAGGGAGGCCAGGTGCCGCCTGCTCCGGCACCAGCCGCGGGGGAATGGGTGACAAGAATTCGTCCAGATAGTCGTCCACAGGTGACGGCTCAATGCTGAAACGTGACAAGTATTCCTCCTCTCGCTCTTGTCTTTGTGAAAGAAGGTTTGCTGTTGAGCGGTCAGACGACGCGGAATCATTGTGCTGATGCATCGCCAGGTCCTGCTCTTGCGTGTACGGTACATGGCGCCTTTGCATGCTCAGTTTCCTCGACTTTGCACGGCGTAGTGTACCCGTCTTTCGCACGCGTTGGCTCAGTTGTGCCTCACCGGGCAAGATCATTACGGCGTCTCCGTCGAAATCAGCAAGATCCCGCGTGTAGTCCTCTTGGGCCTCCAGGTTTCCAGAACGTACTGGCGAGACATCCTCATCGCCGTAGACACTTGTGTATGCGCTCGTGTCAAGATAGCTCACAGGTTCCTCGTCACTGTCGGTAGGACCTGGGCTTGGACTCCTCGAGTCAGTGAAACGGGACCGTGGCGGGGCCAAGCTCTTCTCGTTCCTTGGCGAACGCAATTCCAGTGACTTGAGACGATGTGGGCGTTGTGACATGGCGTTCGTCACAAAAATGTCCACGCCTAACCCTGGAGGTGCGATCATTGAAGCGCACCGTCGCAAGATAGATGCACACCATTGCAGATGAGCTACGTATTGAGGACAATGGTAAGTATGCAGTTCACGACAGACGATAATGTTACTCCAAACTCACAGAATTCACGTATGACCCACACAAAACGGACGCGCCGCGTTGCAAAGCCAGCACGTCCCCAACAGCCAGGACGACCACCCAACGCCTTACCATCACGCCCTGCCAGACAGAGGCAAATGTACTCCAAAATCGACATGCCGAAACTGACGCCAGCTCCACCAACAACAATGACTACCGTCGAATGAGCACACCAATCAACACGAGCCACGCTGCCAAACGGTCCATCTGCCATGCACCATGAGTACCTGAACATTGACACCCACTAATGCGCACAATGCGTGATAACTTACCAACAAACATTCGAAGCACAACACCGGTCTCGGGCAGGACTGCGTTTTCAGGAAGTAGCTCCCCTGGATCGCGTTTCCCGCCACGAAACGCAATGTTCTGAACGTGGTCCCAAAGGTCACGCGTCCAACCTTCCTTCACACGAACGAGGAAAACGATAGCACGAGATGACGCAGTCGTGCCTTGCATGTCGCATATCGATGCCGTCGTGAACGGGTGAGTGACGAACCTCCCTACTGCTGGTATGTTAATGAGGAAATGCTGGCCAGGCGCCCACGTGACATCTGTTGGGGGAATGAACGTCAGGCGGACGGTCGCGCCTGCGATAAGCTCTGCGCGACAAAACCCTGGCGGTGGGCAATAGTCGATGGCCGCTGCAGGAGCAAAGAGTTGCTCCCGCCAGGCATAGCTCTCTGAAAGGTACGGCGAGATGGGTGGATGAGCGTCCGGCGTCGCCGATGGACTGAGCAGGTAGCATGATCTCTCACTAAGCGCGGATCGGGGAGGAGAAAAGACGGAGATGGGGTGAGGTGGCTGGACAACGGCCTGCTTCTCAGGGACGCCGAACAGCCCATTGGAATAGATGAACTGTACTCCGCGACACAAGCGTTCGCCGATCCAGATTGCGAGTGCAACGTAGCACCAATACGCAACGGGTGGATGATGTAGCGCAGACAGAAGTAGGGTAAGAGGAATGAACAGAATGTGTAGGAAATAAAAAGACTCGTAATGGTGTCTGCGGATGAAAGGCAAGGAGGCTAGCATGAGCAGAGTCATGCAACCAAACGCAAGCCAGCCAAAGATGAACTTCTCGTACAAGAAGGCGTACGTATAAGCATTTTTTCCCGTAGATGCACGGCGATCACGGAAAAGTTGTACGCTCCAGAGCACGACATGCAGAAAGGTGAGAAGGTAGATGATGATGCCAGTTCCGCGATGAAGCCAGGAGAGCTTGTCAAAGTGAAGTTGAAGCGTGAAAGGTAGCGCAAACACAGCGAATGGCGGCAGCTTGACAGCGAGCAAGATACACAAAGGAAGAAGGGCAAAAGCAATCAGGCCGGTTCGTCCGCCAGAGGTCCACCAAGCCTTGTAAATAGTATAGCTAGGTTGGTAGTTGATAAAATCGGACACGCTATAGCTCCGGGCGAAAAGAGAGGCGGAGGGCTTGATGTAGTCCGGGCCAGCAAACGATAACAAGACTGTGACCAGAAAGATGGCCTGCGCTGGTGTCACAGCCGAATTAGACAGAGTAGAAGAGACATACAGTGAGGGTGAGTATCTGGCCATTGGGAGGGAGAGAAGACGGATATATCTTGATGCCGCGTTTGCGGGCAAGACGAACGATATGTTTGCCGCGCCAAGTACGCCGACGGAGGGCCCATCTATTCCAGTACGCACGAACGGTGGTGCCTGATGACCAACCGGTAACATGGAGAATAGTGAACATGAAGAAGACGGACAGGACGCAGAACCAGAGAATGTACGTATAGCGACGCGAGTTGTCGCTGAGCATGTGTATCACCAGATAGGCGGTCATCCTGTGCACGGAGGACGGAAGGGGGATCAGAAACTGATACACGGAACGACAGTGCGCCACAGGCACATACCACTCGAGATCGTCAGAATAGTTCGGGGTGTCGGGGTTGGCATTGCCAGCTGCTCGTGCGACGAGAGCAGCTGGATCACTCGAAGCCATGTCGCAACGAAGAAAAGGAAGAAAAAAAACAGGTGTTTTTATGGTCGGGGCATTATTCGAAGTCAAAGATCGGATAATAAGCTTGCTTTGCGCAGTTTGCGCAGCTTGGTGCTGTTTATGTATCCTGACGCTTGTCTGCACGCATTTAAATAACTTGCTGCGTTCTATTTTGTGTCATCTGTACCAGCGTCGCTTTATGCGTACATCCTCGCTTCCATTCTGTGCGTCATATGTGCATGCGAGGACCTGGAAGACACTCACATCGGTCTCCCATGACGTTAGGCTCTCGGGTACATATGCATTGTTCGCCCTCTTTCTTCACTAACAGTGTGCATCGTCGCCCTCAGTCGTGTGTCCACCACAACTTTTGAACTTATGCTTATGGCCGACGTAGTATATGCGTGGTCTCCCGAAGGCAGACCGGATGACTCGGTCATGTGCTGCAAACGAAATGTATTTTTTTTCTTTCGGACATCCTCGTCGCTGGCCTTAGGGCAGGTGTTGCGATCCAACTATGCCTGCATCATCCATGGTGGAAATTTGTTTACATCGCCGTACACAACGTAGTCTCCCGAAGCCAGACGGAAACAGAGAGATCCCTCGCACTCTAGGTCTCTCAGGGTCTCTCTCGTACATAGCACCGATCGGATGCTATCTACCCGAAGTACGATCACGTGAAGCGGTACACCATTAAGCAAACTTCCGTATATGTTCAATCCATCTTGTTACTTGTTGGATTACGAATCTTAAGCTTAACGACCATCTCTTCACAGCCGAGGCAAATAGCTCTGACTATCTCTGAGATCTGATAACCTGTTTTCTCTCCGATTAATTGCTGCTGATGATGCATCGCCATCCTCCAAAAAGGTCTATATAAACATTCGATGTACTCCAAATCCTTCCTCATCTCCACCTTGCGCAGCGCTGGTAGCTCGCAGTCAACTCAGGACATCTCCAACCACACATTTCGCAGGTTGTATACGTTTTTTTTTGCAGTTTTTCCTTCGCGATGTCTCACCCCTACTCGATTGTGCTTTTGATTGTTTGCATTCTCATCGACATCCTCCAAGTCGCATGCGGACCCGTCTCGCGAGTCGCCCGTGCCGCTGCGAATGAAGAGAGCGAGGGAGAGTAAGCATCTTCTCTTTTCATTGCACCGCAGAATCACAAATGTTGACTCATTGTCTCTCTTTCAATCCTCCGTCATCTGCGGCGCTCTCCATCTCATCCTACAAACCCTCCATCTGCCAGCTCTCTAGTTGCACTGGCACCAGAATGCCCGTTAAGATGGTCCCACAGAAGTGTCATGACGCCGGTGGTGTTGGGTGGCAAAATCCCAGTGTTCCGGGGTCCTGCTACAGGCCCGCAGCAGCAGCTCAGCACCCGGCCCTCAGAAATAAGAAGGGGTTTTGTTTCCATTAAGGCCATTAGGCGACTGCAGCACGCCAACGTCGCTGATACACGCATGCTGATGCTGTTGTCACCGCCAGTGTCAACATTCATAGTCTGTAGTTGTGGGCTGCAGACGATGTATTTATGTCCTTGTGTTTTTTTTTGTTCTGTGAACAATAAATTTTGACCGTGGAATCAAATTGCTGGCAAGCAGACGTTCAGGCACGGCGACGTACAATTGCAACAGTGCCCAAATCGACTGCTTCGAAAACCTCTACTTACTTATATCTCACGTAATGACAATACTTGCGAAGAGCCCACTGAGAACATCAAACGAGAGTCTGCTAAATATCCGCAAAAATGGTCCATTGCAAATTAGCAATTAACATTCCACATGTAGTTTCACAATAGACAGGGAAAAAAAACAGATACTTATACTATGTATGTAGTGAGTTCATTGACAGTGCTGTCATCGTGACTCATATATTTGACTACTAAAGGAGTTCACGTTCACGCACTTCCAACGCAAGCCAAGCTTCCCTTTAACAGCATCCTCAGCCCTCCAGCCAAGTATTACAATCATCTTTTACAAAACTGCCCGATTGGCACGCAGGCGGTGGCAGTCGTTCTAATGCCGCGTCCCGCTTGTCACCAGCAATCCTCTGCTAGGACGTTAAAGTAAGTTAAACGCAATGCAAGCAGATATGCAACAAAATACACACTATAATTCAATCTACTTACATCCCATTTATCTTTCTACCACCACCCACGCACCCGCGTACTAGTATCATGCTACGGTCACGCCTGAACGAACCTACAATGCATTCGTCAAATTATCTGAAATAACTAAGGGTTTGCACGCACCTCTTTACCGGTCTTCTTGATCTTGGCAAGGACCCCGTCGTAGTCCATCGTGCCCTTCACGATAACCTCCTGCTTCTCAAGACTAACACTGTATTCAGAGATGCCTAGATATCACCTTCATCAGAATGCGCTGCAGTCTACAAACACTAGGGGCACAGCAGCAACAGACGTGCGAGCACGATATCGTCGCGAAGCATGGTACCCACCGGTCTCGTTCGTCTTCGTCTTTTCTAGCGCACGTGTTACGGCGTTCGAGCATCCCGAGCAGGTCATCTACAAGAGCAGTGTTCAACTCCCCAGTCCATATCGAAGTGGATCAGTCGGTTCATCGCACCTTGACGTCGAACTTGTAGGTATGTTCAGACTAAGAGACGGCATGCTTTAGTTACGATTGCCACATCATCGAGGACTGGTTGCGCACCATGTTGGCAGAAGATAAAAAAGCGCGTTGGGACGAACAGATAGGAAGTGGCGACGCTGGCTAGCCAGCAGTCGTAAGCCAACTTGGCTTATATCCCGTCGTCATGATGGATTGATAATCCAGTTGCTGATCCCGGTTAGTCACGGTCGCCGAAATAAATTCGTATAGTGGTTTGTCTCTGACGTGCTATTAGTAGTATACAGCCTCGTTGTCAACTGCACCAGCCTAATGTCTACATGACTGTACTATCTGTCAAGAACATCGACTGCGACGTCGCTCAAGGGGCACGTCGCACGACGCTCGTACTCTACACGTGTTCATAGTTACAAAGCACCAATTTATACCATTGCTCCACCAGTCAGGGCCCATCAGGAACCGCTGCCACACGACCCGGTTTCTCCATGTCGCACATCGCTCTTCGTGAGCTGAGAATTTGGGGGCATCAGTGAACATCGTCATTTTGATTCAAAATAGCGTTGTGCCACAGGCGGCCGAGCGTCGGTTTTACATTCTCATCATTGTTCGTCTGCATTCTTGCAGACAGCAACGCAGGTTATGGGTGCGGCGTGCGGCCTTCGGTCATTTCAACAGGGTCGTCGGTCGCGACACTCTGCCAACCACGCCCAGCCGGCGACCGCCACCGCATCCGCGAAACCCAATATGCCATCCATGCTGAGAATGGATTTCGTGAGTTAGGATCTGAACAGTAAGGGATAATGGCAACAGACCTAAGGGGCGCGGCATGTCCTCGGTGCTTCGAGTGGTTATGTAGTAAACAGGTATGCCCGCTAATACAAAGGCTAGAGAAACGTTGAGCAATTTCCGAAAATTGGTCGTAGAAGAACAGACCTAGCACAGCTATTGCTTCTAGTGGTGCCGCGAAGACAGGCATGCAGAGCAAGAACAGGGCTACCTGATGAAATTGTCACTATGGCGTGAAGATAACAAGAAAAGGATCCAGTCGTACTGCGCAAAAAGTGAGTGGGGTTGTTATCCATGTCCGGTACGGCCTAAGGAAAGGATTAGACTTCCGCAAAAAGACGGGGAAGTATACTCACCGTTCTAGCATAGGCTCTTTGTAGCGCAAAATCACTAAACCGAGTACCTATCATTATGCTCAACTTTAGCTGGAATTGCTCAAAAATGCGGATGCTCACGGTCAGAAAGTAAAATGCCCACGATGCGACGACTGAGAAATTGATGAGCGAACGGAAGCCCCCGCCTATGAGAACGAAGCCGGCGGTGATGGTGGCCTGAAGAAGCGCGGCATTCAATGGTGTCTGTCGCTTCGGGTGCAGGCGTCCAAACAATTCCGGCAGGAATCCCTCGCGGCCCGCTGCGTAGATGAGTCGTGCGGATGTGAAGAATGATCCTGGCGAAGCGGTGTCAATTCACAGGAGAAAGCTGAAACAAGTGCATACCATTGAGCGCCCCAAAACACGAGAAGGCGACCATAAATGCGAAGACAGTGCCTCCAATCGGTCCAAATAATGCACGGCCAAAGTCCATCGCGACTGTATTACTTAGGCCCACCGTTGTCTGCGTCACTGTTCTTACTATCCATGTTCAGTATGATCAAGTGATTAACACACCTTGTCCAGTACCACGAAGTACGACACATTTGCGAGCAGGAATAGACAAGTTACGATGGCCATGCTCATATGGATCGCGCGGGGTATGTTTTTCTCAGGTTGGTGGATTTCGCCTCCAACGTAGTTCGCCTGGTTCCACCCGTCAAATGCCCACAGTCCAGAATAAAGTGCTAGTGAGAAGTCTGAAGGACTTTTGCTTGAGCCTTCGAACAACGGTTCTCGAAAAGAACTGGACTCTTTGCCACGTGCAAGTTGAATAATACCAAGAATTGTAATAGATACCTACGAAAGGAAGGTAAGGTAGGAAACATTCATTTTATGGCGGCACTTACCAGTGCAGCGACTTTGACCGCGGTGAACACGACCGCGGCTCGAGTTCCCAGACGTCGCGCTCCAACACACATTATTGTCACGACCGAAATGGCAATGACAGCTGTAAGCTTGATCGCCCATTGGGGTATCGAATCCGGAGAGACATCCGTCTTCGTGGTATGCCAGAGAATACGATTCAGGTATTCAGCGAAGATGAGGGCTATGACGGCCATGCTACCGGGCTGCAATGCGATAATGGAGGTCCATGCGAATAAATACGAGATGAGTGGCCCGTATGCATATGAAAGGTATGCTTGTGGTCCACCGTTTTGGGGTATGGCCGAGCCTAGCTCTGCGAAGCTGCTTGCACCTGTCCAACCTGTATGGAAGATTGAATATAGGTTTGATTAATCCTGCTCGAAGTCCATGTCATACCCAAAATACCGGACGCTAGCCATACTAAGAGACTTGCGCCTACACTGTTTGTGTTTGCAACTACAACGCCTGGTGAGGAGCTGAGGGACAGTGAGCGCCACGAAATGTTGCTTGAATCGAACATACAAAATTCCAGATCCTATCTAGGCACAATTGTTCAGCAAATGGGATCCCCGAGTACATAAACACACACCTGCAGGCCAACGATCAACGCTACGCCTGTGGATCACCGGTCAGCCATTCCACATAACTACGTGATGACGCCAATCGCACCGTTCATCAAACCTATGTTTTTCTCTGGAAAAGCGTGTAATAACTCCGTATCCGCGAGCGTTTCTGACAGAGGAAGGAGATCATTCTGGTTGAACTCGAAGAGGGAGTAGGAGCGGGCGCGATGGGGTGCGGGTCCATCAGAAAGCTCGAGTGCGCGTAAAGACTCGTCCGAATCCCGAGAGAACGCCTGAGATGCGGGGGAATCTATTCGAGGTGATGATGGGAACGGAGAGAGCGCCGCCATAGAGGTTGCGGCGAATTGACCAACTGATGCGTCTGTTTAGCCGGTCACAAGGGCTGGTCGCGTCGAGCAAGTTACATCCAGGGGCGTGGCATCGACAAAACGGCAGACGCGAACAAAGATACCCGCTATCAGTCACCGCGCGGCGCGGACGGACATCGACGCGGCGACCACTAAAATATGATCGCGATCGACGATTTAAGTGTCTTCGCAATTGGACTCGGGCATCCATCTCGTGTGTTTAATTAAGTCGGTTTCATTATCTTTGTTCTGCTTGGAGCACTCTGGTATGTAGAAAGGACCCCGCGTGTGTTTTCACTCTCAGCTTATGATTGTGCAATACAAAGTGGGCCTTTAGATCTATCCTACTCAAGCCCTTGTGGCGCAGACCATTCGTTGTCCATCCACGGCCATCACGCAGCGCCAACATGTCCACCGCGTCGCCAGTCATCACTGTCCCGGAGGGGTTCAAACTCCATACCGAAAATGGCGCCCATCTCTTACTGTCGCCAGATGAAGCATTTCTGAACCCCGTCCAGGAATTCAACCGTGACACCAGTATTGCTTGCATTAGGGTGTGGACGGAAGAGCTAAACAAGAAAAGAGAAGAGCGTTGGAGAAGGGCTCAGGATACGAAACTCCAGAAATCGGCCAAGAAGAAACAAAGGGGTATGTCTTTGCTTCCTTAGTCATCTCGATTCTCGAAGTGAGGCGAAGGCACCGGTCTTTAGTGGACGACTCTACCGCAGAAACCAGTTCGGAACAATCTTCAGCTGTTGAAACGAAAGCAAAGGTAACTAATGTCAATATCTGCTTGGGTGCGCTGCGATGTAAAGCTCACTCAGTTGTAGTACTATCCGTACAAGTCTACCATCATCGAGGCACTCTCCGCCACTGGCTTGCGGTCTATCCGGTATGCCAAGGAAATCCCATTGGTAAAGTGAGTTCTACATCCTTCCCACTTCCAGGTTTCATTTCATCGAACGCAGGTACGTCATTGCGAACGACTTTTCACCTGCTGCTGTGGAAGCTATGAAACGCAACGTCGAGCTCAACGGTCTGGGTCCTACATTTGAGGACACCACCAGCGACTCTCCCAAGCTCGCATATCCAGGTAAGGTCAGGGTAAATCAAGGGGATGCTAGGTGCATTCTTCTCTTCAATATCCCATGATCCCTCATTTACGCCGGTGTCAGTGCGCTCATGTATGAACATCGTCACCATAAAAGTCAGGTGGACGTAGGTCGGTCATCAGAACATTTGGCTTACTTTGGAGGGCTGACCTTTCTTCCAGTCGATCTGGACCCATATGGCACGGCCGCGCCTTTTATCGATGCGGCAGTGCAATGTGTCTCTGACGGCGGATTGCTGTGTGTGACCTGTACAGATCTTGCCACGTTGGGCACGGTCAACTACCCAGAAAAATGGTATCTGGATTTTCTCAATGTTTATGCTATACCAATGCGAATTGAACAGCTACTCATGTTACGGGGGTGCACCTGCCAAGGCAGAGTACTGCCATGAAGTTGCCCTGCGGCTGGTTCTACATAGCGTGTCCACCGCTGCCGCACGATACGGGCGATTCATCACACCCTTGCTCTCTCTGTCTATCGATTTCTATGTCAGGCTGTTCATAAGAATAGAGACCGCGCCAATTGAGGTCAAAAAAGCGGCGTCGTAGGTCGTCTCTGCCGTCTTTCTAATACATCATTGAATCTAATCGACGTGTCGTTAACAGGAAAACTTCACTGTACTACGTATGCAGTGCTTGTCAGGCCTTCTACGAGCAGCGTCTTGGACGGACCGTGGAACGTCGGAACGAGGTCACTGGCAACGTGAATTACAGCTACAGAGTCGCAGCCGGCCCACCACTGCAACAGTCGACTTGCCCTCAGTGCAACTCGACGCTGCATGTAAGTGCACCATAGATCTACCGCTTTGCCATATATCAGAATCTTCCGTTGCTCAACGTACAACTCCTCGTCCAGGTCGCCGGCCCGATGTGGTCCGCACCGCTGCACGACAAAAGGTTTGTCAGCAATGTGCTGGACCACCTGGAGGAGAATGGGAGCAGCTACGGCACCGCAGCGCGCATGAAGGGCATGCTGACCGTCGCGCACTCCGAGCTCGACGCGCTGTTCTACTTCACGCCTAGCAAGATCGCGAGCATGTATCACAGTGTCACGCCGTCGCTCGACGAAATGGGGTGAGTTCCACTTTCTGCCCCTTCTTTTCTTCCGAAACAATTGAGTAAATTTCGCTTGTCTAGTTCTGCGTTGCTCAATGCAGGCTACGAGATCTCGCGGTCGCATGCGTGCCCCGGGTCGCTGAAGACCACCGCTCCCGTGAATGTCATTCACGATATCTTCCGGGGCTGGGTCAAGAAGAACCCCGTCAAAATGGAGAATCTCCCTGAAAATTCAGCCGCAAAGAGTTTGTTGGCCAAGGAGCCGAGGTGCGTATGGTTGGTTCAAGGACACCACTTTTCTTTCTCGTTTTTCTCCCAAAGGAAGTGCGTTGCTAATGAACGGAAATTTCACAGCATCGAGGCGGATTTTACACACCACGCGGGCTGTTCCGCACTACTGTCGAAAATCAAGCTGGTACGCTACCAAGAAAATCCGACGAAATACTGGGGCCCTGGGACCAAGGCCTCCGGCAAAAAGCGCAAACACGAAAAGGTGAAGGAGCCGGAAGGTGGCGCCGAGGTTGAGGCGTGATTATATGCACGATCTTCTGCCTGGACTGCTGAAGCCGTTTCTGCACCATGAATATACGATTAATGACAGATCTGCACAACTTCGGTTCCATGTCCTCGTTGATTCAAGATTAAGAAAACGTTAAAAAGTACTGTGAGAATCAGTATTCTGGCCCTCAAAGGGTGATATAAGACCGAAATAAGTGGAAATCTATCCAAGATGGTCGATGATCGACATAAATAGAAAATCCGTCGTCCATGATATGCTAACAACATAAGTGCTTCTCCTAGACCAACTAACAATCAAGTCGCCCTGCTACAGAACGCCGCAATCGCCGACCCACGTCGCCTGCATAGGAAAACCGTCGTGCGTACCGTTGCGGTCAAGCCGCCTCAGGACGTCCCACCCATCGACAACCTCACCAAATATAACATATTTGCCCACGATACGTTCCAGTTGCGCCGGTGCGTCCGTGAGCACGACGAAGAACTGCGAAGTATTGGTGTTTGGACCGGCGTTCGCCATCGCGAGCGTTCCCATCTTTGGTCGGCGCGCCAGTCCCGCCGGCTCGTCAGCAAACTTGCCGCCGTATATTGACTAGCAGTAGAAAGAGGGATCGACAAAGAATGAGGTTATTTCATTTTCATGGAAGGGGATTGGGTGAAGCAGAAAATGCAGAGATCTCATCGTCAGAGGTTCAAAAAACGACAAAAGAGGCAGGGATATACAAAACTCACATCGCCGCCCATGCCATCACCCTTGGTCACGTCGCCGCCCTGCGCAATGTATCCTTGCACGATACGATGTATACGGTTGCCCTTATACCACAGGCGTTTCTTCGGTGCGTTCCGGCACATGCCCGCCTCCCCAGTGCACAGTTTTCGAAAGTTCTCCGATGCACGGGGAACATCCGTGTCGTAGAGCACAAACGTCAGACGTGCCGTGCTGAACGCAGGATCGGCTGTTGGGGGCTGGAACGCGAGGGGCTTTGGTTTCTTGGAACCGAAGGCATTGGCGAGGAACGAGCGGCTAGCCACCTTCTCAGCATTTTTCTGCGCGTTCGTTTTCTCCAGGGATCTCTGCTGGTCGGGCGACAGATACTCAGGTCGCTGCGGCAGGGAAGGATTCTCTGTGAGTAGTGTGCACGCCGCATCGTACGCCAACTGTTGGCGGTCAAACTTGTCCTTGTCGCCCATGCATATGTCTAGATAACAGTGGACCATTGCGGCACTAGCAGAATTGCCAACGCTTCTGCTTCAACGTGTGCCACAGGCGACAGGATTGAAAATGAGAGGTATTCTGTTCAAGTTGTGGCACTAAGTAGCACTAATTCTCGTGTTGTTGTGACGCCGTAAAAGTTCACGCGACTCGGACACGACGCGATCACGTGCACACGTCGGTGCTACCATGACTTTCCTAATTAAGTACTTTTGAAGCGATCAACTCAGAAACCTGAGAAAAAACAAGCAACTGAATAGTACACAGCTAACCTTTTAATTTGACCTTAGAATACAGTACATGATACATAGACAATAATGATATGTGCATGAGGATGGATCGAGATGTGCATGCGAATGGTATAACGTGTACATAATCAAGCAGGACGAGACATGGCAGTCACGATGACATGCCACATCGCCTCGAGTGTTCGCCAGAACAAGTCATCACAAACACCAAGATGACAAGCAACTTTGTGAAGCGATACAGCCCGGACAGTGAAGCGAACAAGCGTCTCACGCCTCAAGTGTGCGCGAGACATGCGATCCACTATGCCTTTCAGCGTGTACGACAAGTCAACATTCTCGTCGAAAGAAAGCGCAGTTTGGCAGTCACTGATGAATTCGGGATTCGTCAACTCGGGAAACACCGCCGTCAGTAGCATCGTGTCGTTGCGTGTGTATAGGAACGCTAGCAGCGACGAGAATAACTGGGGTGTGGGCATTGTGATCGGCACCATGGGCATGTTTTCCTTCCCAGCAGCGGCTTTGCAGGCATCGAGGACACTTCCCAAGCGCGTGCATTGCGCACGCAAGACGTGGTCGTGAACGGGGTACAGCTGCAATGACTGGCGTGCATCGGAGCTGCGAATAGCAAGGACGTGCGTGGGAGGAACATATGTCGTCATATTGTCGAGCGCCTCGGCAAGAGATGGTGGAAGCACTTTCATGTTCGTCGAGTGTGCAAGGCTGGCGAGCAATCTAATTCACGTCGTCAGCTGGAGTTGAAATGACAAGCAGACATATACTCACTGCCTGCCATCCCAAGTCATACTCGTAACACCTGTCGCGCGGCAGTATACCGGGCGGCTGAGGTGGCGTGTAACGGCCATGCGCAAGTTCTGCTGCTGACCGATCGCAGACAAAGGTAGCCCTTCACCCGAAGCGATGCGCCTCATCTGAGCAGAGCCAGAGGTCGAGCGACGAGCTTTGGTAGCTGCCTGCTCAAGCTGGATATGCATCCGCGCCATCGACCGAGAAAGGCCGTCAATGGACTTGGACTTGGACAGAGAGGACTTGGAGTTGGAAGGCATGCGCGGAGACATGTTCGCTGGTACGTATTCGAATGCAAAGAATGCGAATAGAGGCTATTCAGAAGACTGGAGATGCCAGACAATAGTGGGGAGAAAGCCATGGAGGACGGACGCGCTTTTATATTCATGGCCGTCAATCGTTTAGGCGTATTCAAAGTGATTGCCAGTGATTGTCCGTCCTCTCAGCAATGCGATCGTGGCTTGCTTAATATGGTGCGAAGCCAAATGTGTACAAATAAGGCAAAATAGGCTCAAATGCCATCGATATCGATCACTTGCTATAATAGGCTATTGACGCGTACCACAATGATCACATATGGCCCTCCCTTTGTTCGCCGTTTGTGGATGTTCCGTGTGCAACGTCCGGGGTTTTCAATGACCTCATTCATGGTGCAAAAAAAAAACATTGCCTTTGTCTCAATGAGCGGTGTACCAACTGCCACACTTCCTCTTCAGGATAAGTATTTTACTTTTTCTTTCACTGGCAAGTCATGCTTATGCAATGCCAAATGGACGTCGGGTCTGCGCGACGCAACCACATCAGAGTTATATTAAGTACACAATATTACATATCCAAGCACAAAATTCGTCAACGGCATACACAATACTATACATATTCGTCCGAGCCCTGTATTTGAGGTTAGTGGCCTTGTTCTTTCCGCCAGCGCTTCTTGATGGATGAAGCAGCGTTTTTGTTCCCAAATATGAAAGCCGACGTGTGCTTGTCCGCACCCGTGGTGGAAGAAACCTCACCGGACCCTGAGAACGCGAGGCCCCACATGCCCCACAGTCCGATCACAGCTTCAGCAATGCACACGATAACGCCCAGGGCTCCGACTCTGACACTGATATTTCGTGAAGACGCATGAATGTTTTTCTGGTCTCTTGCAGACGTACCTGTTGTATGCGACCAAGGAAGACAAACAAGCCGCTGTTGAGGATACGCCCATCAGCGGATGTGTGGGCGGTGCTCGACTGCGAGCTGGGGGAACAGGCACAGACGATGGTATCTATTTCCCATGACATGAAAGCACCACGAGTAGATGGAGACAAGCGTGTGGGAATTCTAACACTTATTAGTAGCTTGACTTGAATACACACCTGAAGAACAAGCATGATAGCCAGTGCACACAACCAGATACCGAAGTGCACTGCAAGGAACGTTTCGAGCGGCGTTAGAGAAGAGCGACTATCCAGGGACCCCGCTTCCGATAGAAAGAGCAGGAAGCGGGGGAAAAGGGAAAACACAGCTCCAATCGAGGCCAGTCTACGATAGGCACGATAACAAGCAAGTTTAGAGGACAACCCAGAGGCGGCATCAGGTAACGCACAACGTGGCAGCCGCCCAGCTCCAGGCAGAAGCGACTGACGTGTCCAATTCATCATCCGTCTCTTTCGGGGCAGCGGTTGTGCTTTCGGGTTTCTTCCGGAGGTCATCCATCTCGATCTCGTTGCTCGTTGGTTGCATAACCGGTGGATGGTTCTTGAGGGAGTCCAATTTCAGGAAAAGTTGTCGCCCTTAATTCGTGTCAAATTTCACTCCAACAGCCGGGTTGCTGCGGCGGTGTAGTCACGTCGTCACGGCTCCGGAGAAATCAGCATGTTTACTTACATATGATGCAGATCTACTAAAAATGGCAATTCTTCGTGATGCCATTCAATCGCCGAACGGTGAATGTGCGGCCATCAAGTACTCCCGTCTTGAAGTTGAAAATTGAAAATTATCGGTTGTTGACCTCATCGTTGATCTGCGTTGATAGCCCGATCTCGTGCAACAGAGAGGCTCTCCATTTGGCTTCAACACTTCAAGGCGGCCACTGTTATGGACGTTACGGTCGACCCCAATATACACCCCTCAACCAGTTTTGCTGGGCCCTCAAATGCTATTGCAGCACCCAGTGCGGATGCATCAGAGCCGCAAGTCGCGCAGTCGACCGCATCTCTACATGAATCAATTATGCAGGTCTTCAATCACTTTCGCGAAGACCTGGATGAGCACTATGATCGGAGAGAGAGGATAGTAAAAGTGGGTATCACGCCGTCTATAAGATCGCGTATGTATTTTCGCGTCGCATTGTGTCACATTTGAGGGTGATGGTCGTGAGTTGAAGATTGATCAGGGGCGTAATATATATCGTGTGTCCTCTACCATGATCCTTGGATACGTTTATTCTTTCCACCTGGATCTGATATATTGTCTTCAGGCAAGCAGAGATATCACCATCAGGTGTGTTGTTGCCATTTTCTTTTAGCCTACAATGCATTCTTCCCATCTCTTATTGTTCTCTGGTCTCGCGCCTTCTGTTCAGCTCTAAGAGGGCCATCTTCCTTTTGCACCGTATTGCCGCGGAGGATGACGACGAGTTGACAAAACGTTCGAGTCTCCAAGCGGAAGCTCCAAACGAACCACGTCCAACGGCGTACCAACGTGCGGCTATTCAGGGCTTTGAACACCTGCGCACAGTTCAAGTTATGTTCTGTGCACTGCGCGAAGAACTTGGAGGGGAGCGATTTTGGCGATACCATTACCAGGTGCGACGTGTGTGCCGCTCTGGAAGCACGATGGTTTAAGTGTGTTAATTCGGATGCCTAGATCTCTCCGGGACTGCAAGAGTACATCGAAGCGTTCGGTCTCGCGCACTACCTTGCTCATGGAACGCTTGTGCCATTCACGGCTATTCAGGAAAGTCTCTCGGATGAGCAGGGTGTGGTTAGTGAGACATTTACATTTCCTCTTTGCTTGTTTTTTGGGCTTTCTTGCATATTTAACGCTGTATATTAACACCATCACACATAGTTCGTCCCACTCGCGCCTTCGGACTACCTTTTAGGTCTCGCTGACCTCTCTGGCGAACTGATGCGCTTGGCGATCGGTGGGCTGACTCGACGCGGAGGTCCTACTCGCGCAAATTCTATATGTTCGTTCGTGAGAGATTGCAAGATGGGCGAGTATTTTCCGCGTGCATATAGTAGCTACATCTTCCTCATGCACGCATCCGTCTACTTTTGCAGATTTCGACACGCTTGCGCCGTCCGTCCGTGATCTAGACAAAAAGCAGGCTATCACGGCTCAATCATTGCGGAAGATTGAAGACGGTATGTGAACTTTCTACTTCGCTTTGACCACGTGTTGACTTTGCTGTATTTTCCAGCTGCATACACCGTTGCTATCCGTACATCGGAATACAGACTGGCGCCAGAGGAGATGGAGTTCATTGTACGGCGCGCTGTGGCAGAGGTCGCCGGGACGACAGACACCCTTGGCAAGCATGAACGGGAGGATGACGGCTTCGGTGGTAGGAGCGATCACAAACGTGGTGGAAGAGGACGTAGGGGATTTTACAGAGCGGCGGCAGGCACTTCCATGGCAGAGATCCGGGAGATGACTATAGGTATGGCGAGCGAAAGGAATTCGATTCTGGACGATTCAGAGGTGGGTGGGAAGATAAAGAGGACGAGGGCTATCGCTACTAGGCCCGTCGACCTACGGGATCGTTCTGGTATGAAAGTAATGTAGAGTGTCGTAATTGTTTATGTTTTTTTTTTTGCGCTATCACTCCGATCTGTTGTCGAGAACACTGTCTTGAATAAGGTCAATCTGGATGTTTGATGCGCCTGCACTGCCACCTTGAGTATCAGATCCCCCGTCACGGCGAGCAAGTTCATGCCTGTTCTGTTGTTTGTCCCGGTGCCTTCTTGCTTCGCTGCCTCGTCTTCAAGGTTCCTTATCCCTTCCGTCCCATCGCTCCACGTATGTGTAGACGGCTACTGACAGTCCACAACTGACTCGGACGCTGTCGCTGAGCGCTAAACCTCAGCTGAAGTGATGCATCCACACAACATCTTGACATTGAATCCGATTATCACGTCGTTCCCCAGTACCCGCTTTTCCGATGCGCGTTTCCATGGCGCCTACCAGGGTCCCTCGCGCACTGTGCGCCTCCCTCGTGCAACGTCGGGCGGTGGGGCTCTCTCCAAGAGTGAGGATGGTACGCGTTGTGCCGTTACTGGCAAAGAGTGTGAGTGCATTCGTGGTTTGCATTGCATATCGGTTGATCTTTTCACTACGCTTTATACTTGTCCAAATGGCCTCATCTTTGACACGACGTTCCAACACGACCAAACTATGTTCGCCATGCGGTGTTCGCCTACGTATATCAATGCTCGCACCAGCACTGCGCATATTGCGCGTGTCTGGTCCAACGGAGCCACCGACGTCCGACCACCGCCGTGCGTTCGGCAAGGGTGGCCACCGTATCGATGCGTCACGCAATTACTGGGAAGGCAGTGGGCTCAAGATCGACAGCGCGAGCACGGACGTTGCTTGGGGGCGCGGAGGTCAGCATATTCCATTAAAGTTTTTTTTTTTCTGAGAAACGCCGCTAGTCTTCAACAACAAAATTATGACAAGCTCGCGTAACGGAGAGCTCATCATGTGGGATCTCAATAAACCCAGTTCGAACAAGTGTGGTAAATAGGCATCCCGTGTGCAAATGACGCCTCTTACAAACGGCTCGTTTGTGATCAGAACGACGCGCGAAGGATCATTTGCGCTCGATCCATAAGATATCTATATCCCCTGTCGTGCATCATTATTGTGTTACTGGATCCGCGGACGGGTGTCTTCGCGTCTGGGACCTCCGGTTTGTATATCCACACGCTGTTTTGCTGTCTGAGAGCTCACGCAGGTGCTTTCATAGCGACATGTCGAAATCCATTATGCGTATAACAAATCCCAACTCTGTACGTAGTGTCGTCTTCTCGCCATCCTCCTGGCAGCCGCTGCAGGCTGTCTGTGGACTTGATAACGGAAGTTTGTACCGGTGGGCAAGCTTACCTCGTGTGCGATCATCGTGTAGCCAATCAATAGATGGGACCTCAAGATGGGACAGCGCGGCATGCTCGACCGTGTGCCGATTGCACATACTGCGTCTATAATGACCCTCGAATGGTGCGCACCTCCCTATTCGTCAACCGACACTGCAACCAGCAACAATATGGGATGGCTGGCGACCGGGGGGCTTGACGCTTTTGTGAAGGTGAACCTGTGGCCCGGATGTACCGTGCACGCTTGCGTTTACTGAAGTCATCTGTGCGAAGGTGTGGGACCTCACTTCATCAAGCTCGTCCACGAGCATACCGCACAAGCCCACATACACTCTACATCCGTCTTTTCCGGTACGACGGATATTATGGCGTCCGTCATACGCTTGCGAGCTGGCGATCGTATCCAACACTGAATTTAGCTCGGGCTCCAACCCAGACAGTACCAACACACCAACGAATGCACTGGGCCTCGACTTCGGCGAGCCAGACAAGACGGATGCATGGTCGCCAGGACCTTCGTCCGCTTCACCGTCGGTCGCAAGCCCAAAGAATCACGTGTTAGACATCGGCGGGGACCCCGTGGAGATCTGGGATGTGCGACGTCAGTGGGTGGCCAAATGGGCAGTGCCCGCGTCTGCGGCAGAGGGCGGCGCGGCAGACATCGTTTTTGGCTGCGATGAGCATGTGATATGGACCGTGCATTCTTCTGGCCTCTTCGCCCAGCTAGATTTGCGCGATTCCCTTCGTCCGCTTGACTCTGTACCTCGTGTCGCTGTTGCGTGGGACCCCGCGGGCCCGCTCGCGTTTGTTGCAGATCGACCTTGTGAATGGGAAGTTCCGTACGATGACATGTACGTCTCCTTATTGACAACCAAGTGCATCCGCATTCACACGCTTTCAGAGCTCCTGGTGGAGATCGCCGTGCGTCATTCGATGGAAGTAAGCCGTTGTCTCAACCACAGCCCTCGCCAGGACAAACGACGCATAAGGCTCTGGGAGACCCAAAATTCTTGCCTCGATCCCAAGATGTCGGCACGTTCACCGGGGAGGACGAGAGCAATCATTTGGAGACCTTTGCTAAATTAGCTCGCGAATATGTATTCGAGGGTGACGAGAAGGCAATCATTTGCGCGCACAATGCAAATGTAAGTGTTACGATCTTGGCATAGATTCTGGCTGTCTGTATTAACCCTTTCTACGAAGGCTGCTTATGAGGCTGGAGAGCCTGAAACGGCGCAGATGTGGATGCTTCTTGGTGCTCTGCTTTTGAACACTACATCCTGCTCAATGCCCGTCCAACTGCAATCAAAGGAGCCATCACCGCTGTCCCCTCTCCAGCACCGCACCCAGTCCACACCAACGTCGTTATCGTCCTACATATTTCCTTCACAATCCAACAATGAGGCAGGAAAATCTCGCTCGTCGCAGAGCCCGCAAGGCTCAAGTCGCGTCGCATCGCGCCGCAGTCCGTCGGCAATAGCGTCGCGCCGCATGGTGCCAGAATCCCCTAGCACGCCTACCTCGGCGCATCTCACCCCGACACCCCGACAACCGGGCTTCCGCCGACGTTCTGCCGATTCGGGCAGTGCGTCCGGACGACCTTTGATGCTACGGGGCACATCGGAGACAACAGGCAGTCCCGGAGAACGACAGTACAGTAGTAGCAACTCTCGCACAGTGGGTGAGGGCGCACTGGACGATTCGGATTCGTCGTCTGGAAGTGCGCATGATCAGTACATGGCAAGCGAGGACGAGGATGACGCCGTCGCCGCACGGAGCGGTCGGTCGCTTACGGTGTCGGTTGTGCGTAGCGGTGTGCCGGCCCATCCAAGCCCGCTGTCACGCCCGTGGGAGGAGGAGGAAGTTTCAAACGGTGTGGATGAAGAACTGTCTGCGTCTCCAGTGTCCAGCGAGTCTGATTCCGAGGAGTTCAGCTCTCTGGAGCGCCACCGGCAGAATCAGCGCACTCGTCAGGCGTCTAAGTCGATGTCGGTCACGCGAACGTCGCGCGGGTCGTCGCGCAAGGAACATGCTAGGAGTCGTAGTTCGACGGCTATGGCAGCGGTGGCGGCTGCGGGGGGCGGGCTGCCGTTTTCTACAACGACGCAATTGGCGCGGAAAATGTCGCATAGCAGCGTGCGCACAGTGACCGTGTCGCACATGCAAGGTACGGAGGGTCCGTACATGGACTCGAAGGATGCTATTGCGGCAGTACACTCGCGGCAGAAGTCGGAAAATATATCAGAGCATGTCCCAGGGCGCTCGCCGCCGCCAGAAACTCCAGAGAAGGTCGGGCAGCAGCCTTCAGATGAAATAGACGTCACGGAGAAAAGTTACGATTTTGTCTATGAGGATGAAAAGCGATTGCGAGCCCTGGGTTGGACGGCATTTCGCGAGGCATTTGAGTCGCTTGCGGACCAGGTGAGATATACTGTAGCTTTATGCCGTCCCGCAAGTTTTAACGGTTTCGAATGAAGGGTAACATACAGTTGTGTGCTATGCTTTCGCTTGTTGCCGGAAAGGATATGCACCTCAATTTCAAACGCACCGAGCGTTTCGTGGAAGCGTACTTGGGTCTGTGCATGCACAACATTCCATGCAAAACAGTATTCTTAACGACTTTCACAGAGATTTTGGCTCGGTTACAGCTTTATACTGTGGCTGCCTACCTGCGCAAATATTGCGAAGCTCATGACGTGCGCAAGGAAACTCTTGTAAGATGTTGTTTTGGCGGCGCCGGCGGTGCATACGCAAAGCTAAGCCTTTTCGCGCAGGAAAATACTACAATCCATGTGTGTTGCGGCAAATGTCGAAAGCCTTTCCCGCTTCCATCCGGTGTTCCTCCTACGAATGCGCCTGCGTTTTGTCCATCCTGCCAAACGTTTGTTCGCTGCATTGTTTGGTTTGTTCACTCCACTTCATAGTGTTACAGAGGACTGACACTCGGGGATGATCAGCCATCTGCCCGTTTGTGCACTTCTAGTGCAATGTTCCGTGTGCAATCATGGAGGTCATCAAGCGTGCTATAGACAGTATTATATGAATCGGCCGATGGACCCCATCCCCGATGGGCTGTCGACTTCGTTGGAGCTGCGAGGACGGGCACCACTATCCAGGCATTCGAGCATCATGACGGACCAAGCGAGTACGGTATCGTCCCTCGGGCTTGGAATTCTGGGTCTGGATGCATCGAGTTTAAGCTCCAGTGATCTGATGAGCACAACGGCGACAGATGAGTCGGATTCCGTAGCAAGTGGGCGACGGAGCACTAGTATGCGTCGGGCTGCAAGCCGTCAACGCGTCATGGCAACGTCGGACGCCGCGACATCGATCTCAAATAAGCCGACGCTACTAGGTCACATGTGCCCGGTATGTATGCTTTTTTTGTTGTTGTGTTTCTTGTCTTATTTTTCCTTCGTTAGGCGGCGTGTGGGCATTATTGTTGGGCAGTGAATACGATCACCATGTTAGACGAGGAGGAACCATTATAAACGTACTAGTGTTTTTTAGTGTACACCATGCTTGATATGTGTGTGTTCATAAGTAGATGGAATCTATATTTCGGGTTGCAGTGGAGCCGTCGCACTCGGGATCAACAACAGAAGAATATGATGGAAATGTCAGAAACTCTACAAACAGGATGCGCCAGGTTTATCTGCTTCGGGAAATATTCTGTACAGTACACGATCGGTGCTCTCTTATGTTGTGTACCACGATGTATGTACTTTAACTGGTTGCCCTAACGTAGCGTTCTACCAAACATGTTGTCTGGATTGCTGTGATGATGTTTTGTAGAAGCTTCCCCAGGGGTCACTTGTTTCGCATGACTCCCCACCAAACCCCTCAATTCCAGTAGTTGTGGTAAATTTCGAGTCTTTGGGTGATATGTGTAATTGTGAGGTGCCGGTGCTTTACACAGAGTTTTAGCATAGGGTAGAAGGCTATTTTTGACCAAAATAAGTGGTTTGCAATGCATGTTGCGGAATGGGGTCTACTTATGGGGTGACAGGCGGCAGGCGGTGACCGGTGGTCACCTTCGCCGATCAGACCATGCCAAGCCGAGATATCCATCGATCAACCTTTGATTGTTTTCGCGGGGCTCGCGTACTTAGGTGGGGATCCCCGCTCAGCCGAAAGTACTTACACGAACGACTCTAGACTAATCGATGTGCAACCAAACCTCACCTTGAACAAGTTTAGAAAGTAAGCATGTCTTCATATTTTTACGCAAACGAACGCGCGTCCTCCAGGGTGTACAACATTGTCTATGAAGAAAACCTAACTATTGTACACGGGGCGCTGCCCCGTACCCAAAATCCAATGCATTATAGCAGATGTGAAGTGAAGAAATACAGTTCAAAAAGAAAAAAACACGACAGAATGAGAAGTAAATCTGGAAAGACAACAAGCTTGAATTTAAAAAAGAAAAAGAGATATATAAGCAAGAAGTAGCATAACTCGCGCCATTCTAAAAGGCGACGAACAAAGAAAGAAAGAAAAAAAAAACGAAAGCAGCTAGTTGAGAGCAAGGAGGGGATGAGAAACCTTTCAAGAGCCAAATTTGCCAGTCGTTATGCAGCCACATTGTCCGTGTTCGGTTTGGCAGTTGGCAGTGGCAAAGCCTCTGCTGAGACACACGTAATGAAAGGATGCTGCAGAAGCTCGGCCGCAGAGGGTCGCGCTTCTGGATCAAGTTCAAACGTGCGCTCCAAAAAATCTTGCGCTTCAGACGAGATGTCTGACGGAATTTCGGGCTTTGCGGATAAGCCAATCTAAAAAAAAGAAGTGAACGACGAGAACGGGGTGCACGGCGAAGTCCGCAATACCTTGTAAATGGCCTGCATCTGAGTGAGCTGCGCCCACGGGTGTTCACCAGTCAGCATTTCGACGACAAGACAGCCGACACTCCAGATATCGGCCTTCTTCGTATGACCGCTCTGTTTGACGACTTCTGGCGCCATCCAGAACACAGAACCCTGCAGCGACGGCCGGTGCATCCGGTTCGTGTTCATAAGACCTTAGATAAAGGTTTCAGTAATGCACGGCGCATGCATCTGGACGAGGGACACTCACTGTCCTCGACTTTCTTGCTGATACCGAAGTCGCTGATCTTGATACCACCTTTGTTGTCGACAAGGATATTTGCACCCTTTATATCCCGATGTATGATATCGCGCTCGTGAAGGTAGACCAGACCACACAATATTTGACGAACGAAATTCTTGACGAGCGGTTCCTCAAACGCGCCGTAATTGTGCAGAAGCGCCGTCACTGAGCCGCCGGGCACGTATTCCAGGAAAATGTTGAGATTCTCGTTGTCAAAGGAGGAATCTGGGTGCACATGCGATTCAGTGATTGCACGGGTATATTGGAGATGTAGACATACAGAGATATTGCACGATGTTCTCATGTTGAAGGTCTTGTAACAGCTCAATTTCACGCTCAAGGGCACTCAACATGCTCTTTTTGCGTTCGATGTTGGGTGCCGAACCGGTGGGAAGCTCGACTTGTTTGACGGCCATAAGCAAGCCATTTGAGGCGTTAAGACCCAGATAAACCTTTCCGAATGACCCAGCACCAATAAGAGCACCCTTGATCCACTTGATAGCTGGAGCACGTAACTCAACGTAAGGAAAAAAATAGAAAAAAATAGATGGACATACCACCGCTAGTCGTCTTGCGACCCTCTTCTTCATCCTCGCCCCCCTCTTCCTCTTCCTCCTGTTCATCGTCTTCCTCCACCTCCACCACCTCTTCTTCCGCCTCTTCCTCCACCTCCTCTTGCTCATCCTCCGGTCCCTCAGCCTCCAGCTTTGTCCAATCATCCGGCTCTGCCTCATTCGGGGAGACCACACTGTCTGCCGTCAAGTAACTGTCAACCGTCACGCGGCTCGCCATGCTCGCCCGTCGATGCAGCAGCACACTCTCTCGTCGCCGCGCGCGCACAAGACTCTCGCGCGTGCTGCGCGTCTCCACCTCCGCCGTAATCTCATCCACAGTCATCATGCTCGCGGTGTCCGTGCGATCGCGCTTCCCGCGAAGCTCTGTAATGTAGGACAGCCGCCGCCCCGCGACCGACCGTCGGCGTCCGATGTCGTTAGTGAGGCCCTCTAAAGACTCCGAAAAAGACTCCGTCGGGAAAGGAATGGGCGGAAGCAGCTGCAATGGTTTGCCATTAGAAGTGCTACTGGTGGAAGGAGAAGAAGAAACTGCTGTTGTGGTGCCTGACGGCGGCTCGTGGCCCTGAGCCGTCGTGTCGTCGTCGTCGTCGGGCCCATCGAGATCCACTGTGCCGCCTTGCTCCGTGGAAAGTGACATCCGCGGCAAATCCGTGCCACGGCGTGGCACCGCCTCCAGTGAGCCGGCGGTGAGTAGCGAGCTTGAGATGGACGTGCGCGCACCGGTGTTCTGGCTTGTGATTGCGGCACTTGTGCTCGGGCGCCCGCTTGCAAGGCTGCTGCGAGTACTGCGACTACTGGCGATACTATCGCGAGGGCCGCGCATAAGAAGGCTGTTGCGCGCTGCCCGGCGGATGACTTTCTTCTCGGTATTGGGGAAATACTCCGTAAGATGGGTCGTGATGAGCTCGCTGGGTGGACGTTGGCCGAAGAAATTACGGAGTTTGCGAGGTTGATTTGCCGCGCTTGATAAAGTGCGCACGACACCACTTGCAAGGCTCCCCATGCCTTTGCCGGCGGGAGACGACGAAGAGCTTCCGCTGCCAATAGTTGAGGATGCGGCGGAGGCGGGCGCATCGAGATCCACGGCACCGAGACCGCTGAGAACGCTGATGGTGCTGGCGCGCTTAACGGCTTTGCTACTTGGTGACGACACATTAAGAAGGCGGGAGCCTCCGTTCGAGGGACGCGGAACTCGTTTGAGCGTAAGACCCCAAGCACGAATAGGATGATCTAGTGGGGCGTGGCAAACTGAAAGAATTTCTCCTTCAGACATCAGTCCGGAGGCGGTCGTATTCTCTGTTACAGACATTAGCAATCACAGTCGAAATAAATGCTATCAGCTGCCCACCATCATGAGTACTCATAAAAAGTCCCCAACCGTCAACAATCAAACCGCCTTCGTCCGTCAACACGGCGCTGTCCATGTCACGACTTTCCGTCGTTCGTTTGCCACTCTTCTTGAGCATCTTCTCAAGCACCTCAACGCCTCCCGCACATGTCGTTACATCGATAGTGAACATAACGGCCTCATCGGGCAGCGAAAACTTGAGGAGTTTACGCTTGAGATCATCCAGTGAAGGTACGTTACTCTGCGAGCCACATGGTATATTTGAAGATGGCACACGTCCAACAGCGTATGGGCTACTGCACGAAGATTGCGGCTGCCCATTGAAAGACTCAACGATCGGCGATAGATTGTGGGACTGTTGCGCGGGAAGAAGCAGGTTGCCGTGATGGTTGGTACCGCCGCCCGAACCGGTGCGGCCATGCGCAGTGTTGCGCGGTACAGGTGGCAGAGGAGACGTTGATCGGTGATTTGGAGGCTTTGGGACAGGCGGTTTAGATGAAGGCGCCGGACCGGGAGCCGGCGGGAGAGCCTGGGTAGGTGGTTCAGTCTGTGTTGGTGTACGCCTGCCTGTGACGCGTGAAGACATGCGCACAGTAGGCGGGGGAGGCGGTCGACCTTGTGGTGGGGGCGGGAGCGGGGGAAGGTTGGGTCGATGACCGCCGGTACTAGGTGTGCTGTTCGTGCTACTGCTACTGCCACTACTACTGCTATTGCTGGCGCCACTGTTGATGCTGACCACGTTTGCACTTGAGGACATGCTTGAACCAGAAGGATTGGGCAGAGGACGGACGGATGCAGGCTGAGCAAGACGCGCCGAGTCTGGTGCTTCACGCACGACACGGGGCAGGTCACCTCGTGCACTACAACTGAGCTGCAAGGGTGCCGGACGTCCACTTTCGAGACGTCGAGATGCTAGCCTACCTGCGACAGGAGACGATGTGACGGATGATGGAGGACTAGCGTGCACGGTCTTTGGAGAGCTCAGGACATCACCCATGTAATCGTTGACTCTTGAAGGGCGGGTCTCAAGAACTGGAGTGGAGATGGTGATCGCTCTACCAGAGGAGCGCTGGCGCAAGGCCTTTACGCCATTGGTGATACGCACACGGTCGCCGACGCTAGCAATTCCCATCTCCTTGAGCGTTACCTGGTCTAGCTCGAGCAAAACATCGCCACGGATGTCGTTGTCCTTGAACGTGTTGGCCAGTCCACCGCACTTGATTTCTGCTAGCCAGCGCGCAACGTGCATATCTGTCCAAGACCGAATGAACTCTGCATACGTTTGTCCTGCCGCGGGCTCAAGAAAGGTATTCATATTGCTTGCAGTGGGAGTAGTCGGAAACGTCGACGACTGTGTGCGTAAAGACATGTTAAGATAGGACCGTCCTAGCTGGAACGCGGGCGAGGCAGGAGACACAGGTTTGGAGTCGGTCATGGCCATCGCGATTCGCTGGCTGGTCGGTGAACGTGCTGGCCGTCAAGAGACGTTCTGTGGGTATATTCAGACGACGGGATTGGGAAACGCCCGAGGGTATGAAGAGAGACTGGGAGACAAATCGGGCAGCCAGCGCTGCAGACGCAGGTCGAGATTTATTGTACAGTAACAGTAACAGTAACAGTTGTTGTGCTTATGCGGCGCGATCGTATTGCTTCCGTTATTGCGACCGACGAAGCACCCCGGTGTCTTGACTTTTTGCGCATTCTACAATCGCCGTCGACAGCTCTCCACTTTCTCTCGACTGCCGTGCCCGTTCAGCAAGGTCCTCAAACAATCAACCGCGCCTTCCGTCAGGAACAACGCGCCCGACAGTGCGGACCATATGCAGGTTTTACGACCTGTACACACCCGGGCGTTTCACCTGCGTCAAAAGTATGACGGTTGCAGTGGCGCTTCGGCGGGGGGTACGATTTCCGTATAATTGGGCTCAAGTACTTCTTCAGTACACGAGCGTAACTGTAATTTTACCACAGATTCCGAAGATACTCGAGTCGTATGCTCACTCCTGCCGGAGGTCGTATATTTCGGAATGAAAGCAACTCGGAACAACGAGGCTGTTCAAAATGCATCAGATTCTCGATTCCAAGTGCTGTTATTGTGATGGGACAACCTCTAGCTCTCGGAGCAATTGGCGGCCGGACGAAGCTGACCAAGCCCTCAAAACCATGCGACAACGGTACTGTTTGGTTGTGGTACTCTGACAGTATGCGGTCGCAGTCGTATGGCAAAAATACGATTTACATACCTCCGCCATATGTTTCACGTATGGCTGCGGTATCCTGGTTACCGTGCTTTTGACGTATGTGAAACGCCCAGCTGAGTACCACTTCCATATGATTTCAGCAGTACAATTGCAGCGCGCATCTCACCTCGTCTTGATAATATCAAGGTCAATTAAGCCGACATCGTGTTCTCAACCTCGATCAGCGTCTCACTGGGCCATGTTCGTCGTTCCAACTAATCTTTGTGTTTTCAACTTCGCCAAACGTCGCGAGTTCTACACAGCCAGTGGCGCTCAGCCAGTAGAGCTGCCGATCTCAGACTAATACACTTGTCACCGAAATTGCACATCTCTCGCTCCGTGAGCAAACTAGCAAATTATCTCCGCGCTGTCATGCAAGTTTCAAGCGCTTGTCTTTCACTCGGTCGTGGTCTGTCTTTATTTCGCGCAAATTGTGACCTCGTGTACGTGTTTCGTACACGTTTGCAACCGTTGCCTCAAGGATAATTCACCTGACTTGAGAAGTCTTCTAGATGTTTGGCACGCCTCTATACCATTCCTGTTTCCTTGATACTGGCTTGACACTGTGTCCGCCGTTTCCATCTCTCGCCTCCAATCCGATACAATTGCTGACTGTCGTTGCATTTGCGCTACTCAGGTTCTGTTACTATTGGCTATTTTTCCTTTCATTGTCGTGTTGCCTTGACGCGGAAAGTTCCTGATAACGAGACCGTTTACGATACGGTCTGAATGCCTACCGTAAAACCGGACGCAATAGAACGCGCGCAATAGCGAATGTTTGAGCTCTGATACTGCCTCGCTTATCCGTAAGATCAATTGTCAGGTGAGTCGCACGTCGTGGGACGTACATCAGTGATGTGGTTTCATCCCTAACTATCATTGTTCGCCGAATTACCCATGACGGAGGCGCGCCCGATATGTATATAAGAATTGCACGTCGCTGAGCGAGGTGAGTTCTATTTGTCGTCGGCGCCCCTTTCAACGCTAGCCAAGTCGACCGCAGGTGTCTTTATAAATTTAGCACCAGCTCCCATGACACGCACGCGTTTGCCCTGTTTGCATATAGATACGTCGATAGCAGGAACTTCTTGTCGTCAGGAGCAGCAGTACGAGACACGTTGCTTGGCGAAGATCGTGCGCCAACTATCTCGGCCACCGCAATGTCATCCCGCAGCTCAACCTTCCATTGTTCCTGGCATTCCTGCCACGTTCATCAGTCGCCAGCTCGATGCGCTTGCCCAGCGGATTCTCTTCGAAAACGCGCCACCGACGCACCTCCTCGCCGTCCGGTATTTAGGGGGCAGGCATGACTCACGCTTAGTAGACACCATCACGGAGGCCGCTGTTGGCTTTGACGTCTATCCATGCGATGGTCCATTGTTTTTGCCCGTACATTCGCATATTATTGGTGCACGCTGCTCACGCCTTGCTGCCCTCGCCGCCGCCGACACGTTCGTTGATGTGCAAGCCGTTCATGATGCTGCGGACGTTATGTCCGTGCCCATAGTACCCTTCGACGTGCCCGAACCCCATCTCTTGCCATCGCTACTGGATTATCTGTACACCCATTCTAATCGCAGCCTCGCTGTCGCTGTATTCCCCGAACTCAACAACTCGCGTGCATTCCTCGCCTCCCTCGAAGAAAACTTAAAGTCATGCGCTGAGGATGTAGATATCTCTACGCCCTCTCTGATTTCAACTTCTTGTCAACCCGTTCCGTCTCCCATTCCAGATCTCACCGCCTATCTTGTGCACACTTATCCCCATTCTGATGGACTGCATCGCCCAATCGCACGTGTTTTCGCGTTGTATGAGAATGCGTGTGCTATTGGCGTCACAGACAACAGCTTTTGGCACGTACTGGGCAAGTTGTGGGCAGCGCTTTGCTCTGCGGCGGATAGTATTCAAGAGAGAGCGTGAGACGTGCTAGCAGAGGAATTGTATCGAGCCATGGTGCTTGTAAATATACAGCTGATTATTAAAGTGCATATAGTATAGTATTTGACATAATTTACTCGCATACATGTTCTTTTATTCGCCATTGACACCTATTTTTTCCTGCTCAGGTCTGCCCAATGGATGTATGACAAAATATAAAATCCGTCACGGTCATATGCCCCATGGATGGAAGTTTTGTGATGTGGCGAATACAGAACTATGTATGTATCGCATGATCACAATTTCGAGCTTTTGTCTGGCGCAGAGCGCAGAGACGCTGACGGCCATCAGAGGTGGCGATCAAGACTATGTCAATAGTGCCGTCACAATAAGTCATGACGGTCCTCACGGATCGCGGTCATTCGTAAGTAGAACACGGCTTTTGGCAGATACCGATCATGTACAGCCTCAGTGTTCTCCTTTCGTTCCACTGTACTCCTCGTCTGCTACCACAAGACTTCTCTTCGTTGGTCTGTGCGCTCGACGGATTCCTAGATCAACGTCAATGCTTCCCCGGAGCACTCCAAATGTGAGTGCTCCAAGACATTGTCCTCGTCGCATCCACAACGTGTCTTCTCTCTGTTTTCCGGCTCTTCACATTGAGGGCCACCTATGTAACGAGTCCAAACATGACTAAAGCAAGATTCCATACTTACGACTACCTCAGATACACGCTGGTTTTCTCCAGCAGTGTGTCTTATCTCCAGTCTCCTTTAGCGCTATGTTAATGATAAAACTCGAAAACTCGAAAGAAGTGTCATCACAATCATTACCTACAATCGTGGCTCGCCATGCGTCATTCATCTCCATCAATCATGAGACTCTTGATTGATTCGTCATACAACATAATATATACTAAGTACCCCATCGGCAGGATATATAGATAACATGAAGGCTGCAAAGACCTACTTCACATCGTGGCGATCGCATTACTTGCAGGCGTAGCACCCTCGGCATCAGCGTGCGTAGTATCAGCGGCGTCGGCGTCGGCGTGCTGCAGTCGCCGCAAGGGTGTATTGAGCATGGAAACACAACCCCTTCTTGTTTCTGAGGGCCACGTTGTGAGCCGCTGTTAAGGGCTTGTGGCAGGACCCCGGAACACTGGGATTTTCCCACCCAACACCGCCGGCGTCATGACACTTCTGTGGATACATCTTATTGGTCATTCTGGCGCCGGTGCAACTAGAGGGCCGGCAGATGGAGGGGTTGTAGGATGAGATGGAGAGCGCGGCAGATAAGGGAGGATTGAAAGAGAAAGACAATGAATTAGCATTTGTGATTCTGCGGTGCAATGAAAAGAGAAGATGCTTACTCTCCCTCATGCTCATCGCTCGCATTGACGAGTGAGACGGGTCCGCATGCGAGGATGAGGATGCAAACAATCAAAAGCACAATCGAGTAGGGGCGAGACATCGCGAAGGATAGTGTGTAGAAACTGCAAAAAAAATGTATACAAGCTGCGAAAAGTGGGGGGTGGAGATGTCCTGAGTTGACTGCGAGCTACCAGCGCTGCGCAAGGTGGAGATGAGGAAGGATTTGGAGTACATCGAATGTTTATATACGCCTTTCTGGAGGATGGCGATGCACCATCAGCAGCAATTAACCGGAGAGAAAACATCAGATACCGTAGTGATACCAGGTCGGATACAAAAGTGGTATCAAGAGTGATTATCACTCGTCCCTGATACCTACGGCGGCCGTTACCTGCCAGGTCTAAGCGGATGGCAGTTCAAACGTTCAAAAATCTCGCTTAGACCTGGCAGTTAACGGCCGCCGTAGGTATCAGGGACGAGTGATAATCACTCTTGATACCACTTTTGTATCCGACCTGGTATCACTACGGTATCTGATGTTTTCTCTCCGGTTAATTGCTGCTGCTGGTGCATCGCCATCCTCCAGAAAGGCGTATATAAATATTCGATGTACTCCAAATCCTTCCTCATCTCCACCTTGCGCAGCGCTGGTAGCTCGCAGTCAACTCAGGACATCTCCACCCCCCACTTTTCGCAGCTTGTATACATTTTTTTTGCAGTTTCTACACACTATCCTTCGCGATGTCTCGCCCCTACTCGATTGTGCTTTTGATTGTTTGCATCCTCATCCTCGCATGCGGACCCGTCTCACTCGTCAATGCGAGCGATGAGCATGAGGGAGAGTAAGCATCTTCTCTTTTCATTGCACCGCAGAATCACAAATGCTAATTCATTGTCTTTCTCTTTCAATCCTCCCTTATCTGCCGCGCTCTCCATCTCATCCTACAACCCCTCCATCTGCCGGCCCTCTAGTTGCACCGGCGCCAGAATGACCAATAAGATGTATCCACAGAAGTGTCATGACGCCGGCGGTGTTGGGTGGGAAAATCCCAGTGTTCCGGGGTCCTGCCACAAGCCCTTAACAGCGGCTCACAACGCGGCCCTCAGAAACAAGAAGGGGTTGTGTTTCCATGCTCAATACACCCTTGCGGCGACTGCAGCACGCCGACGCCGACGCCGCTGATGCTACGCACGCTGATGCTGATGCTGTTGTCACTGCCAGTGTTGCCGCTTGCAGCTGGCCAACGTTCTAGTCTGTAGTTGCGGGCTGCATATGATGTATACATGTCCTTGTATTTTTTGTGCTGTGAACAATAAATTTTGACTGTGGAGTCAAATTACTGGCAACTAGACGACGTTCAGACACAGCGACGCCCACTACATATCCGCTCACCCACAAAATACAGTAACGGTTCATGATCAACGCAATAGCACTTCACAACCGCAATTGCAACAGTGCCGAAATCGACTCCTTCGAAAACCCTTATATAATATATCACATAATGAGAATACGAAGAGTCCACCGGAAATATCTATTTCAAACGAGAGTCTGCTAAATATCTGCAAAAAGGGTCCATTGCGAATTAGCAATTAAGATTCCCTACGTAGCTTCACAATAGACGGAGTAAAAACAGATATACTAGCATACAAACTTGAGCAACCCTAGGTAGCCGAACACATCAACACAACACAAACGCATATGACACAGTCGTCAGCAAAATTGTGGTAATCGTCATACGTGCACCACTAATAACACGGATACGTTGGTTTTCAACCCTCATCCCTCCGCCTCCATTCCTCCCCTTGCTCCTACAACAAGCAACTCCAGATTACCGCCTCACATAATATCGTCCTTCATCCTCGGGTAAAATATGCCTTCATGCCATGACTCGTGAGCTCCTGCTTCGCCTGATCGAGCGAATGGCCAGCTTCGGCATTGTGCCGCCAGATGAGTCTGTAGAAGAACGCGTTCCCGCCACCCTGTACCGCCCAGCCAACGGTCGCGAACGTGCCCTGGTGGGGAGGGGATAAATGTCAGCGTTGTTCGTCCAAGATGGCCAATAATCGAAATATTCAAGTCAGTCGTGAGTATCCTCCGAGAAATTCGAAGATATTCCACGGGCAATCGCGATAAAAACAGGAAGAGAAGAGGCAAAAACCAAAAATATATAATGCGAAACTTACCAGCACGCCTGCCCCGATATGTCCACCGGCATACATCTGAATGGTGTTGATGAGCCCCGCGGAACCGGTGCTACATGGAAAACGAGTCAGTATGGCGCCGAGACGAGCAGGATTGAAAAGGTGAAGAGCGAGGTAAGAACCGGAAAGAGATACGGAAGAAGTCAAAAAAGAAAGCTATGGATCGTTAGAAGAAGCGGCAGAACGGGAAAGTGGAGAACGCACAGGGCGTTGAATAAGGAAATCGGGGCACAGCAGGCTTAAACCGAAGTAGAGTTGAATGAAAGCAATGCACTCGAGATCCGCAATATATCGTACATAACGATATACTCGCCACACGAGCAATCCTGGGTAACATTGTAGCGGGCTTGTTGTCGCTTTCGAAAACGCAATTGCCTGCTGCAGACTCCTTGAAAGAACATAACGTTTGAATGTACGTAGGCATCGCCATATACGCAGTCCGCCTGTCACCAACATGTACCTAGCGGTTTCCACCGCGAAAGCAATCTGCTGAAGCGAGAGTCGCAGTGCTCGCACGATGGGGATTTTGACACCAGCACCTGCATGGCATCGCAAACGAATGAATAGCATCACAAACAAAAGGCATCTAGCACCGCAAATAATAGGCACCTAGAGACTTGCACAAGTAAATGGCGACATGCCGACTCCACTGCGGATTCAACGCACGGCAAGTACAGACAGTGCCAATATGTGCAAGAGCCATTTAATGGATCTCGGTATCTGCACCATACTATACAAGAAAAGACACGGCGGACGCAACAGCTCGCAACGAGCACGGAGGTTCGGCGCTACCACGGCCAGAATTGCAATCCCATGCGTCGAAACTAAACGTTATACAAACGATTCGAACTGTTCGCTGGTATAACGCGAGTGCCTGCGAGTGGCATCCGCTTGCACAAGAAAAAGGTGCTGCCAATTGCGGTGCGAACCAAGGGATGCACGTGCGAAACGAGAGGCGCGCGAGAAGATGAAAACACATGTGAGGGATGAACACCATGTGCGATGGAACGGATGAGAACCACATGGAAAGACATGGACGAGAACGAGCCAACAACCCCAAAACCACGAGGAAACGAAAGATGAAAACCAGAGAAGAGGAGACAAAGTGTCATGAAAACCGCGCTGAAACAACAGCAGAACAGCAGATAAACACTCGAAAAGAAACTCATGGAAAACACGTTGAAAAAAAGGATGAAAACCACGAGGTGCAAAAGTACGAACGCGGAAACAGATAAAGAAAGACATGAAAAAGTAAAATGCCAGCCACGAAAAACAACTTTGTCAAAGGCGCGTTAAATTGACGAAAAACGAAACGGTGGGCACGTGACATGCGACAGAAGTGTATATCCAGAAAAGGGAAAGAACCGGAAATAGAGGGGATTTGGAAAACCGTCGCCATATATGGACAGAAAACCAAATTTGACGTGGTTGAAAATCAGTTGGGCCTGGAACACTGGCGAATTGGCAAAAACTTGTTTGGAGAGCAGTGGAAAAGCAGGTAGAAAACGCAACAATTAAGGTGGACAAAATCCGGGGCAACATGGAGAAACTGGATATGTGGGTCCTAGAACTTACCTCGGCACGCCAATCAACCTGTAAGGAGAGGTCAATATGGTGTATTCCCAATTTGGGGTTTCGGGAAAAAATGAAGGAGAGTAGAGCGGAGAGGATGATGGAAGAGCAAAAGAAAATATAGAACACTCACATGTACACGCTAAACAACAAATGGAACCCGCCAAACAGGAAGTAGAGATCTGTTGCGAAACGAACACACGTTAGCATCAGCCGCATTCAAATCTCGCGTAAGTATCCTTCCTGTCCCCCTTCGGACTCCTGGAAAATCCCACGCCCCAATGAAAAACTCCTACGGGAACCTCACACCTCTACAAAAGATCCCACACCTTACACAAAAGCCCGTTGGTGCAAACAAAAACATCCAACAAAGGACTTCTATGTATGTAGACATCCAAGAAAGGAGAAGAGCAAAGGAAGAAGATGACCAATACTCACAGAAATACAATGCCTGCTCCTTCATATACCCATTATAGATCGGGCGGTACCAGAGCAGGAACGACGCTGGCACGATGAGGAAGAGGTAGCTATGAGAGTTGAATTGTCAAATATAGTAGTCGAGGCGAATCAAGGCGATGGCAGGGATGTTGCGCAGAGATGCGAATGGAAAAGAGGTGTTGTTGCGTCAGTTCAAAAACACGTGTGGAACACGATTTGTGCAGTTATGAACATTCCGATCAATAAGATCAAGATGTCGCGACCAACGCATGTAACATGACGGGATCATTGCGTCCATAATTCCGCAGGCGTCGTAACCCATAATGCGATGGTCACAACATCCACATCAACAGCACGGTCATGTCGCGGTCAGTAGCATTGCAACAATGCGGTCAATGTATTCATAGTAATGTAGCGGTGGGCCAGATGTCGTGTGGAACATCGTCGGAATCGTCACATTCATCAACGTCGACAGATTGAGGTATCAGGACCATCATATTTGTCGAGTTCGTGAGCGTCACCCATCGTGTTGGGCATCGAAACAGTCATGCACATCAGTATTGTTAATCGCGTTCCATTTTATCGGGAAAACCACCATCATCGCGTGTTACCGTCGGTGGTATGACGTGAGTTGCGTCGCAATAGCATTGGCAGTCGTTTCCCACCATGTCGAATAATTGTCGCGCCGAATGGGTGTCGAGTCGGCGTGAGCGTAAAATTGCCACGTCAAAAGTGGTTGTCAGTCGGGAAGACACGAAGGACATTGTCAGAAAAGACACATCCGTATAACAGTCGAGAACGCGGTTGGAAAAGCGTATAGTCGTGGAAAGAAAAGAGGAGGTAACCGGGAAAGCAGAGATCGTCAGTATGATAGTCCGGATGAAGGGAAAGGAAAGGAGACAAGACGCAGAGTGAAAAGGTCATCGGAGGTAAGACGGATGATATCATGGAGATGTAAGAAGCTAAGTGGAGATATGGGAGCATGATTTAGAGGGGGACAATGAAAGCACGAAACGGGGGGAGGTGACGGCGGTGCAACAGAAAGAGGGCAGATTTCTCGCAGAGTTTGAATGCGGAGAGGTGCATCAGACAAGCGCAGACGACTGTCATGACACGTCGCTCGTGCAACAAGCGAGAGAAAGGGCACTGCAAGGGAAGAACTGCGGCGCTCAAGACTCCCATAAAATGTGTATATAAACTATCAACGTGACGGTTGTATATGGCGTCCGACGGTCGGCATGCGGAGCAATATATCTACATTGGAAGTGACGATGGATAAGGAAGAAAAGGTTGCCAGCTTTCGAGGATACGACCACGTGGAAGGACAAAGCTGAAGGTATAAATGTGCGAGAACTCACCCTATACTTGCGCCGAGATCGCGACCGCCATCGCTTGAGCCAGAAAGGAGGATGAGGAGGCAGGCCAAAAAGTTAATGGCGAGGGTTGCAGCGAGGACGCGCCAGAGCTGATAGATGCGGGTGATGAGTTCTTGAGACTGCTGCGGGATCTCGTCAGGGATGGAATGGTAGATAAGCGGGAAGACTGTAGAGAGGAAGTGTGAGATAAGAAGCGGTGGGAGCAGAATGAGGGTGTCACAGAGGGTGAAGTGTCAGTGAAAGTTAGTGTGCTCGGAGGAGGGAAGGAGACTGACAGAAGGGCCAGTTGTTTCGTCCATGCTTGCGGATGTGCTCTGCACGCTGGTTGAGCTCGGCTTCTCTTCGCTGAAGCTCACGCTCGCGTTCCTCGAGAGCGGCTGCGCGTGCGGTGGTTGTACTGGGCGGCTGTGAACTAGCGTAAGGTGAGGATGTCTGCCAGGCGTTGTTGGTAGCGTCGTCGTCGTCGCGGATGGGGTTTGGGTCGTCGAAAGGGTTGTGGTCGAGCGAGTGCGTCGACGCAAACGGATTGTCTGTAACGTCTTCGTCGCTCTGTCAGTGGCAGTCGGCAAGATCAAGGCTGTGACACGCACTCATGATGGTGTTAGCGACAGAGAAGGGCGGAGAGCGGAAGGCAGGCGTGGCATCACCCGATCATTGTGATCGGCCCGATCGATCCGTGAAAATGATCGAGATTGACAGAATGGTGCTGTGGCCATATGTTCACTGATAGTCACCATAAGTAAGTACACAGGGGCGCTTCTCGCTCTTCACTCCCACTCTTTCCCCCCTCGTCTTTCATTCTTCTTGGTTGCTTCTATCAATGTACTGCTCGAGGCTCATCTCCATCTTCATCAGCGCCGCCATCGTTCGCGCAGTCCCCCTCACAGCTCACAGCGCAGATGCGCCTGCCAGCTATGCAGAAGGCTACCTCGAGGATTACGACGTCTACCACACCCGCTACCTCGCTCTCGACTGTGAGGACAAAGCATGCCTCTCTCGTCCATGCGTTCGCTGATTTGAACTTCAAGAGATGTACCCCTCAGCCTAGAAAATACAGAGGAATAAGGCTCATGTGGTCTAGGCTGTGAGGTTTATGCAAGATTGGCGCCCAGACAAGTACACTTGGTTTTCGGTGGTGAGTGACTGGTTGAACAGTCGGGCTCGGCTGAGCAGAACCCAGTCTGGTTTTTAGCTGAGTAGAACTTAGTCTCCAGATCAATTGAAATTACACAAGTGGAATACATGTGGCAGAGCGAAAAGTGTAGAGTACTAGCAGTGGCAGGTATGGCCTACATCGGAGTCGCCAACCAGAACACAGATGAAGGCACTAGCAACGACAGCGAGACCATACAAAATGACAGCGAAATTACATAAACTGTAAAGCTATCTAAAACCACCCCAGCACCGACCGACCTTTCTACACGTCTGCACCCGGCACCTGAGATCGGCCGGGCGAATAGTCCTGCTCCTGAGCTGTCCAACCAGTCGGTGACGGAGCGAAGCGCGCAAGTGGAGACAGCGATAAATCTCGATAAACGTGCAGAATGGTGCACAGGGCTTCCCACTAGCTCCTACCAGGCAGGGGAAGTTGAGCGTTGGCATATAAGCACCAGCGCCATTTGAACAAATTAACCTGTCCGCCAGAAACCTGCGATAAATTTCGTATTACGATTTGTGGACATATTTGTCCTTTACGCAGCTGACCCATGTCGAAGTTGTCAGTGGGCCTATTTTGGAGGAAGCGAGACTAAGGAAAGAATGGAAACAAAAAATGGGACCAGTGAAAGAGACTCACAACTTGAAAGCCTGTCAAATGAATAAGGAGCTCGTGATCGGCGGTCGTGCAGTTCTCAGACACCGTTGATCGGACTGATGTGTCTGGACACAAGTTCCAGCCATTGGTGGTCCTCCACGTGATACCACATCCCGACTCTTTCTCTGTTTGTTTACAAAATCTTTTGAGCTCTGCCAAAAGCGTCGCATATAGCTGTCATATTACCTTTTCAAATCTCAACTGCCGTATCTGCTGTCCGGATTTACCGAGAATATCACTGAGCCATGAGTGCTGCTGTAAAACGTATTCTTGTTGTCGGAGGAAATGGGTTCATCGGTCTGTGTACAGTCATTGCATTTATTATGACTATTTTAATAGTTTCTAAAGGCTCGTCTGTATGCCGACTAGCATTGGCTCGTGGAATGGAGGTCACTAGCATCAGGTGTGTCTTCTGCGAAATTGTATAACGACACCGTGACGGACTGTTCAGCTCTTCTGGAAATCCATATCACACCCCCAAAGGACACACTCCAGCATGGGTCAAACGTGTCTGTCTTTTTTCATTGAATCTATTTGGTCGCTCTAATACCATAGCTATTCAGGTACAATGGCACAAGGCACCCGTGGAGCAGCCTGACACCTATTCACACCTCCTCTCAGAAGCGACAGGCGGAGTAGTGCACACTCTAGGAACACTCTTCCCCTCTCATGAATACAAGCGTGCTCTGCGCACCAACGACCTGTTTGGTATCTTGCGTCAGCTGTTCATAAATCGCAATCCTCTCGAGGTCAATTTATACGACAGTATGAACCACGACAGTGGTGAGTCGTATTCATGTTGGTATCGCAGCGTCATCGTTTTTGATGGGAGGTGTGTTGTAGCATTGATTGTCCTTCGTACAATGCTGAATTACCTTCCCACGCCGACCTCCGCTGGCCGCGTTCCGTTCATCTACCTCTCTGCGGAAGATGTCTTTCGACCCTTCATCCCCGACGGGTACATTCGGTCTAAACGTGCCGCGGAACGCATGATTGCTGAGATCACGGAAGAGAGCGGTGCTTCAGAGCGCGTTCGGAGCGTTTTCATTCGCCCGAGTCAGTTATTGTGCCGTCATCTATTCCTGTCGCGCTTCTGAGCTGAACGTCTTTCCATCCACAGGTCTCGTGTATCACCCTCACGAGCGCCCGTTGTCAACCCCTCCGGCCGCATTGCTCGACCTTTCAGTAAATCTACATGAAAAACTTGGTTCTTTGCCTACTCCTGCAGGCTTCCTGCGTACCGTCGCAGGCGCTCGTCCGTCTACTTCCGCCGGCTCCAGTGCCACAGAATTAGGATCCCCTCTGCTCTCTGTCGCGAACGCACTCACGACGCCTCCGATCCATGTCGATCATGTAGCAGAAGCAATTTGCGTCGCTATACAAGACGAAAATATTACTGGCCCCGTCGACGTTGCCCGCATGCGACAGTTGATAGGCTGGACGGAGCGTGGCTCTCAGCGCCATTTGTATCAGTATACACATGAGCATCCGGGTGGCTACCGTGCTAGGATTTAGGAAGGGAGGCTTTGTTGCGTTTGATTGCAAGGTACTCTGTTGAATCCGCAAAATTATTTATTCCAGAAATTTTATGTTATTACACGGGACAGAGGTGAAGCTGTTCGAAGTGGTTCGACAGGTGCATGTTCAAGTTCGAGGATTGATCCTGCAGACAATGGTAATGTTTGAAATCGGAGTCAGCAACTTAGCTTGGACATTTTTCTAAAAGATTTGAAGGTGAAACACGAAGACCATCAACGGCTTCACCGGTATAGCTGCAGAGGTATTCGACGCCCTGGTCTTGTCAATGTGGACCGGTAAAAGCACCGGTATACAGGTCGAAAAAAAACAGCTCAATCAAGATACTTGGGTCAAACTGCAGTGAAGCGGTACTGCTATGGGGTGGGGTGGGGTCTCTTAAATTGTCTGACCACGGGAGACTAAAGGCGATCTACCTGCATTCCTAATTTCCTAGCATAGACGATCGACTTGCCGAATGGCGCGTGCATTGGCGCTTCACATGGATGGTTGGCTTTGTTCTTTGTGATGCTCGATCAAGTGGAATAATATTTCGATCATGGCGATACAAACATGGAAATCATGTACTGATTCACAGAGTTCATAAGATTACAAGGCGCAGATATCATGAAAAGAGGGCTGTTAAGTCGGGAAGACGTAGTGAGGGTCCGTGTCCGGGACGTCTCTACGCACTTCTCCGTACTGCGACTTTTCTTCCTCAGTCAGCGTGGCAAGGCGCCTCGCGTTGCGCCTGTTCATGTATGATAGACGTGTACGCAGGGCGAACGTTGTCAACAAGCAGGTCAACAAGCACGCAGCCGAGATGGCGTGACCCTTGCGATATTTGTCGTTATCGTCGAAATAGATCTGCGGAGACGCGCTACAATTGCGTGTACATCAGCAGCCGTTTTGGTACACAGGAAAAAACGGGCTACAGACATGGATACGCAGTTCGAGATGGATACGATAAACGCCGTACCGACGCCGCGTTTGGACGTCGGGGAAAAGCAGTTGGCAGACCAGCTCCTATTCAGAAGATCAATACGAGGCATTTTTTCTCTTCAAGGGAGATGCCTACATCACAAGCGGGAACAAACTGTAATTGCCACCAACGACAAGGAACAGAGCGAAGTACGCGGCACCGGTGCTCTTTTGCACGCAAGTTGCAAGGATCACATAGCCGATGAATGATATTCCGCTGGAAAGCATGATGTGGTATCCACGGTCGCGTGTTCGATCGCTGTGGAATGCTTGGAAGACGACCATGAACCATCCGACCGTATAGGGCGCGACTGTCATCCCTTGTGCATCAATCGATGAGAAGCCGAGGTCTTTGATAAGCTATGACGCATGAATTAGCCGTAGTTTCTTCAGTGACTTCATCGTGCTTACTGTGGGAAGGAAGTACGAAATTGTCGCCACGCCAACATTGACTACAGACGAATTCATTAACCATAGCTTCAGACAGGTCTGAGAAGACATACAGCTGGCATAGATGACGACGAACATCCAAGCATTTATGTCCAGAAGCACAGCCTTCAACCCCCCCAGTCCATTCATGCCGCCATGCGACTGGGGTCGATGGTCACGATCGACACGCGCCTGCGCGATCGCGCGCTCTCGCGGCGACAAGAAGGTGGCTGTAAAGGGGAACGACGGTAAGAACAGGAGAATAGCGACGGCCATCACGATGGTCGGAATTGCCTCAATCAGATAGAGGAATTGCCATCTATGTGCGTATGGAAACATCAATCCTGGACGTATAACGAGCCTCAACAGTCGGAGGTCACGCACCCCGAAAGTACCGAGGTATGGACGCGAACCAGCCCGAAAGCAATCAAGCCCTACGCGTATTTTTCAATGTGTCGAACTGGAAAGAGCACGGGTCAACCTACACCAATCGCACCAGGAAGAGTGCCGGTCATGCACAGACTAATGCGCATTGCAAGTTCGTGCCTACATACGTTTCAACACCTGCCTCTGCCATCTGCTCGACGACCTACCTCTTGTACCAAAAAGACATGTAGTAGATCATACCTGCATAGTAGCCGGCTTCGCCAATCCCAAGGAGTACCCTAATGCGCTCGTGAGTAAAGACATAGTGTTTGGTCTCGGCTAGAATACGCACCGAAGCACGATTAAAGCCGCATAGCCTTTCGCGTAAACGAAAGACAACGACGACAGGCCCCAGAACATCAAAGACATAAAAAAGCTGCATAGGAGTACGTCAGAAAGTCGACTCTGTTTTCGAGTTGAAGTGGACTAACAATCGATTGGCGCCTATGTACCGTTGCAGAACTGAATATGTTCTAACATGAGTACGCCATTAACTGTACGCGAGTCGATAAATTTCGCGTACTGTTGGCAGGCATTTCTAAAAGGCCTGCGGGGCGAGCGGTCAACGAGTAGACCCTGCTGAAAGAAGAAATTGCTTACAGTAGCCAACATAGAAAAGACTGAGAGCGAGCGTCCATTTGTTATTGGTCGTGATGCCCTTGAAGGCAGTCATCAGTTTAGTGTAGTAGATTATATCGTCTGAGCAGGATCACTTACAAAATTGTCATTGAAGGCTTGTAGCGTGTGGACATTGCCACTACAATCGGACGATCAATACACCGACCATGGCAACCCGCTTGAAGGACATACATATTGGTACGATCTAATGCTATCGAGTCAGTACATGCACAGGAATGGCCTCAAATGACAGACTAACCGAACTGATTGACTACAGGGACCGAGGATGTGGCGACATAAAATTCCCTTCAATATGCAACATGCGGTGCACTTACAAATATAGCTAAAAATGGATCAGATCATTTCATGTTTTGCATAGGTAAAGTGAATGGTCGCACCTTAGAATGATTAATGACAGGACTCGATTGTCGATCTTCCGTCGGACAGCTTTCTATCGTAATGTCAACACCAATCTGCATTGAAAATGAATTACGAACCTCCTCCTCGGGAGTGTATTCTACGTCTTCCGCGTCTTTGTGAACAGCTTCTGCATGGTCAGCTGAAAGGTGGGAGAAGAAATGCTTCCTCTTGGGTCGTGTAACATCGAGCTGAGACTGGAAGAACGTCCCCTGTTTATTCGGGCCAGCAGACGGTGCAGTACGCTCTATGTCTTCCGTCGTCACTACAGGTTCAACCTTCTGCTCTTCAATGTCAGCAACGAGCTGCACAGTCACTGAGGCATGCGTCATGACGGTTCGCTTGCCTGCACGAGAAAAAAGGAGAAAGGAGAGATTGACGGACGAGGGTCTGCAGATGGCACAAACACACGGGAAGAAAATGCCTGCGCAGACTGACGCTAATCTTATAGGCGATCGCGCGCCTGAGGCGAAGACATCAGCCAATCCGCTAGGACGATATGGCATTCTGTTCAATTCCATTTCAGAAGCCAAACCAACATGGTGCTGGTCACCTGCGTACATCCCTCATGCAAAGTGCCAAAGTCGATGGTCGGTCCGTGGGAATTGACCGACGGCCAACTGGGTCATCACCAAATGTGGGGTTACGAACATGTAAGCCCTTTCAGACCTCAGCGGAGCCTAGGGAAGCCTAGGGAAGCTCATGGAGGATGAGCTATTTTTATCACCTTCCAAGCCTTGTGGCTACGGGGTTTCGCGCGCGACATCCGCTCTCGCCTGATAATTAGTGCTCAGAGCCCCAACGCCAACCGGCAGTCGAGCTTTTCCGGTCATACCGGAGCTAACAGGCGGAATACACTGGTCACATTAACGATTTCCTGGCCATAAAGCAGTTAGCAATGACACATATCGACATGTTTACCGAAAAAAAGAACAACTCAACTATAGTTAATACAGCGGATGGACAGAACTTCAAGCCATTGTTTTTAGAATCCGAAAGGTGGCGTTGTGCTGTGAGGCCTTCAAGATCAGCGACATGCCTCATGCCGTTAGTATTGACGGATCGACGTTAACTCCAACAATCGTATCCAAGCATATCCAGCGGAACGTCGGAGGAAATTCCCCCTCGAGGACGGGGTAACTAACAATTGCATACATGAACAGCAGAATATGGTATACAAGACAAGAGAAATGATGCTCACGTATATATCAAGAATTGTACTATATGAAGGCAGTAACGTAAATAAGACGAGAAACTAAATGAATACCGCCACACAAGGGTTCAACGTTCAACGTTCAAGAAGTAAATGCAGTTAAAACAAGAGGTTAAAACAAGAGATCAGAAAGCAGAAACTCATCTCTAGCAATCGTCGAAGGAATAGACAAATCGTGCTCGATACCAGAGACTGCGCAACGAAATCAGTCTCCTTGTGCCGAACGTTGGTTGGCAGCCGAATCATGCCGGTTGACGACAAGTTGAAGGGGATCCTGTCCCCAGAAGACGTCGTATACACGTGCTGAACGCGCGGCACCCAATTTCGTTCGTTGTCTCTGCGCACCTGCTTTTGTGTACTCAACCTGTAATCTCATCAACACACAGCAACACATTTGATCCAGGAGAAAACGCCTACTTGGCACTCCGAGAGCATGTCTCGAGCCTCATTGGCATCGCGTTCCTCGTAGGCACGGAAAAGTGTGCGCAAAGTGGGCATCTTGCGAGCGATAGCTCTGGCTTCTTCCTCCGTCATGTGATTGACCTGGTCAAGCACTTTGATCCAGGTATCCGTGGAACCTTTGCCGCACGGCCCCTCAATTCGAGGACAGAACGGAAGATGGGAGCGTTCGATAAACCTGAACCAAGTTAGACAACGCGACTGAGTCAGGTCAACAGAAAAATGCAATGCAAAACATGCTAACTTGTGAGGTTTGATGCCTGTAGGGTGCGTTATCACAAATTGGTTGAAACAGGAAGAAATGGCAATTACCGAGGTCGCCAGAAATATTGAACACACGAGTGACGGCTTCATCAATAGTTGTAGCATGAAAGTCGAACGTCCGAAGCGAAAACTGGAGCGCGAGAATAGCTGCATCTATTTTGGGTCTGTCGTGTACCCTCGGCTTCCCATACACCATAAACTGGGCTTGATCATGGTCTTTAAGCTGATAAACACCGCGAAAGGCAATGAACGCGTCCTTTAGACGTCCTTTCGCCTCAAAGTCAAGAAGCTGGTCCGCCGACAGCCAAAGGAGCGCCGTGCGTTCCGGCCTATCATATGCCTCACAGGGCACCCACTCTCGTCGGTCCACGTCGTATTCGGCCGTAACGCGCCTGATCCATTGCATTGTGCACATTCCAGGGATCTTAGGCTGCTGAGTGATGATACGACAGCCGTGTGCGTCCATCTTCTTGCGCAGCGCTCCAACGAAGGGCGAATGCTCTTGAGCTAGAAATGCGGCGGAAAGAACTAGGGTCACATTTTCGAGCGTCTTCTTTTTGTCGATCTGCAGTTTGTTCGCAGATTTAACTATGCGGACCTGTTCCTTTGCCGTTTCCTTGTCTAGTTTTTCCTGTAAACGCTTCGCCTTCTTCGCATCTGCTTCTTGTTGCTTTTTAGCCTTTTTCGCGTCTGACTCGGCCTGACGTTTAGCCTTGGCCTCTGCTTTTGCAACCTGTATACCATGTATCAGTCACTGAATGACGGACCTGGGTAGTAACAAGTACCGCTTCGAGTTCCTTTTCTTCTGACGTCTTCCGAGGTCTCCGTTTTTTGGTACACGAAACCTGGGACAAAGCATTTACCTCTGGATGAAGTCATCTTACGGCCACATTACCTGAGCATCGTCACCAACTTTTGTTGTACGATGTGCGGCTTTGACTTTTTTGGGTGAAGTTTGCGTAGAGACAATAGACACCTCGCTATCGCTGTCGTCCAAGTCTTCTGCTCTCTTACGTTTCGCCTGATTGGATTTTTGGAAAATATCGGCAATTTCTGGGAAGTTATCGCTCTCCACATCAGATTCCAAATCGAAAGGTGAATAGTCTCTCGACGCGCATTTCGGCCTGCCCTTGCCTTTAGTGTCCTTGAGGAGGCTCCGTGGCGAGCTGTTGTAGGAAAATTCATCGTCACTAGATGCTCCCGTCGGGGCGCTGCTCGGCGGAGGTTCAATGTTGCCAGTGTCCGAATCTGTGTCCGAGTCGATTTCAAGCACATCCGGCGGTGTACTCGTCAGGCGGCTCGCCGACTTGTATCGGGAAACACTGCACGTCGGCTGACTATCGTGGTAGTACCCACATACGTTTACGCGGCTACCCGGACTCGTACATTCGATCTCACTGTCTGAATCCGAGAAGATGAGGGTGCCGTCTGACTCGGTGCGCATGAACCCAGTGAAAATGAAAGCAATGTCGTCGATGGGAAGATGGCGTTACTTAGATAAAACTAATGGATGGACGCGATAAATTCGGTGAGATAAAAATAAAATAATGGTTTTGAAAGACGTCGTTGAGCAGGTTGGCGTCCGTTCTCCAAGTTCTGAACTAGCCGCGCCCTTGGGACTCACCTACCTAGTATAGAAAATGCGCAAAAGACACGTGGTATGTATACGATCGCCTTGATCGACGGCGTTTTGTTTTGTCTTAGACTTTCACCACTGTCGATCCCTTCAACTATGTACAGCCCTTCAGACCGGGCGTATATGTTTTTGACAAATTCGAATCCTGCCTATGAGCCCCTCCCGTTCTCGGCTTATAATAGAAAGCACGGTTGCTCAGACTTCGGTAGTTCCCATTGCTGCAGCTCCTCAGCGTTTCAATCACTACTCCAGGTTGGATTCGACGTGGTAGTGTAAGGTCTATCGGTCGCCCGGCTCTCATTCCAAGGTTATGGAATGTCTAGCGAAGTGGCGGAACATGGCACGAGATTAGTCTCAGTGACGGAGCGAGGTGCTCCCGGCGGAACTGCTCTGGATCAAGCTTTAAGAGTCCGTTCCTGCTCTACAGTGAGCTAACATTGGGACGAACCCATGACCTTTCTTGATGATAACGTGGGTCAGGTACTATGGAGTCGCTGGTGTATTCTCCCATTGCGATTGACCCGCACACGGCTTAACAAGGTAACGAGGATCCCTGGAATTCTACTATAGGTCAATCTGCAAAAGACTAATAATCAAATGAAGCCCCAAATGTGCTACATAAGACGGCTTCGGGGATGTGTCCTTCACTTTCAGGAGATACCAACCCGAAATGTCTGCTACTGCTGCTGTCGCATCTGCCGCCCAATCCTTGGTCGACAACAAGGTCCAGCATGAGGCTTGCGAGGACTACCAGGGAAATTACGTGTTTGCTCGCATCGAAGAGGCACAAGTGTCTCGTGCGATGATTAAACGGTATGCATGCATCATTTCGGCTACGGTGACCTTTCTTTTATTGATCGATATACTGTCACTCCTAGTTACTTCACCACGCTATACGAGCGTGCTATCTCCGACGTCGTCATCGTTGGTGCTGGCAGCGCTGGTGGGTAGACTAGCGTTAAAAAATGAGCGACGACCAACTAGTATTTACTAGGACTTTCTTGCGCTTATCGACTGGCTTCGAGCCGTCCTGACCTCAAGGTTACCATCATTGAAGCCAACGTCGCCCCTGGCGGTGGTGCTTGGCTCGGCGGTCAGCTTATGACTCCCATGGTCTGTTCTATATTTTATAATCCAGACGAAGCGGAAATAATTTCTTATACTTCTTACTAGGTTATACGTAAACCCGCCGATGCATTTCTGCGCGAAATCGGCGTGTCGTACGAGGACGAGGGGGCCTTTGTGGTTGTCAAACACGCCGCACTCTTCACTTCAACCCTCCTCTCGCGCGTCCTCGCCATGCCTAACGTCGTGCTCTTCAACGCGACCGCCGTGGAAGATCTCATCGTCCACGCCGACGCCGACGGGCAGCAGCGTGTCGTGGGCGTCGTCACGAACTGGACGCTCGTTTCGCTTGCGCACGATACGCAATCGTGCATGGACCCCAACACGATCACCGCCCCCGTCGTTGTCTCGGCGACGGGGCACGATGGGCCCATGGGTGCGTTCTCCGCCAAGCGCCTCGTCTCGATGGGTCTCCTGAAGGAGCTCGGCAACATGCGCGGTCTCGACATGAATCGCGCGGAGCCGACCATCGTCAATAACACGCGCGAAGTTGTCCCGGGACTGGTTATGGCAGGTACGTAACCTCGCAGACGCTACCGAAGCTGTAGTGAACCGTGGTATCTTTTGGAGGTATGGAACTCTCCGAGCATGATGGGTCAAACAGGATGGGCCCGACATTTGGTGCCATGATCGCATCAGGCATGAAAGCAGCTCTCGAAGCCGAGCGAATTTTCGACGACAGTCAACGTCGTCGTGCCAATGTCGCGGTGTGAACAGCTACATAGTTATTATCAGAGCTTTCACAATGTCGGTCGTACTATCAGAACGGGGAGGCAAAAGAAATTCCGTCGTGTAACGTTTTAGTGTTCTTTCCAAGTTCAAACTAACGTCGATGCCTTTTTGTGTCCGAGTAATCATTCACGAGAGCACCTATGGTTCTCACGGTCTGTGAAAAAGACGAGGAAATATTAGTCGCTAGGTTTTCCGCAGCCGAGTCGAACTCCATCATCGCCGATGACACATTTTACCAACTGAGCTACTTACATAACAAGGACTTGTAGCTATGTAATCTTTGTGAATTTCTTCCACTGCCCAGATTATACTATACAGGCTGAGTTGCGACAACGTTGCATTGGTTTACAAAATATAAAGTGAACTTGATATTGCAAGCAATGAGTTTGAAGCGGAATTCTAATATGTACAACAGATAAAAACGTTGAGTTGCTTTCTTTGATTACTTTCCTGTGCGACGGAGAAGCAATCAATGATATGCTCTACATCTCAGATTATACGATAAGAAGAACGCAAGGATAAAAACCGAGCGATGATGATGATAATGAACGGAGACACTCACCTCCATGATCATTGCACAAGATTGGATGTTCGGTATCCGCCGCCGAGTAATCAGCGCTTCAGCGTCCACCGCGAAGCGCGAGGACCAGATGTAGCACAGACCCTGGTTGGATATTGAAGTCATTCGCAGATTTCTCATCTTGCCTATCAAGCGGAGTTAGTATCACATAAACGCGTGTTCACACGACCAAACGAGATGACCGCAAATTTAGAGAGAAAAAGCAAACACGAAGGGAGCGAAGGTATTGGTTCTCGGTGAGGAAAAATGGTAGTGCATTGAAGAATGGCGTAAATAGTGTTGCCGCGTCCGACGAGGCGAGTAGATATCAGTGACTACGTACATTTGACGACCACCGAAGATCAGACGTTGTTGTGGTGGCGGAACGCCAGACTGCTCCTCGACCTTCTCTTTGATACGCGCGATCTGTGAGGGAAGGGAGCGTTTGGCGCATTTCCAATGTTCAAAACAGGGGAAAATGGCGGAAATAATGCATGCAGGTCGAGCGAACATGCGACGAATAGAATGATGTTTCCAGACGATCGAGCATGTGCCTGGTCAGCACGCATTAAGAATCATAAAGCCGAGTGATAAAATACCTTGTCATCCGGATCGATATCGAGCTCGATCTAATTCCAGCAGGATAGTAGCCCGACATCAATGCACCGCGAATACAGTACGATTTGAGGCGTGAGCAAGAACGTAATCCATAATAGAACGTTTTTAAAAGGGCACATTCGATGCGCCATTCAGCATAAGAATGTCTCGGGGGCGCGATCGTGGGGACGTTGACCTCACCTCTTTACCAGTCAGCGTCTAAATGAACCAACTCGTTAGCTAACCAACATGACGGTCATCCTGGAATACCGGCAGACCTTCACTTTAATCAGCATGATTGAAGAAGGCTATAGGAAGACGAGTATATGAATGGGACGTCGATCCAGGCGACGTATGAAGATAGGAAGTGGTGGACGAAGGTAAGTAACTTGGAGTGAATGCCCGCTGTGTTCATTCATGCAGATGAGTCATCCTGGTCCATTACGATCTCATGGACCACCCTCGAGTTGTGATAAAATATACTCGCTTGAGTAGAGACGAGCTATAAATATAACGACAACAAAAGATTTGCATAAAAAGGTGAGTACACCAAGAGCAGGATAAACATTGACAAAACGAAATTCTGATACAAAGATGAGTCGGCCCAGGTTCGAACTGAGGACCTTCTGTGTGTTAGACAGATGCGATAACCAACTACGCCACCGACCCCTTGTGGCACAGAGCTCGGGTTGAGATACATGAGAAGGGTTACACTTAGGGGACGCCGCGATCGTGTAGCCTGGTGTGACGTAACGCGACACCGGTGTCACGGACGCGCTCATCGTGACAGGAAGTGCGTCCAATTGAACTTGTTCCAAACGGTCATCATCATGGTTTCGCAGTAGTTCGTGTCTTCTTCTCGTCGTTCGCGACTGTACGTTCTGACGTTTTGCAGTGAGAAAGAGCGCCAGGCGAATATCGCTCGAAACAAGGCCTTGTTCGAGCAACTCGAGCTCAAGTCGGCTGTAGCACAGCTCGGCTTTCCTGCTAACAAACCAGCGTCAGCGAAATCACAGGCGAAGCCAGTTCAATCCCATAAGAAAAGGCGGACAACCATGAGCCCGCCTGAGCGTATTGTCACTCGTCAGTCTGCTCGTCTGCGCAATACAACCGCCGACCCCAACGAGTCTCCTGCCAAGAAACGGAAGCGCGAGGCTGAAGAGGAAGAACAACGCGCCAGAGAAGCCGAGGCGCGTCTCGAGGCTGAAGAGCGTGAGCGTATCGCAAAACGTCCTCGTCATCATGATCTCGACTTCAAGACGCTTGCTGAGGAAGAGGATGAGGGTGGCCTCAGCCTTATGGCAACCACTCTCAGCAGTGTCTCGCAATACGCCCGAGGCCTGCATAGTGCCGATCGGGAAGATGAACCCACATTGGGCAACAAAGCAGCTGCTCGTGCTGTCGAGGAGCTTCGCGAGCGACTGTCCAAGCTCAAGGTCGTTGCAAGGGCCAAGGTCACCCAGGATCGCATCTACAGCGCCGATTATCATCCGGAGCGCACGAAGGATCTCATTTTCTTTGGCGACAAGCACGGCCAGCTTGGTATCTGGGATGCACACGCATCACCTGAAGAAATCGCTGACGACGATGACGAGGTTTCTGTCAAAGACCAGGAAGGTGGGCGGTATTGGCGACTCCAGCCACATTGGCCTGCGACGTCAAAGTCATCCATTTCTTGCGTGAAAGTTGATCCGAGCGACGCTCATGTCGTGTACACGAGCGCCTACGACTGCACGATACGTTCATTGACCTTCACGTCCGGAGTGTCGCGCGAGATTTTTGCTGTTGATGAACGTGTCTTGATTTCGTCCCTGGATCTTACGCCTGATGGTCGAGAAATGTGGTTGTCTGGTGGGCTTTGCACTATTCTGTTCGCTGCCTGCTACTGACTATTCAGTTGTACATAGATGCCAACGGTGGTGTTACGCATCTTGATCTGCGGTTGGGCAGGTCCTCGGCACGCACTTTTTATCTGTCCGACCAGAAGATCGGATGTGTGAGCATAAATTCTACGCATACAAACTTGCTTCTGGCTGCCAGTAACTCCAGGTCACTGAAGTGAACATATTTTTCACCAACTTTGTTTGTGTATGTTCATTGATATCACGATCGTCAGAATTTGGGACGTGCGCATGCTTCAGAAGATCGCCGGCAACGTCGTCGATGTGACACTGCCAACACCGCCGCCTTCATCTCCCGTGTTGCGGTCGTCGTCTCTTCCGCCCGAGTCCGAAGTTCCGACATTCGACAACGATGTCGTGAACGAGTATGCTGAGTCCAAGCGGGGTCTCGGTACTCTGCGAGGTGAATGGCGCCACGATAAGTCGGTTAGTGCTGCATACTGGGACCCATCTGGTACGCATGTAGTCAGTACGTCCTACGATGATCGTTTAAGGCGTGAGTGCGCTGCTTGACTTTGGAGATCCATTTCATCGATCGTTGTTCCCTGTTTTCGCACGTAGTGTGGGATTTTAGTTCTCGCGTGCTGGATGGCACCTCCATCTTCCCCAGTATGCGTCCTCAGCATCAGCGCAAGCACAATTGTCAGACGGGTCGGTGGGTGACCATCTTCAAAGCGCGATGGACAGCGAATCCGAATGTCTTCCCTCATTTCACGGTTCGTATTTCTTGATCTTATTAGTTGACGTCCCCCTGATGTCGCAAAGATTGGCAACATGGACCACAGTCTGGACATCGTGTCCGCGACAGGAGAAACGATCGTGCAGCTAGCGGATCGCGAGCGGTTGAGCATATTCATTGCTGTGCTTGTCATCGCGAGTCACTGACTGGGGTTTTTCAGCATTTCTGCCGTTCAGGCCGTAACTTGCTCGCATCCCAATATCGTCGAGCGCGCTGTCAGTGGAAATGCGAGTGGAAGATGTGTCCTATGGGCACCTGTCGACGACTAGCCGACTTTTTTCTTGTCTTATCTTGGGCGTTCTGCAGACTGGAAAAAAATCTACATAATCTATTTTCTGCAGGAATCTACATCTACACAGGCTATCACAGACGCCAAGTTCTATCTATACATATGACGCCTTTTTGGAAACTCGCTGCTACGAATGACTATAGCGTCCAAGTAAGGCAATTAGCAGGTCAGGGACGGACATAACATACAATAGGGGAGGAAGTCACTGCGAACGAATGAGGGACACAGGCATGTATAACATATTCGAGGAAGGTGGTACAAAATAGAGTCCAGAGAATTCACGGTCGAGCTGTCAACAGTTGAGTCGGTCAGCAATGTTAGATTGATTCGGGAAAACACTCACATAATTGTTCTTTGCGGTAAAACCAGAAGTAGCCTGCGACGATAGCCAACTGACAAATCATTGCTATCCAGAATAGAGGTAGCGCCATCGGACTTCCTGCAAGGGGACACCATTTCAGCCAGTATCTGGATGGACGAAAGCAGGAAGAATCATACCTTTCAGTCCATCTTCAAAGTCCCATTTTGCAGCATCGGGGAATACGTTGCCAGGACCAATCGCATTCGGAGCTGTAGCTCGCGCGACCATGACACAGACTGAGCCGATGATCTGAGAGAAGGCCAGGGTCGCGCAGACATGGAGACGCGACAAAGTTTGCAAGAGAATCATCCCGAGACCAACACCCTGCACCGCGTCTAGGACGCCTAGCCAAAGCCATAATGATACGCCCAGATATGGACCAGCCTTGCCAGCCCAGGGGATGTACAAGGCGAGTGACGACGTTCCCCATAACATCTGGTTAACAGACGTCATAATTGCAACGATAGAAAAACGAGAGCGGGGGACAAACCTGACACCACCGGGGAGCACCGAGTCCGACTGCGAAGACCGGCAACACCCAGGTATGAGTTTTGCTGAACTGCGTCAAGACCAGCATCATCGCTCCCCATACGCCGATGAAAAAGGTGAGAACAAGCATTAATATAACCCATTTCGGAATGTCTACGCTCCAGAGGTAGCTCCAGTTACGACCGTACGGCTGGAAAAGGGTGAGTTAAGAGACGTGACTCGACTGACAAATGGCGCACTCCGCTCAGCCAGTAATCACGCAGTAGTTCCGAGGCAAGGAACCATAGCACCAATTTTCGTCGGAACAATGTTTTCAAGAAGTGAGGTACTTTGGGTGGGGTCTGACGATAATAATCTAGAAAACTCTTAGCACTTTCGGGGCAGCCAATGAACGCGACTCCTGACCTGGAAGTCCATAAAGCATCAAGTAAAAGAAGAGGAAGCTTATGAGCGTGAGGGGCCAAACGATCAAGCAGATCCACCACGGAGGAACGAAGGTTGAAGACTTGTCATTCAAAGTGTATCCCCAGTACCAAAGCGCGGCAACCCAGACCTGTTGTGAGCCTTGAACAACACAGGCGCGCAGTGTCCAGACTTCGGTGGCAGCACCCTGTGGTAGGGCCATAAGCGTGTTTCTAGACAAAAGGATAAGTGGAACTGACCGCTTCCTCGCCGAAATTGAGACCGAAAAATATGAATGAAGCGGCGGATGCTATAGCATAACACCAAGTAGCTACGCTGGACGTCCAGTGGTGAGCAGTATGGAAGATAGGTGCGACCGATGGCAGCCCGATGAAGAAGAAAGCGAAACCGAAGAATATCCAAGGCGCAGACAGCACATATACTGAGGGCTTGAACCGGAAGAGAGGATACCAGACCGCAGATGCAGCAAGGAAAACGCCACTCAGAACATAAAGTTGGATATCGTCCTGCCAATTTCTTCCGGAGAGCAAGGTGATCTGGAAGCTTGTAGCACTCAGCATCTAGAAATTCACGTCAGTCAATTGGATAGAGCGTTCATAGAAATGATTCACTTGTCCCAAAGCAATGATAATAGTGTACAGTGGCCAACCACCAATCTCCCTGGCCATAGCAATTTGTGTAGCAGTCATCGGAGGTACATCAGGAGACGCTGCTGGCATGCCATGGAGCTCAGAGGATTTTGTTGAGATTTCGGAGGGGTTGGGAGCTGTTTTTCGTGGTCAGTGCATGCTCGCGCTTGAAATGTGAGACTCACATTCAGGAAGCGAGTACGGCAACGCAGACAGAGATGGGGTCCCCCAAATGGAATCACGCTTGGATGACCTGACGCTAGCGGCGTCGAGTTTGTCCTTGCGAACCTTGCCAAAAAATGCTTCTTCGCTTTTCATGAGAAACTTTTCAATAGAGAGTTCGTGCTCGGAATTCTTAGCGTTCAAATATTGCAATTTCTGCACGAACTCAGATGCGACTCCGCCGTCCGCGTCCGTAAACTAGATGGAGGGAACGTAAACGATGCTGGCAGTGCAAGAGGGCGACCACTCACAGAAGCAATGGCTTTGTTTAACGGTGAATTGGACTTCTCGTCGACGATTGAAGAAATGGACTCGACAGAAGATATACGCGAGTGTATGCCAAAAGACCGTGTAGGACTCAAGCTGCCGTCCACAAATGGATCGCGCACGCTTTTTTGATCCTTCGTAATAGTCCGATTTGCGCGTTCCAAGAAGTCATCATATCCGGGACTTTCAATGGACACCGTCGTCGGAGCGCGAGACGGGGAGTAATCATCATGGCTGATCGAACTCACATACGACCCACGATTCTGCATTCGCCGTTGATCGATAGCCGTCAAGGTGTCATGACTCCATCCGCCAGGTGAAATAGGCGAGAATCCTGGGGATGAAGGTGCTGCTGTGGCCGGGGACACAGGGACGTCGTGGCCACTGTCACTGCTACGATCCCAGTCAGGCTGCATCGGGTAGCCTTGTTGCACAGGGTTCCAATCATCGTTATCGGGAATGATCCGTGGGCGTCCACCATCGCAATCACTTGCACGCCATGCATCTTCCTGCGCAAGACCGCGACTAGCTAAAATACTCCTTCTGTGGAAGTCCTCGGTTCGCTGACGCCACTCTACAACTGGGAAGCGTTGAACGGCCGAACGTGCACGGAGGATGGCCCGCTCCTCTTCTGTCGACTTCAAGGCTAATTTGATGGTTTTCGTCAGCTGTGACAACATATGTGCGGTCGAGCTTGATTCAACAGGATACCACTGCAGGATGTTGAGCATAGAACTGAAGATACACTGAGCTAAATCTCACCCAGCCAGGCATGAGGCCAAGGCCACCAAGACGGCTACCGACACCGAGCGCGCCCTTACGACCAAACTCAACGGCGACAAGTCCAAACGGCTCATCACGAGATGGAATGAGAGCAAAATCCGCGCCACTGAACAAGTACGGGGGAAGTGCCGTGAATTCAGGCTTGGAGTAAAGACGGTCAGGATATATCTCCATCAGCCTCGCTAGCTTTTCCGCAGCAAACCGACCATATAAATCGATGACTGGACCGACAGCGATGAGTTGAACAGACGGTCGCTTCTCCATTCTACATCAGGAAGTTAACGATTACTTCCCCGTGGAATGTCCGTGTGAAGACTCACAGGGAAGGCATAATATCTGCGATGAGATCAACACCCTTTTGTTTTGACCAGCGACCGACGAACACGAAGAGGTCCGAATTAGGATCCTGCCTAATACCGGCCCACCCTTGAGCTTGCCGCTTGAGTTCAGGTCTCTGTGCCTCCGAAACACGATCAATTTGGATAGATTTAACGTTCGTCGTCTCTTCGTCCAGAGCAGCAATATCCGTCGGGTCAGGATTCGGAAGCGAGTCGACATGTTTCAGTGTCCACAACGCAGGATACCGCGCCCAACTGCGTTTACCATACTTGTCGGACACACCGGCGACACCGATAGATTTCTGGTGAGCGCTGATAAACGACGCGGCCGCATGGAGTAGGTTAAATGTGTTGCCGAACTGGATGTACTTGCTACAATGTTCCTTGCTAACGTTGAAGGCCGAGCAGACCTCCTTCATTTCTTCCTTCGTCCTCAACGGCCAAAGCCCCTGAAACTCGGCGTTGTGAAGCGAAAGACACACCGGAAGAACCTTGGGCAACAGATAAATAGGTGCGAGCGCGCCATGGTAGTCATTGATATGATAAATGTCGATGGTAGGGAAGCGTCGGACGATGGCGGCAATAGCCTGATTCCACGTGGAATAGAATATTGCAGAGCTCAAATCGTCCATACGAGCAGGATACGGGTCTGACTTGGTCTGCGCGCGAAAAACAGGACTTTCGAGGACGACATAGGTGATGTTGTCCAAAACATGCGTCTCCATCTCGATGAGATATGGCTCGCCAAAGATGATGACCTCAATGGGGTCGCCGGGCTCTCCCACGGGATACTCGAGGTCCTTGACTTTAGGAACGACCCAAATGAGATCGACGTCAGTCATCGACTTTCCCATGAGACTAGACATGACGCCAAGGCCGCCAATCTTCACTTTGATTTTCCAATCGAAGATCTCGTATTCCAAGGTCGCAATGAGGACCTTGCGACGCTTGTTTTTATCTTCAGGCCAGCCAATGGTGTCCTTGTTGATCTTCCCGCCGCCGATGAGCGCCTTCACCGAAGCGAAAGTAGCGTCGCCGGCGCTCTTGCTCTTGCTCTTGCTCTTCGAGAATGTCGACAAAATCGGGAAGTACCTATTGCCTTCCGTCTTCGCCTTGGCACCATAAACGTTATGCTTGATGCCGTAGAAAGACCACACGAAGATACAAACGGCCAGAGTACCAGTGATCAATGGGATGGCGAGCAAGAGGGCGTACATCGTCGCGGCAACGGACACCTGACCTCGCGGCTTCAGGAACCAGGTCATCGTAGCATCGTCAACATATAGAGACCACGCAAGGTGAGGACTCGGGGGAGCGGTCATGTTCAATAGATTCACTGCGGCAGAGTTTGGTGGAAGACGGTCAAGAACACCATCGCCGTCGGTGTCGCCGTAGTAGTATTCATCATAGCCCCAGACATTCAATTGCACATAAGTCGGCCAGCTCGCCATGATCTCCAGCTCCCACAAGCCGTCTCCAGTGTGGGTCATATCGGCGGTGATACCCCGGTCATAGCCCCACGAATTGAACGGGCCCCTTGCAAGGAGCTGAGGAACGCGTCGCTGTTTCCCAGAATAGCCGTAATCCGCGTGGATTACGTGCGACGTCGATAGCGTGGCCTGACTCCAATCTGACGAGAAATTGATTTCAATCTTGACATGACAGAGCCTCCAGTCGACTTACATTGAACCATAATATGATGCCCACTCCACCAGTTGCCACTGGATTGGAAAGGCGCTGGATCAATGGATGTAGTGTTTTCCCAGTTCCTCCACTCGGTCCAGTTTTGACCGAAATTCCACGAATATCTTCCGATGATCATTAGCTAAAGATCTGTATAAGAAATAAGAAGCCAGTAACATACCTCAACATATCCGCCCCGAACGCTCGATGTGTGAAAGAGAAGTTCGAACTCCCGGTCTGCTTGGTGAAGACGCCTGAAGTATAGTCATGGTCAGGGAAAACCATCACGTTGTCATACTCTCCTTTTCTCAACAATAGATGATCAACCGTCTGCAATGAAATATGAATGGCTGGTCGATAACTTCCAAAACAGGCTGACGCACTCCAGTTGTAATCCAGCTCTGAGAGGCAGGGTTGTCGACGGTAATACGAAGCACGCCATTAGGGAAGTTCGTCAGTGTGGCACTCCACGACCACGCACTCTCAGGATCCCCAGAGATGCGCGTCATAGCTGGGTTGGTGACTTGAGCGCAATTGACATTCGAGATCTGAGAACGAGAAAAATCAGCAAATATTACAATACACCCTCGCTTCTCCGACTTACCGACGGGGCGCCGGCGCCAATAGATGAGCTCATGTTAAACGAAATGGAATTCGTTACAGAGCCACAATCCATCGCCTGGCTGAACTGCAGCTCAATGTCGACTTCCGTCGCATTGCCCTGATCTGCCGTGACGAGAATCCGATGGTCGTGACCAGGCAAGAACTTTGTGATAGCGGGGAGCGGCTGCACCCATTGGTCCTCCGGCACAAGCGCCTTGAAGCCGTAGCCCTCCATCGTAACGTTCATCAGGCAGCCGTAGTAGGGTTCCTGACCGTCGTTGTAGTAGCTGCTCAGCGACGTCGCGAGCGTGTACCGTTCGTAGGGTGCGAAGAGATTGCGGACGGTCGTTCCGGCGACGTATGGCGACGACATCCAGAGGTCGCCTTTGCAGTCATGCTGAATATAGGTCGTCACGTTCTCGTTGGTGAACAACATCCACATCTGTTATATAATAAACGATCAACGCGAAAGACAGAAGAGGTAAACCCGATCTAACCTGATCATTGTAGACCCCGTCGATATTATCCTGAACACCGTCGATCTTACTCCGAGAAACACTCCACAGTCCCATCTCAGTCTTCGTACCATTCGAGCCGGCGCGCTCGATGAAATATGTCCTGCAGCGCCCATCAACATCTCTGTACGATATGACGGAGGGCGGTCCGTGGAGGACGCACCAGTTCCCACGTTGCACAAGGTTAAACCCATCCGTCAGCGCGCCATAAATCTGCCGCAGCTTGAAAAACTGCGCAAACATACGCCGCGAGTCGGCGGTGGGATCAAAATGGTCGAGGGCATTCCAGTCGTCGTAGCATCCGATAAGCGCCTTCTCGAGGGGCATGTGGTAGAACTAGAGCGGTCAATCATCGTTAATGAATCATGCATGAACAGGCGTGGACTGCGCAATACGAAGAAATTGAAGAACCGAGATCTTCGTCGAAACACGAGGTCCAACAATAGCATCAGCCGCAGTTGTAACGCAGATCTGATCACCGTGACTGCGCAATTCACGGTGGCCGCATTAAAACGGACCCCGATCCTCCGCGCCTTTCCATCAATTTACTGCGGAACCAAAGCGCACCAACAATGACACAACAACGCACCTGTTCGCTACCTAGCGTGTAACACCCGTGTCGCTTCCACGCGATGTTCCCGGACATAGCTTGCCTGCCGTAAAGGTAGTTCGACGCGGTGGAGTCATAAACGTAAAAATTCTGCTCTTCACCATAATAGATCTTCAAGGCACGATGGCACTTGTTCAGCCAAGCCTAGCCTGTGACCCTGGAAATCAAGGACTTACTAGCGGAATACCGGGCATAACAAGGCTCGTGATAAACGTTGCAAGCACACTGCGCTGTGTACCATTCGACAGTGACGGCCAGCGGAACAGATCAAAATTGCTCGTGCCAAACATGTGGCAGGGGTCGACCTTTCTCGTCGAAGGATTTAAGAAATCATTGTTGACAAACATCTGGTTCCACGCGGTAACAAAGTTGACATCGACGTCGTAAGCATCGTTCAAGTTCCCGTCCATGCCAAGGAAGCGGGCCAGCGAGCGGTAGATGCTGTAGTGGAACGCGACACCGTCCAGCGCGTTGAGCGGCGCCGGGCGCAGGAAGTACTCGTCCATGTCCGCTGTCACATTCGCAGCATCAAGAAAGCCCGGTGGAAGCTGCGTGATCGTGCGACCGCGGCCGATATAAAGCGAGCCAAAGCGGTCGCCGCCGGTCACCTCGCCTGGAATGAAGAAGTTCGTTTTTCCGAGAGCAGACGCGCACGCACGCGTCGAGGAGGCCCACTCCGCGAGGGCGTCGACAGTCACCTGAGTCGCCTTGTCGATCCGAATTGCGTCGATGTCAAGTGCCTTGATCACCATGCACGAGAAGACCTTGAGTTTAGCCATCACGCTTGGCTTCCACTCGCGCAGACGGTCCTGTACACCAGCAAACTTGGACAACTGGCGCTCCCAATCGGGGTGTACACCAAATGCCTCCATATCACCATACTGATCAAAGTCGCTGGCTTTACAGCCGTTAGTCTCGACAGTGACGACGGTGCCATCGTCTTCCCACATGGTGGGAAGTTTACAGCTCATGTTGCGGTCATCGTGGATGTCGAAGTCTTTGTATTCCGTGAAATTCCAAGGCATATAGTTTGGTTTCTTCCAGACGGCATCATATTCATCGAGCGAGAATGGCGCTGAAGTGTTCAAGTATCTTTGCATGTGTCAGTCAGCAAACATGCGAATGGACGTATTCGTATACGCAGCAACGGCACTTACCCTTCAAACCCAATCAAGTCGCTCATTGTCCCAACCGTGAAGTCGGCCATGAAATACATGCCACGGGCGTGAATCTCGTCGATAACGTGGCGCCAATCATCGAGCGTGCCCCAGTGGGGATCGAGGACAGAAAAATCGAGAGGAGAGTACGAATCGGCTTGCCAAATCATGTTGAGAAAGGGCGTGCCGGCTACGAATATGACGCGCACGCCCATTCCCTTGATGTAGTCCAGCCTTGCAAGGAGACTATAACGAAATAGTTAGTGCTTGCCCGCCTAAGGAATACAACTACGGGAACGTCGAGAGTTGTTTGCGTGCGCCATACTCATATTAGAAGTGGAATGATGACCTTACCCTCTCAGATCACCGCCAAAACGCAGTTGCGTTTCCCGCCAATCGTTTTCGTACATGGTGCCGAAGAAGTTATTGTTGGACGGATCGCCATCGGCGAATTTGTCCATGAGGATGGTATACACAGGCAGGTCGCGCCAGTTGAGCGGGCTGGGCGTGTACGTCGTGTTTTCTCGCGTGGTCGAGTACTCCAATGGGTTGGTGGCATCCTGATTGTTGTTGATATTCCAGTTTACGAGTTCGACGTTGTAAGGCGAAGCGAGCGTATGGATCACGAACGGAAGGAGGGCTCCCACCACTTCGAAGAGCCCGATCAGAAAGCGCATAGTTATATCGATAATATGAGAGGGACAGAAGACGGCGAGCAGTCGAGTCGCGTGCGATAAACGCGTTGCAGGGCAGTCCCTTGGGCGTCGACAACTTGACGAAGAAAAAAAAGAAGCCAAAAGCCAGAAAAGCGAGAAGGAGCGTCAAGTGAATATGTCTTGTGTGTTTCGATCAACATGTCAGGAGTAAGGCGGATGGACAAGCCCACCTCACAGGGAGTGGCGCATACAGAATGGGGTTGGCTCACAAGGTCAGGCCAACACACAGGAGACAAATTCCAGGAATCGACAACTGGATGCAGCTGGTCAATCGACGCAGTATCCTAAGCACGGTATGCGAGTCGTGGCTGATGCAGCGACAGAAAGACAGATAGATACAGACAATGGTCACCGTCTCCGTTTAATTTTCGGCCAAGAATAAAGAGGACTATCAAGATAATAGGGTGCTTCGAATACCAGAATGTAAAGGAATGCAGGTGCTGCCAAAGCAGAAGAGAAGAGGAGTGAAAACGTGTCGGTTCGTGCTGTCCACGTTAATGAAGCTCCAAATCGCATTACTCGCTTGCCGTAAGCACATCCTCGCGTGTCCGATAATAGAAGGTAAAGTGCTTAGTGCTGACAATGGCGGCGTGTCGGGTCGACATCGGTGCCGTCGATCTCGGTCCACGGCCCTCGAGCCTCCAACCAGGCCGATCACTTTTCGCGTCTTGCATGCGTTGACCAACTCCCGTGTTGAAAGAGCATTGTGTTCATTACACCAGGGATTCATATCCAAAACCTATATACATCATACTTAGTATAGTAGACGCGATAGCAAATGTACTTAGCACGACATCCATTTTTTCTCTCACTTGCATCGAAAGCAACACATCATTCCGCACTTACGTTAGATCAGCCACAGAACGGAGATCGCCTAAAACGAGTCCACCACCAGCAGTCCACAATAACCTGAGAAACGAGCATTCAACAGTCCCAGCCGAAGACGAAATCCTCTTTTGGGGTCTTGCCTGGAGTTGGCAGTGGTGTCTGATCCTCAACAGGTGCCTCCAGCACGACTTGTTGCTCCTCCTGACTCTCGGTTTTGACTTCTGGTACCTCATCATCGACAGCTCGCGATGAGCTGTCAACCTCATCCGCCGCCGTTGACGGCCCACGCCTCCTGGGCCCGCAGATACCGCTGTTGAACATCTCATTGAGCATGAGCTCGACGGCATTCCTCGACGCGATAATCTCCGTCTCCATCGTCGACATCAATCTGTACATAAAACGCGTATCCGCCATCAGTCAGCCAGCCAGGCACCGGCTACATAAATGAAAAAGCAACTAACCCTTCAAATCCGTTAACGTAGTAGAACCCGTGCTCCAACTTGACTGGCGCCAAAGCGACGGATGGCGACAGGACCGGGTATGCGTCCCACTAACAGAATCCGTTAGATCGTGCAGATATATTGAAATGTACATACCTCTTTGCGATATACCCAATTCACGCTCCCCTGGAAGACACGACTGAGCCACTCATCTGACGGGAACTCCTTCGAAAAGATCTTCACTGCCCACTCTCCAGGGCGGACCTCACCATGGTACGACAATGAGTTGAATTCGGGGCCAGCAGTACGATTATGGCGGAGACCGTCTTCCGTGGTGAGGATGAAGTCCGCAAGCTGCGACTCTGATGTGACGCCAAAGTACGCCGGATCTGGTCGTTTGCTGTTGGTCGTGAGTAGCGTCACTTTCAAAGGGACGTAAGGCTGCTCTGGAACGCGCGCCACAAGGGTCTCTGGAATGGCGATGCCGGACAGGTATAGCGGTGCCGCGAGGATGACGGCGGCGTACTCGGTTGTGCCCGAGGAGCTGGTGACGAGCCAGGACGACTCTTTGGGCTCCATGCTCAAAACCTGTTGTTCTGTACTCAGGATCTAGTCGTTGTCGGGAAAAAAAGCAAACACACCGTCGTGTTCAAGAGCACATTTGCACTCGAGTACGACAGCAAATTCTCGAATATTTTATAATTCCCCTCCAGGACACCACTGGCCTTGCCAGACGCAAGTGACACGGCACCTCCTAGGGCATGAATATGGACCGCGTTCTTCAATATACGTGCATCAGTGCTCATTTACGCCATGATCACCATGAGGGACGCGTACTTGACCGTAATTGACACGTGTGGACGCCTCGAGGATTTCATTCAAGAACTTCTCGGACGTGACACCGTGTTCTTTGGCATACGTCGCCAAGTCCGTCTGTAATAGGTCCTCCCAACCCAGAGACGCAGCGACCTCTGATGCGTGTTGCCATACGAAGACGTCCGGCTCGTAAAGCGTAAGGAACTTCACGACCATGCCGTCGACACTGCGCGCGAAAAGGACGTCTGTTGAGGGGCAGGGAATGCAACGCACGCGAGGTATACTCACATCGACTGAATGCGGCGCGCGGAGACGACACCGTAGCGGAACACGAACTTGACGTAATCCCACCAACCGCCACGAGACTAAGCGACGCAAGTATAATTTCTGATACCACTCACAAGGAACACGTATCACTCACCGTAAAGAGTATCTCTTTGCCGTCCCACACAGCCATAGACGCGTCGTCATCAGAGAACGACTTCAGGGTGAGATTGAACTCGGCCACCGCTCTCATCATGTTTTTATTGTTGGGGACAAAGATGGAACCTCCAAGTTCCATGGGCGGAAGAGTCTCATCGTCATCGGGATAGACGACAGTGCTTCCTGCACACAATGTGCGTGAGATGGGATCGCATGACTAACTCGATGTTGGTAGCTGACGGCAATAGTAAATACTCACTACCACCAACATACGACGCGCGCTCATACAGGTCAACCTCGACATCCAGACCAAATCTCTGTTGGGCTTTGGATATCCAGAATGCGGCTGAGCTACCTGCTGCACCTGCGCCGATAACGGCGATGCGGGGAGTTGTTACAGTCGGTGCTGACGTGTCATTCAATACGGGGGGCTCGTTAGAGAGGGCGACAACAGCATCACCAGAGAGAAAGGGAAGTCTGAATGGTAGATTAAAGGCAGAGGATATGCATCCAAATAAGAGCAGAAGAGCAGTGCACTGCTGCAGACTGGCGCCGTGTCCTCTCATCTTTGCTCACACGGCAGCTGTGAAGCACAATTCCGTTGCCTGAAACGACGACAAACCAGCGATCTCATCAGCACTGGGCACAGTTGCCTCGGAGTGTCTGTGATCCGATCAGAACACAGCCCTATAAATGGCCAGAATGGTGAGTCATTCAGTCTGACAGTCGGAAGATTAAAGCAAATGGCGTTTGCATTATTTTGGAAGTTGTTGATCTAGGCACCTCATAGAAAACCCACATACACATATACTGATGCGCGTTGATCAATACTTGTACATACATACTTTAACTTCACTCCTGACCGAGGTCTGTATTCTTACGCGAATACGTTGCCGAAGAAGGCACACAGTTTTCCGTACACATCTTCATAAGCTTGCTTATTTTCCTCGTTCGTCAAGTCACCGCGCGCTGCCGCCCAACCATGGAACATGTTCGAATAATAGTGGCCGTCGCACTTGGCCGCAAATGGCTTCTTGGAAATGACGTCCATAATTTGGTTGTACTAGCCAGAGAGTGTCATTGTGACGGGCTTATGGAACAACTGAGTGACGCACCTCTTTCTCTGGCTCGTCGTGGGAAGGATAGATAGCCAAGGGTACGGTCAGTTTTTCCGCATCCTGGACAGACAGCATCGCTGGGTGAACGATGGATACAGCGTCAAATGGCGTCGATTCCGCTCCGGAGATCATGGTAACCTTTCCACCTGTGTAGCAAAATTTTCGTCAGAGCAGGCACAGGTGATAATATCCTCCAAACAAACGAATCGTACCCCAGCAGAACCCGTAGACGCCGATGCGAGATACGCCGTTCAACTTCAGCCAATTGCCAAAGGCGATCAGCTTCTCCGAGTTCCTGAGCGGACTCGCGATGCCGCCAAAGAACGCCTGTAGCTCCGCCTTGGTCTGGTCATCCTTTGGCGGGAACTTGGAGAGCGGGAAGGCGCCGACGGGCTCGAAGAAATCGGGCATGAACACGCGTGTCTTCAGCGTCGACGCGATGATATCAGCGCCCTGCTGCGTCTGCGGGAAGTAGCTGGGCGTTCGCGATATGAACTTATTTGCGATAACGAAACGTTAAGATGGCGTACCCAAAGATATCATAGACGCAAACGATAGCGTTGGTAGATTGCGGCCCAGTGACATACACACGCTTGAAGTCGCCGAAAGACTCGAAGGTGCCCTTGGGTGTGTAGTCGGACTGCACGGGCGGGATGGAGCAGCACGCTTTGTTCGGGTTGTGAATTTCGGTGGACATGCTTCTGACGTTGCGACAGGGATGCGGAAGAGAGATACGGGCGGGAGTTGAGCCAGTAGTAAACGAAGCTGTTGCATTTATCTGGACAGATCAGCTATGACGATATAGTCACGCGGCATTGAGCCGACCTCACTTGTGTCGCAGTCTGAACCCCGTTTCGCTTGCCCAATCCAATTGAACGCAGATGGGTAGGAACACCGCGGCCAGGCGTTCTGAGCTTCACGATGATGTTCGACATCGTTTGGGGCACAGGATGGTCGTAGAGCCCAGCTTCGACCGTGGAAACTTGAAAGTTGCGATGAGTTTGAGCTGCAGTCAGCAAATCTTCCGTGTCAGGTGTTGTTTGTGCGTATCCGCGCTGCGTCTATATACATAGAATTATTGCAGGCCGAGAAACGGAAACAGAGCAAATGCAACATCAAACGACTCGAGAAAGGCTGCATGTAACAGCGTGTAGCAAAACCTTATCACTTCAGCTCGGAGACGTCACCTCCCAACTTCCTTATCGGTGAGTAACGTGATCGCGTTCTAGACGCAGCCACGGGCATGTGATTTGGACTTGGGTTTTTTTTTTTGAGCTTTATCGGAATCCTGGTTACAAATTTGCCCGGGGTATCCAGCAATCTTGTGGAGTTGCAGAGAAAGTATCTTCGCGAGTAACTTGACTTGGACTTACACAGTACAGTGTATACACGATGCACGACGTTATCTTTTTTTTGTACTCTTATATTTATAAAGCGCTGGAGGTAAACCCAAGTACCAAAACGCGCTGCCCGTGGGCTGTAGACTATATACATACTACGATCAAACGTCCAAGTCGGACTTCGAATCTGGAGCGTCAGCGAAAGTTTTGCCCTCAGGTGAGGTATTTTACAGGGATAAGCAGAGTGAGGTCAATTTGAGCACCGTCGACGTACGCCTTTGGCGCCACCTTCAGCTAAAGGAAAAGAGTGGAGAGGGTTGTCGTAAGAACTATGGACCAGCGGAAGGGATGAAAACCCGAATTCCGGAGGGGGGGGGGGTGAAGGAGAATGCTTTCAGCACCACGCTACACCACCTCGTCGTCAGTCTGGTCATCTGACGGGCTTATTCCTCGTCTTCGACGTGACGTTATCGTCTGCCTACACCATCGATTTGAAGTTTCACCGACGCCTTACATGATGAACTTGTTGACCTTGGTGTACAGTATAGTTTGAATTTCAAGAACAGCCATCCTTGTCTACTTACATGTTCATTGAACTGTAAAAGAAGCGAGTGAATTCTCATAAAGTTTGTCGACCTCTCAAGCGCCCTTCTGATACGGCTCAACACCCCCCAAGAAATCTGACAGGTCATTGGCAACGAAATCGTGCACCTCACTGCTGGGATGCAGCCTGTCGTACCAGACTCCGAGTAGTTCGTGACCATCCTCATCATAGTGAAATCCATATACCTCCGGATGATCCAGGATTGCAGTGAATGTTCTATTCGCAGAAAACAAGAGCACTGTGGCGTCGTCGTGAGTTGATGAAAACTGTTTGATTGATGAATTAAGTTGTGCGTTCCATGATTCGTGAGAACTGATGAAGGAAACGGGTGATCCTGCAACATAACTAAGCAGGGCGTTGGGGAGGGAGACGAAGTAAAAATCTCACTCATCATGGCTACAGGTGTCCTATCCAAAGGTGGCAAGTCGAAAAAGACGAAATTCCGCGCGCCTGCGGCATACAATTTATCCTGGAGTTCGAAGAGCAACTTCATATTGCGACTGTGATCCCGGGAGTACCTACACCGAAGAAAGTATTATCACTATCTATAACATCGACCAGGACTAAAGAATAGCACGCACGCGCAATCATTGATCCCCACCCAGGTGACTAAATTTGCACTGCTCGACAGAGTGAATGCAGGGCAGATTAAAACGGGCGCTCACTGAAGAGAGAATCATCTGCCGTCCACGGGTTGCTGTCCCGGTATTCTGCGGTGACGTCGACAACGCGGTCTACTTGTTTCACCAGACCGGGTACGATGGCGCCACCATACGCGTAATCGTAAACGAGGAGGGGTGCTGCGATATAGGCTTCGTCCTGCTTTTCCTGGGCTGGTTTGAAACAGTGACCGGGCGCGTACTTGGTGATCAAGTGTCCAACCCAATTAGGCTTGGCAGGCTGATTGGAAGTCACTCCCGGAAACGGGATCCCAAGAGGGCGGGCAGGGCTAGGATAGAGGGGGCTCTCTAGATCCACTGACAGCCTGACCGAGCTGTAGGAATCCCCACTGCACGTCGACAGAGGCAAACACGCGTGAGATCTTGTGATGGGCACGGGTTATGCGTGCAATAGACCTACAAGATGAATAGCTTTCGCACATGCGCGAAGCCCAGCCAACTAGGACCCACTCGGTAGACAGTCGACATCAGATGGTCTCAAGGAACTGACAAAAATGGAGCGCTGGGCGTGCGTAGAGCTTCGTGCTACCCGGGCCAACAAGCAGGCAAGCAGATGAACAGATGAACAGATAAGAGGACTCCGCTGGCCTCGTGATGTCGCGTCGACAGGCTTGATCGGCGTTGATCTGTGTTGATCCACCGGCACCAAACCTCGAAAGAAAGTGATTGCAAGTTGTTATAGACAGGCTTGTACATCGTGCACGATAAAAATACGGAAAACTAATCGTCCTAGATCGGAATAATCAGCTCAAGACTCTCTTGATATCATGTATGAACACAGTTCTCGTGGACTCTCCATGCCAGCCACGGTTACTGCTTGCCGTGACCATGAATCTGCCAGCAGGATCTATGACTACACAAGGTCATGATAAAATCAACGACCAAAAACCAATAAACATACGCATCTGCGACACATAGCCGCCATGGTGTCCCGGAATGATTTTGAACTGCACGCCACCACGACTTTTTGTGGCATCAAACTCGCCAGCCTCAGCCACATTCCACAGGCGAATATTATCGATAGACGCGCTGAACGACAGGTAAGTTCCAACTGCGAATGATCGAAGTGAACCCAAAACGAACCAAGCAATGTGTCGAGAATCTGGGAACGCTACGACACACGATACAACACCTGAACTGGCAGGATTTCTCAGCGTTTTCAAAAGTCGAGGTGTATTTGATCTGAGACCCATTTGTCTGACATCCCACACCTCCACTGCACCGTTTCTGCGACCTGCGTATATTTGCATACCGTCCGGAGACCACGTAGCCTATGCCGTGATGTCAGAAAATAAAGATGATATGAGGAGCCATGAAACTCACAGACATGCACCATGGCGGCGTCTTTTCGCTTAGCCAGAGCCGTCCGACACCTTTCCACTGGTCGGTCGTCGTGTCGCGCCCCGGGTTCGGAACACGCTTGTCCCAGAGAATAATCTGTCCATCTATCCCTGCGGTCATGAGAATGTCCGGGGAGAAGTCCCGATAGGAAGACGAGGTCAGGACTGGCGGCGCCGTCTTCGGCAGCCCGATGGGCTTCGGTGGGGGCGGACGCGGACCACCAAGCGTCGGCAAAGAGAGCATATCCGCATCTGATTTTATCCCTTGAGCCTGAGCTTGTGGGCTCTTGTTAATAGCCTGCGTTGATGGCATATCCAATCCCAGTGAAATTGAATCCGCTGGGTCGTCAAATAATGGATCGCCGTCGAAAAGAGGGTCAAATGACCCATCCGAAGCTGGACTCTTGTGATCAGTACCAGCGCCGTTCACTCCAGCAGACGCAGGTCGGCGTCCCATATTGTCATCTGCAGGATAATTGCCTCTATCGCCGGATTCCTCTCTCTGCTTGGCCAAGTCTTCCTTCAAGATTGGACTGCCTGTTTCCCTGTAGACGGCGTTCACGGGCCGCACGGCGACGCAAGATAGCTGTGCACCGTGGGATGTAAATTGCCGCACCTGCTGCCCCGTGTTCAAATCCCACTGCTGAAAAACTTCTTAAGAAACAGCAAGTCCAATTGCAAATGAAAATAGCCATTCACAATCGTCACACCGTCCCAGGAAGCGCTGAAAAGACCCTTTTCATCGTGGTCAAGTGCAAGAGCCGACACGGGCAGGTTATGTCCATTCAGTGTGTGAACTAGCCTTCCTGGCTCATGCCGTACGGTGAACAAGTTGATATGACCTTTCTGTAGTCAAGTAAGAAACAATATATGCAGATCTGGTCCGACCTACACTGCTACCTGACAGTGCCCACAATGCCTCAGAGTGCATCGCAAGACTCAGCACACTTGAGGGTTGGCGTCCTTCCACAGAGCTTGCGGCGGTGTTTGAGAGGTCCGTTGGAGGGGGGTTTTCCCACCAGCATCGTAACTGACCGGCTTTGATAAGTCCCTCGACGACACTGGCGTGATGGCGCTGCTGAGAGGACAAGAAAATTTTGCCATTGACGGAGGTATACAAATCGTAGTCGCGGATGTATCCGTCGTCCGCGCCTGTGAGCAAGTGTGTCATACACGATGACGCGGCCAGAGCGTGTATGGGCTCTGGGTGGGGCAATGCGCAGACGGCTTCCACAGTATAAGTGCGAGGCCTCTCCCGAGGTATAAACAGGGGGATACCGCGCCGTGCTTTGCGAGCGAGACGGCGGAGGGAAGAAGGTGAGGCTGATCGCTTCAGTGTAGGGTGAGCTGGTGTTACGTCCACGTCCACTGTAATATACCTTAGCCATGCACAAATACAAATCAGGAGAGTCAAGGCTTACTCGAATGAGGGGCGTCAGGTGTAGGTATCTTCACCGCTGTAGGTGTCAGTTGCTTGGGACTGGGAGGCAGAGGCGCAGATGCACGCTCGGCGGTAGTCACAGGCTCCTCTAAGCCTTCCAGCTCCATGGCAAGGTCCAGATCGCTGTCTTCTGAGCTATCTGTTGTATCGTCTGAGTCGGAATCATCACTCGATGCATCCTTGTATAGCTTCAGCGTGCGGCATCGTTGACGGGATAATGGCAAATACGAACGTTATCTTCAGTTGCGCCCTCGTCGATGTCGCCTTCCCCATCGGCGTCAAGGTCAATATCGCCATCGGCGTCTGCGTCCCCTTCGGCATCGGGGTCACCTAGAGCACCGCGAAGCTCTTCCTCCAGCTCGGAGTCACCGGTAGCATCAGACTCGGTGTCGCTGGGTGTCATAGTGGCAATACTATTCGTGAGGGGGTAAAGATATGAAGGGACCAAGCTAAAACAGCTTTTTCGTCGTCGCTTAAGTAGTGTGGGTTGTACACATGATGCTATGAGTGAGACACGGAAATAAAAACTTTGATCGCCGTGACTCCCACATTGAGAACAATCCGTTTCATGTGAGTCATATTCGAGCCCATTGACACCCACCATGGCCCTTGGACTTGACGACTACGGTAGCGGCAGCGACAGCGAGCCTGAAAACACCGTTTCTCAAGCTGGCTCTTCACAATTTGCTCCATCCGCCAAGGCACCTGCTCCTGTTCCCCTACCCTCCAGCCCCAAGCTTGCACCTAAGTCTAAACCAACCAAGAAACTAAAGATTGGACTCCCTGCTCTGAAGCCTGTTAATGACAGCGACAACAGTGACGACGAACCCCCTCCGGCAAAGAAGCCCAGGCTGAAGACGGGCGCTGGCCGCTCCTCGTTATTGGATATGCTACCAGCGCCAAAGCAGAAGCTTTCTCCTTCAGTGGCACCACAGAAGGTATTAGGCGGAGGACAGGGAAACGCCTTTGCTTTTGAAGCGCGTACAAAGTCTGCGACTTCATCTGATTCTGTGTCTGTGCCTGCACTAGACGATAATGCAGCTGAGGCAGAACCGAAGATGGACACGCATGATCCAGACGATGTCACAGCCAAAGCACCTAAGGCTTCTATACCTTTCATGCCAACATCCGTAAGGAGAGGTAAAGCAAATGTTTCGGTGGAGGAATATGGCATGGCACGACCCTCATCGAGCAAAGCTCCCACTGTTTCCGCTGCGCTATCCATCGACTTCTTCTCTCTCACGGACCAGAAGGCGTCGTCCTCTGCTTCGTCGAATGGCGCGCCCAACACGGTATCGTCTTCATCCACGCCTACCGTGCGCACAGTGCCATCATTACCATCTGTATTGTCCGCGCCGGACGTTCCCAAATTCGAGCTGCCGGAGCCAACCCCGAACGACCCATATCCTGGATACTACCAACTACCCTCGGGGACGTGGGCTGCGTACGAAACGGCCTACTACGAAAAGTTCGTGAAGAAATGGCGGGACGAGTACGATGCTTACGTGCGCGCGCTCGAGAAGGGTCAACGCGGATTCGAAGACTTGGACCGGTCCAATGTCGCGGAGGTCGATGCCGCGAAAGAGATGGAACGCGCACAGGCATTAGTGCGCGATCACGAGGAACGCAAGGCTCTTACACGCGGTGTCGATGCTGGTGAGGAGAAGCCGAAGATGAATATAACAGTATGTATCTTGTTCTCTGTTCGGTGGCGGTTTGATTCCACGGTTGTTTCTGTATTTTTCCAGGCGTCCAAGCTCTCCGGTATCGCTCGCTCAAGGCATCAGCTTGCTACTATGCTACACGAGGCCTATAGCAACCGTGAAGCTTTGGAAGAGAAAATTGCCGAGGGAAGACGTAATCGGAAGGAAGCAGGCAACAAATATGGTACGTGCCTGTGTTGGCTATTATTCCTAGAGTCTTGATAACAAAAATCTAGGTTTTTGAACGCCTTGTTGATTGAAGGTGTTTCCAGAATACAAACTTACTTATTGGTGCACGTACTTAGTTCATATTGAGACGCACATCTTACCTTACCAGTCACAAGACCGCGTTTAAAATGTCGGTTCTTCCGAACACGTTCCAGTATTTCGCATTGTACAAAATACAATCTCATCAGTAGTAGCCCGTTGGAAAACCGAAAATTTCTCGTTTTGCACGACCTTCACGTCACTCCGTACAACACTGAAGGTAAAACGGTACGCGTCCTGGCCACCTTAGCGCCCTTTACGAGCAACACGTAGGCACTCGTCTTCCAGGCCTTTCAGCCACACAACCTCTATTCCAGCTTCCGTAAGCTTTCTAGCACCTTCGCAATTAACGAAATCCGCAGGTTCGCCCACACCGATGAAGCATCGCCGCACCTAGGGAACATCATGCCGCTCCGCTGAGCATTGGCAATCCGAACGTACCTTCGCTGTTATCAAGGCATCTGAACAGGGGGCAAGACCAGAAGTCCTAGTCGAGCAAGGCTCCATGGTCGTGTAGACGTCGACATGGGGAAGAATGTCCTCGGCCGTGATATTCACTTCAGAAGACAGCAGGACGCGCAGATGGCGGGGTAGTTTATCGATAACTGTGGCCACCGGGGCTGATCTCAGTTTCTGAAGCGCATTAGCCTCTGCATGGGTGTTTCCGTTGAGCTCCCGAGAGTATCCTGTGGAGAGAACTGTTGCTGGTGTCGGCACCGGGTTGTTGACACTGCCATCTGAATCGACCACAAGAACACAGCCAACGCAGAAGGCGGTGGGTGTGGGGGTGCATTTCTCGGCCTCGCTAAGAGCGACACGCATGAGTGCGAGCTGCGTTTGTGTATCGGATGACATAGCCGACGAGTGGTATACAAGTGGAACAACGACCCAGCGATTTCTAGGTTAAGTGTAACAGTGGATATGATAATGGACGGCCTGATAAACGGACCCCGTGATTAGTGATCCCATCACTGCGGATCTCGAAGAGCCACACAAACGTCGCCGTTGATCCGTTGCCGCCGGAAGCGCAAAACAAAGTACTTCAAATAATCGACCAATGATTCGGGCTTCTGCTGGTTGATAATCTAGCATATCCGAGTCGCCGAACAGTCTCATATGTGCTTTCGCGCCGTTGAAGTGACGGGAAGTTTTCTTATCCTATAATTTCGAAAATTGGCTTGCACGTCCGGTCTTCCCCCACAACCGTGACTGGAAGTCTGTTGTAACTTGTATCAAAGCTCGGTTGGACACACATGTGCGTTGAAACTTCCTCCGTCTATAGTAGGACCCTTTTGGTGCCGTATCCTCGTTAGATTGCAACAACTCTTCGTCCGTCTCTTTGACTAAATCCACCAAACATGTCAGGTGCATCGGAACCGTTCTTTCATCAGCCTCGTGTTGCATCTTAGCCGTCCAGAGTTCTTTTTGTTCCGCTACACCTGTTCTTTTGAGGCTGTGGGATACAGCAGACACCTGCTGTTCTGTGTCTCCAGTTTCCAGGAGGCTATCGACGAGCCGTCATCTTCACATCTCGTGCACTCTGAAATCTTGATCTTTTCCATCGCCTCCTCTCATCACGTTAGGACTATCTTGAGGGCGTTTCGCGCTCCTGGCGCCCGAGTTCAGCCAGACAATCGACGGGAGCGGCAGGATATTCAGGTCTTTGAGAGGTTTGCACGAATCGTGGTGCGATTCACCGTTGTACCTTCACCACCGCCTTATATTTACATCCGATTCAAAGGAAGACCTTGTTCTTGTGAGGTTCTCCATTCATCTCTGAGTTATTGACACCCACATCTATTCAGAAGGACTGCGTCCACCGCGATTCAACTATGAGAAGGGGATCTTCATTGGCGATGAGTGCCTCTGCACGGCGAAAGCAGAAATTCGAAATTGTCCTCCCAACATTGGATTCTGTGCTCATCAAGCGGCAGCAGGCTCCTCGACTTCGTCGTACCCCGCGCGACGGCTTCCCCTCTCCCGTCGCTCTGGATTTTACTCCCGTATCTACTGATGCAGCTGCTGTAGGGGCTGTTACATGCTTATTGTTTCATAGCTAATTTTCTCGCAGCGCAATGTCCCCAGCACAAGAATACCAGCCGTCCAAGAAGGCACTGCTACTGGTATGGAGGATCTCCGTTCGGACTTCATCGTTTCTCATGCACCATTTAATCCAGCGGACGACTCGTCGCGGTCATCCCCCGCCTCTGACTCCAGCGAAGATGTTTTCCTATCTTTCAGTGACGAGACATCACCTGATGTGAGCGTCTACGATCACGATGCTGCACCGGATAGTCAGGGCAAACCTACGTCATGGGATGCCCCGTCACCGCTTTCTACTCTTACTACATCATCGTCTAGCCGGTCTTCTTCTCGTGCCTCATCGCCTGTGCCAACCAAAACCCCATCCAGCAGCTTCTGTGTGAAGGCTCTTCCTACAAATAAACCATCAACCTCAAAGATATCTTCCGACGATGCCACAGGCAGGAGCGACGTGTCCAGTTTCTTCACAGGAAAGTCCAGTATCAAGAAACCCGCTCCCCGACCATCTTCTCAGCTCATGCCTCCGTCTTCCGCCTCTCCTTACCCTCTTCCATCGCCTGTAACTCAAAGTCCGCCTGCATCATCCTATGCAACCCCGACGGTCCAACTCTCGGATACGATCTTGTCTAGTACTTCGGGACCCTGTATAGCGTCCACAAATTTGGGTCTCATAAAGAAGAGAATTCGCTCCGAGGTGCTACAGCCACTTACGAATCCGGCTCTGGGTAAGAAAGATAGCGCAGAAGTGACGTCTCCCGAAAGAAAGCGAGCGAGGATCGAGTTATCGAAATCTGGTCAGGATGTAATGTCGGATGAGCAGGCGCACGGTGCGTCGAATCTCGCCGATTCGATCAACAGCGCCACGGCCAACAACGTCGTCGGTTCGTCGGAGTTCAATACAAGGTTTCCCAAGCCTCAGCCAGGCGTACGTATGCAGCGAACTCAGAGTACATCTTCGAATCGCGCAGGGGTCACCACGGGAAGGACTATGCAGGAGTTGCTGCCGTGCAAAACCGTTGACAAGCTCATTACGCAGCAGATGAACCAGTACAAGCAGGATATCGAGGAGAACCTCATGCGAAAGTACGAAGAGCATACAAAGCTGCTGATGAGCGAGTTGGCTGCACAGCGAGAGGAGGCAGACAGGAAGATGATGTTGCTGCAAGAAAGCATTCTGCAGGCGCAGGATAAGTTGCAGGCCACTGTTGCGGCGCAAAGCGATGCGTTGCCGTCGTCGGTTCAATTTCGTGGATCCGGAACGCCGGCAAGCAGAACACTCGTCAACGATTCTGATGCCATATCTGAGGGGATTTCGGAGTGCGCTGGCCAAGAAATCATTGAAACCGATCATCTCCAACATCCCCGCCCGCAGGACCGACTTGCAGATCCGAAGGATCTTGTCGACTACTACAAGAGTGTTTCGATGCGAGTGGACGCTGTTATTTCGCGCATTGAACGTGATGAGATGGTCAGCTTTTGCTTTTTTTTTGGTCAAATGAAGAAAGTGGGCTGATCTTTTCCAGCACGCTTCCAAGGATGGTGAGAAGACAACACAAGATAGCAAACCTGAACCGGACCCGACGTCACCGCCTTTTCAGCCTGGCTACATGCATCCACCCTCCGGGCACCAGTACTACCAGAAATCGTCCAGACCGTATCATTATAAAAGACGGCCGAGCGGTGTCCGGTATCCGTATAACAACCATGCCCGCTTTAACTTTACCAACAACCAGGCACCGACGGGGGCCAATCAAGAGCACCAAAACGATGGCACTCAGCGACTGCCTGATTTTGGATCCACGAATCCCTGTTTTCATACTTTCGATCAGTCGCACCGGCCGAACAATTTCAACCATTACTTCAACTCCTCCCAGCGCGGCGGCTCGAATCACAATTATTCTTCTCGGAGTCGTCCATACAGAGGGCGTGCCCACTGGAAGCGCGGTGGGCCATGGCAGCAGGACCAGGGATGGCGCTCTCAAAACTTGCATCACACGAACGCCGGATGTGATCAGTCACATGAGCCTCAGAAGGTGCTTCCTGAGCAAGACGCTGGTGGTGCAGGTGCGCAAGCGGCGCCTCCCCGGGAGGCTTCCAATGGGAATCTGAGCTTGGGCGATGATGATGATTCGATGGGTCCGCTCGATAGAGAGAAGAAGCTGAGCAACAACGAGGAAGCAGCAGATGACAATGTCGCTGTATTGTCGCCTGCGAGCGTTTCACGGTCACCCCAACTCTCATCTCTGCGAGGTCCCACCCCGGCGCCGGAGCAGCTACTTGCGAACGTGATTTCGTCGGGCAACGCACGAGGGAGGTCTGTGGATTCTGACAGAGACAGAGGAAGATCTTCTGGCCGACACCGGGACGCATCATACGATCGTAGGAGGTCGATGTCGTTTTCATCCACTCGCAGTGTAAGCGAGATTCGAAGCAGGTGTCCTGACGACCGTAGAGGCAAATCGAGGCATCGTCTGTCGTATATGCGTCCCAAAGGTCCTAGAGGTAAGTCTCCTTCCTATGACTCTAGTTCCGATGTGTTATGGGACTCCGCAGGGCGTTCCGCTTCTCCCTCGTCCCACTACAGCCGCAGGGGTGGATCGTCTTCACCTGATCGAAGATCATCTTCGTATGACTATGAGGACAGGAATCGGTACGACCATAATAAGTATTCGCGGAGCAGGAGGAAGAGCAGGAGGAAGGGCTCCCATTCGTACCGCAGAAGTCGATCTCCGTCGTCGAGGAGACACCGTGAAGAGCATCGTCATCATCATCGATCCTCTCACGGACGCGAGAGAGAGACCGCTACAGTCACAGAAGATCGCGAAGTCAGTACGAGGGAGACAACGAACCGGACTCGCCAAAGGCACCATTGCCGAAGAAAGCCTTCAAGTGAAGATGTTCCTGCCGATGCCGTGACCTCGATGAAGCTTACTGAGGACCACACAACCAACTCATCTCCGCTCGTGTATTCGTCTTTCAGAGTATCATCATTTTGTTCCCCGCGGGAACCAAAGCAATGTCTTAGTGGACAATAACTCTGGATGTGAAACAGGCTGTTCACAACCGATCTCACTTTTTTTTTACGCTTGCATCTTGTATTTCTTGGATTTCTCGTTGCTTGGATTCTGCGGTTTTGCTCACAACTTTCGAAACACCTCTCCCGAGCTGTATTTGTGAAAATGTATTGATGTGCGTTCGTGCCGATATCTGTGATTATATATGTACCTTGCCAATATGATGATATACTTGAACATTGCATGCCTCTCCGTCGTGAATCAATAAGCCGTTCAGACACCACCTCAGCTAGCGGCCACCACCCATTCCGCCCATGCCCATCATTTTCATCATTTCGGCCATGCCGGACATGTCAGGTGCGCCACCCCCTCGTCCAGCGAGATAACCTAGGCCACCCAAACCGCCAACACCACCCATGGAGGACATCATGCCTTGAAAAGCAACATTAGACTAGCGAAGTATAGAGATACTGAAACTTACGTTGCATTTCCTCCGTGTCCATGTTGTCCATGCCTTGGCCTTGCATCATGGCTTTCATCATCTCCTGTGCACCGCCAGCACTGCGCATTTGCCGTTGCATTTGCTGCAACATACCGGGCGGCATCGAGCGCTATTAAGATGATGTTAAATTAAGTCTTACGAGCCCAACACGAAGATGAAAATCAACCTGTATGGCCTGAATTTGCGCTGGCGTAGGCATGCCATTTGGTCCACGTCCCTTCCCACCCGTCGCCTGCTGGATTTTTTGCATAGTCTGCAGCCAGCCGTTTTTACCACCAGCTTGTTTCGCCATGTTGGCCATCATGCGGTATTGTGCTAGCAGCTCTTCGACCTCTCGCACACTTGTGCCGCTGCCTTTTGCGACACGCGTTACCCGCCACGTCACGCCAAGGGGCTTGCCATCCTTGTCCAACGTCATGAACATAGAGCCGTCCGAGTCCAGCTCCGCGGCGGTCATGCTGTCGGTGATGTAGATCATGCGCTTCATCCTGCCAGCGCCCTCTTCGTCCGAACCTTGCAACATGTCTGCCGGTAAACCAGGGATCATAGACGCGATACGGCTTATGGGGCCCCTGGGAGGAAAATGGCTTAGCTAGCATGATCGAGTAGAAGGAAATTGAAGTTACATGTTCATGATGTTGTTTATTTGCTCTTTCCAATCACGAATGCTGAGTTTACCTTCTTCAAGCTTCTTTGCCATCTCCTTCTGCTTGTCCGGGTTCTGTGATGCGATGTCATGCATCTGCTCCATGAGTCCCTGCATGTCACCAAGCCCGAGTAGTTTGGATATGAAAGGTTGCGGAGAGAAACGGTCGAGATCATGTATATGTTCCCCGACACCCAAAAAAATAATGGGGGTCTGCGTCGCTGCGACACTGACGATCCAACGTGAAGTTGCTGCCAGGTCCAACAAAATGCATTACTCACGCAGATATAGCCCCGCCCCCCTTGGCATGACCATCCATTTTTGTCACTATGATGGCCCCGAAGTCTGCGCTCTCTTTGAAAGCCCGACTTTGCGCTTCAGCGGCCTGCCCTAAACGTGTCATGATGTATGAAATCGGAGATGACTCGAAAGAGTGGAGAGATACCTATGCTAGCGTCGAGAACAAGTACGGTCATATCTGGTTTCACTGCCTCTGAAATCAAAACCATCTCTTGGAATAACTCTTGTTCTTGCTTATGCCGTCCACTAGTGTCAACGATGATAACTTCGAAGCGTTCTTTCTTGAACTTCTGTACGCCTTGTGCGGCGATAATGACAGGATCTGTTTCTGTATATGATCCATAGTACGCGACCTTGGCTTTTGTAGCCGATTGCCGGGTTTGGTCAAATGCACCTGCACGGAATGTATCTGCACAAACGATGGCCGACTTGAAGCCGCGTTTCTGATAGTGAACTGCCAATTTTGTGCACGTAGTCGTTTTTCCATTTCCCTGAACGCGAACGTCGGTAATAAAGACATATTGTAGGACATAGCTTCCGACCTGAAGACCAACTGCCATGATGACGTTGACATGGCCCTTCTTAGGCTTGTAAGGTTCTACTCCAGGGTCCACCAGATTGACCAGTTCATCAAATACTGCCTGAGGAAAAAGAATAAGGCAAAGTATGGGGCAAAACTTTGTTGCAGAACCTACCTTCTGGATGAGGTTCTTGCGGTTTACATCCTTAGCCTTGTCTGTGCTTCCGTCAAGAGCAGACTTTACTTTCGCTTTGACTTTCTGGCGTAGCGAAGCAACTAGTTTCACGTTGACGTCCGATTCAAGAAGCGCGGACGTAATGTCCTTCAGAATTGCATCGAGGACCTCCAGAACATTATGAGCCAAAAGTGAGACAATTGAAGTATCGATTTGATGCACACTTTCTCATCGACGACAGGTGCTCTGTTGAGAAAAGATAGAGCTGCATTGAGCTTGCGTCCCAAGTCGGCAAGAACCATTGCGGAAAGGTGCAAATGACGGCCAGTGTCAGTGTGTGAGTAGAAGTGTCGTATCGGCCCCGAGTAGTGGGACTCGTGGCACAAGCCAAAAAAATGACTGAAGAGGCATTCACCTCGATGAGTCATATGTAAGATCATGAATCTGGATTGATCGCCGTTTAGGATTTGCGTGCAGATTCACGGCCATCAAGGCCGTTGATCGACAAGTCCGAGTCGCTCAGACTCCGACTGAGTTTTTGTCAGGACCGTGCCTTTAACACAGAATCTGCTTATTGTCACCCTTCCTACGTATCCGAATCTACAGTGCCACCTTGAATAGATCTTCCCTTGCGAAAACGAACATGCCACTGCATTCTGCCTCGCGATTAACTCAGGGTGAAAGTACATCGTCTGTTCTTTCCACATATGACAACATTCTACCTCGTCTGTCTCGAGAGGAGGCTTGGCCTGAGAAGAACGAGGCAGCACTTCTCGAGCCCTACGATTACATTGTGTCCAATCCCGGGAAAGAACTTCGGTCACAACTCATCGCAGCCTTCAATCAGTGGTTACAGGTCCCCTCTGATGTACTCGTCATCATATCTAAAATCGTCAACATGCTCCATGCGTCCAGTCTCATGTAAGCTGTCGTCGACTTCGTGCCTACGGCTTGCAGCGAGCATCTCATCACAGGATCGACGACATTGAAGACGACTCACAGTTACGTCGCGGAAAACCGGTTGCCCATCGCATCTATGGTGTAGCACAAACTATCAATGCCGCAAACTATACCTACTTCATAGCCTTTCGAGAACTCACGGCATTGCGACACATACGCAACGATGCCGTTCAAAGCAAATGTGATTCTGCCAGCCATTCGTCTTCAGGCAAATTTCCAGACGTCGATCTCGACGATCTCGTCACAGGTTCTTTAAAGCAATCCACTAACGAGCTAATACTCAATATTCAATTTGTTTTCAGGTGAATTGCTTTCACTGCACCGTGGACAAGGCCTCGAGATTCTATGGCGCGATTCTCTACGGTGTCCTTCTGAAGACGAATATCTGCGTATGGTGAATAATAGTCAGTCTGTTTTTTTACTGCTCGCGATGCACTTATTTAATTTTTGCCGTTTGCCGTGCAACAGAAACTGGCGGCTTACTTCGCATCGGTATCCGTCTAATGATGGCTTGCGCAACTACTAACAATAATGTGTGAGTTGTACGTTACCTGACGATGAAATTCAGTTTTTCCCCACGTGAATGTTCACGTCTCGGTTCAGGGATTATGTGCCACTCGTTAACCTCATTGGCGTATTTTTCCAAATCCGCGATGATTACATGAATTTGCAGAGCACAGAGGTTCGTGATGCTCCGTTTCCTTCTTCATTTCTTCTTCATTTGAGATGCGTGTTGGTATGATATGTCACGCTTAATTGAACAGTACACGACGAATAAAGGATTTGCTGAAGACCTGTCTGAGGGAAAGTTCTCATTTCCTGTCGTCCATGGTATTAATGCTGATACGGGAAACCGGCAAGTGCTTAGTGAGTACCATACCTACCATCGGTCCGATCTTCAGTCTCTTCCTCGTTCCTTACGCTGAAGGTTGTTACAGATGTGCTGCAGAAGCGGCCAACCACGCCGACTCTCAAGAAACATATAATTTCATATCTTCAGTGCGTTATGTTTACTTGCGATATCCATGTAGATGTTTTCTTATATACTCCTCCGCAGAGAACATACGAAGTCGTTTGACTACACGTTGTCTGTTCTGCATTCTCTCGAAAGCCAGATTCGTGCTGAAGTCATGCGACTGGGTGGCAATGATGCTCTCTTGCGGATCGTCGACTTTTTGAGTGTCAACTGACATACAACGATAGCGAGCATTGTACGGCTTCCGGATGACTTGGTCAAATGCTTTGTCATGATTAACATGCAGATATGGTGTAATGATAAAAGGAAACGTGTATCTTTGGCACTTAGTTCACAGACATCGCGCAGAGTTTGTCTGATTATTAATATTTGTAAAACGTGAATGATATTATATAAACATATTAAGTATGTGGATTTCGAGTACATAATTATAAGGACGAACACGCCTCTACGTTTTCTTTTCAGGTTGCTCGGCCGTGGCAGACGCCAGTTCCCGTCTCAGTAGGTCGTAGGTATGGACCTTCCGTACGTGGTAGGCCAAGCCCGATGCCTGCTTGAGGCGACGATATTGCCAGGGTATGGTGAATGATGGGCGTAGAACAGGTTAACATCCTCACGAAAAGACACTAATGTGGCACGTACCCATTTGCTCATAAAACCACAGTCAGGAAAACTGCAACAATATCGCTTCTCTTCCGAGTGTAAACGATGATGCTGTTGGAGTCTCCACATCTGAGCAACATTGTCAGCAAGAAAGATTGTTCTATAACCTGCGAACTGTCTGACCGTTGCGAATGTCTTGCTGCAACCTGGAGAATCACACTCGAAGGGCTTCACCCGGTTGGTCGCATGACAGAGCAGATGAGCCTTCAACCGGGACAACTTCGTGCCATGAAGTTTTAAGAATAAAGCTTACGTCAGAAAATACAGAAGCAACGAGACAACGTAAAACGTACATATCGAAATTCCCTGCCACAGTCTGGTTGCGGACAAGGGTGTATACGAGGGTGATGTTTTCGGTTGTGAGTGATCAGCGCACGCCGCTGTATAATATTCGTGTCAGATACGTGACTAAGGGATAGGAAATAAACTTACATTGACAAACGTTTCATTGCATCCTGGTTGTGGACAAGGATACTCAATGTTTGAGTGATGACAAGACTCGTGTATTGCTAGGACATCAGACTGACGATGCCGCACATCGTCAGGTAGCTGAGACGAGAGATGAAAGAGGATACACACGCGTGCCGCCGCATATGAGCAGCCTTTGAAGTGACAGTGAAAGGGGCGCTCCCCAGTATGCATACGAATGTGAGATTCAAGATTCCATGGCTATAGCTGCGTGTTGATTGCCACCCGAGCTTGAACACTCCGAAATACTCACCTCTGCGGTGGTATGACCGCAAATGTAGCAACAGTATGGACGAATACCGGCATGTTTTTTGCTGTGTCTCTGAATAACAGCTTTCTATTCGGAAGTTTGATCGTGGATAGGTCCAGCGACGAATAATAACTCACATGCTTGCTTGCGAAGCCGCAACCAACCTCAGGACAAATATAGCGGCGATCAGGGTGCTCCTTCTTCAAATGCTCTTTGAGAGAAGCATCCTGACAAATATCATCCTGAGCATCCATGGAAAGTACAAGTTTAGAGGGGAACGCACATCATCTGTCGAGAAGTTCTGTGGACAATAGTACACTCGACAACGGTACCGGTTTGACGATTTCGACGTTTTAATGGATGCGGAATCACGAGATGCTGTCGAATAGAGCGCCCTCCGTAGTCTTGGAGTCTGGTGACGTGGAACTGTAAGCCTGGGCGTAGGAACAAGCCTGGGATGCGTGAGTGCCACTAGCTGCCAGGACCTCATTGGAGATGCGTGCAGTGGCTGCAAGCCTTTACTGAACGACATTAAAGAATAAAACAAACGCATACAGCAACTTGACGACGGCTACTCTCAGTGTTACGCGCGTGTGCTCTGGGTCTGGCTATTCAAATATTCAGATCCAGAGTCAAAACGTCAAAACCAACAATCCAAGCAAGTATGAACCAATACGCGGGACACGGGCCGAGTTAGTTGCCGTGATCGGTGTATTCCCACTGTTAGGCGAACAGATTGTGACAGAGTCCGCTTCTAATTCACCGCCGCCCAAAACATTTGCCATGGTTCTTATGTTTACCATATCTCCTCCACCGAAGATCGAACTCTTTCTCTCAAACAATTTCTGCACCACCGGCAGTGGGCACTAATTACAAGTCGACTAGCAACTGAACACCCTGTCGGCATGTCCGTCAGCCTCGGAATTTAGTGTGGGAGATTGCGGTCATGTGCGAGATCACGTGGTCGCGTCGCCGTGATCGGAACTACCCGAGAACTACAGTGCCCACCAAAAGTCTTGGAAAAGCCGTGATTGTTTCCGAGATCCGATCAATGATCGAACGTGGCGTACTTCAAGTAGGCTATTTATGAGGAATGGGAGCGTCTTCCAGTAGATATTATTAATAAGTTCATATCTTCCATGCCAACCGTGTCCAGGCACTTGTACACTGTACCTATAACCGATTGCCTCAGCGCGTTCTGCAGGTCAATGATATACTGTTGTTTTGCATACAAGTCTTTATCTCACATTTAGCACTGCTAGTAGTTCTGTGAAGTTGTCGTGTGAACCGTAATGGTGGCCACTGGCATCCAACGATTGAATTATACGTCAGACGGTCAACGCTTTCTTGGGCTCATGGCTCCCAGAATGCTTTCAAGGAACCACTGTATTCTCGGTGGCTGCAGGAATATCTCCGCCTGATCATGGTAAGCTGTCCATGTCAGGTGTCAAGTTTTCAGTTATTTCGCCGCGAGCTGTCTTCCAGCCTACACCATTGAAATTAGGGTATACTCACTTTCCGGTTTCTTCTTACTATTGCGCAGTCATTCATTCATGAACTTGATTCAGACTGTAATGCAACAGCAAAAAATGAATATGCTCGCTCGCTCTACCGATGTCTGCAGTTCTGGCAATATATATATGGAGCCATGTGTCTGACTTCTTTATACCCATGGTCATTTTAGTCTCCGTCGCTGAGCGGGTCTTCGCCCGACTTCGTCTCTATTTCACTGACATGGAAGTCTTCATAATAGTGCTCGACCGATCGAGTTTTGCTCTCTCGATCCCAGACATCGATGATTGTGCAGCAGGTACGTCTTAGTGAACTTCATGGCTTAAGACGAAACAATTTCAAGGATGGTACTATCTCCCATCAAATACGGTATCTTTTATCTCTTTTGTCGAGATGTATTGCATTCCAACTTACTAGTCGGATGCAGCATCGCCTCCAATGGACCCTTCAGTGACGTTTTGCCCTGTCGTGCCGTCGTCTACATCTCCGGACTGTACACCGACACCGACCATGCCGCCCAGTAGATTCATCGTATCATGGCGGAGGTTTTAGTACGGTAGCGTTATCTGCGTCGAATACACAATTGAGACCCGAAGGGGAAGCCATGCCATTCGTAGTGTCCATGTTGTGCGCTTGTAGAATACGTGACACAATAAAATGGGTTGTCTCTTCCACGTCTTGGCCCTGGGAGGAATTATTCTTGCGACATATAAAAATGGGATTCCCTTCGACGGCAGTGCATACAGAAACTGGCACTGTCAGTTACAATTACCGTGACTCATGGGTATGACTCAAATTCCGGGGCCGAAGAAGTGCCTGTCAGCTCTTGCACCGAACCACCACATCGAAGGTTTCCTGTACACACTGCTCGAGACGGCGTGCGTACACAGTTTAATCCCACTTCACCTCTTTTGGCTATATTAATAGCAGACTTGGCTTTTCATTCCCTGCACGAGCATTTCGTTGGCTCCGCTTTTCCTGGGAGGGCATAACGCGCGCTTCCAGTCATTCTGTCACGTTACGGGCTGTTATAGCGTTCACAACTTTCACTAGATCCTCAATTCATTTCTGTCTTCATTCAATTCTGTGTCTGTACAAGGGGAGCATTGGGATTTACACGCGTGTGTACCTAGAGCTCGTGGAAATAGACTTTTGGCCTGATCAGCTATCATAGTTTGGAACGCCGCTGCACCCAGTAGTTTTCACATCCTCGCGTTTGCAACGTGCGAAAGGTCGTTGTACCTGATTTACTCCGCTTATTGAACTCGCAATAGTATGAGCTATTGGTTCTCGTCCTATATACCCCAGCTTCCCTCCATCAATTTGGCGCTACCATCAAGCATTCAGCGGCGGTTTGTTTCGTTTGCTCTGAAGAAGTCCCTCGGGCATTTCTTGAAGCCAGGTCAACTCGATGTCGAGCAAGTTGATTCACAATTGGGCTCGGGGTTCGTGCAGGTGAACGACTTAGCTTTGGACAATGAGGTATGGGAGCGTTGTTGTAGAATCCTCACGTTGTTAACAGTTCATTTAGGCAATAAACTCATTTCTGAGCGGGCTGCCGTTGAGGCTCACAGAGGGTTCCATATCCTCTGTGACCGCCAAAGTTCCTTGGCCGAACCCGCTCACTTCAACTATTGGCCTGTCGCTCAACTCCTTGCACCTCGAACTCGAACTCACTTCTTGCACAAATCCTCCCGCCGCTCACAATCTCGCTGAGTCTGTAACATCCGTGGCCGAGTCATTCATTCACGATGAGTTAACGCCACGTGAAGAAGCATCGCTTCGAGAATCAATCATGAGTGCATCGGTGTATTCAGATGTTGGCGAAGAACAGAACGTTCCGGGTGGGATGAACCCATTCATGACGGAGGATGAAATAGATGGGGCTAAGTGGGATACGGATCCCGCTGGCGTGTCAATATTTGCTACCATCATAGAGCGTATTCTCGCTAGGTTCGAGTTTGACGCTACCGACCTGCGATTCACGATTTCGTTGCCAGAGCAAGCGAACTTGACCTTGTCGGTCTCTCGAATACAATATCGCACGGAAAGCCCAGAGGCCGATGGTGGACAAAGTAGATACCTCTCTGTGGAAGGGTTTACCATCCATACTTGCGACCTATGGACTCCAGGTGCAACAACGCCTACGGCGTCGTCGACTCCCAGGGTGACGTTGCCGCGATCATCGTCTCCTCTTTCGTCCTCATCTTCGGTCGATGATGTTCAAATGGACATGTCGCAGTCTTTGGCATTTCTTCCACCACGCGTGGCGTCTCCGGCCAGCTCCGTCGCCAGTAGCATGTACCAAAGCGCGATCTCCACCTATGGAGCCACGGAAGAACCGCCAGCAATGCATCCTATTACAGCATCCTCCTTACCAACAATTCCAGTACCCGTCCCGCCTGCCGAGAGATCCCGTCGTGACGACCTCATCTTCTCCATGGGATCAGACCTCACTGTGATTCGGCTGACGACTCCCCCGTTTGCAAGTTCGCCAGCAGGAGATGGTCGCATGCGTTTAAGCGTCTCGTGCGGCGTCATGGCTTGTGCCCTCCGGCCGTCCCATTTGCGTGGCATTTTGGCCATAGCAGATGTCTGGGCGTCCCATCTACCGCCTGCAGCACCCCCTACGGAACATACCACACCTTCTGGTATGTCTTCCGTGGACCACCTACAGGGTTCGTTGACAGGCCGTGGGATCGTCGCACTGATACTACCTCCTGGTGAGCAGGATTGCGATCTCATTGAGTCGCAATTCTTTGCGCACCCTCTCACTCCACCTCAGTTGCATCATGGATATTTACGGCTTCATCTTGATAACATCTCTGGATCATTCTCATCGGACGTTGTGTTCGAAAACGATGAGAAGACACGTCAGGCGGTTGGTTCGAAAACATCAGAGATGTTGGTCTCTTTTACGGAGCTATCCTCGTTCCTGTTCGTTGCCGACGTCTCCTCTCCGCAGACGTCTCTGCGAGCCTTTCCCATTCTCATCACCGATCCACATCTTCCAGAACAATATGCAGCATCCCACGTACATCCAACTCCGCACCTATCATCCGAGCGCCACGCAGATGCCCTTCCGTCATTCGAAGTCGTGGACTGGCTAGATGATAAACACATACAATATGGCGTGAAATTGTCTCAGTGGCGCGTACGGTCAAGGGCGAAGTCTCGACATAGTGGTGTATCTCAAGTTTCTACTAGTCCCGCGTTGCCCCCCACTATTTCCCATCTTCCTGCGATCAACATTTCACTGAAGCAAGCACTATCGAAGAAGCGCGTCGACAGCAAAATCGACATTTCTACGTTGCCATTGCATGTCTTCGTCGACGCTGGTGTTATGCTGAACGAGGATAATATTCAATCCTTTCTAAGAGAAGCATTTCCTTCTCGACCTGTGTCAAGTCCGGTATCCCGAAGTGATTCACTTCCAGCTGACCCATCTGAATACGAGGAGTCCCGTTCTGCAACTCCAAGACTGCTTGTTCGCCGTTTATCAACGGAAAGACAACGACTAGAGAGGATGGTGATACAGGACCTCGATCTGGATTCAGATTATGATGTCAGGAAAATTGCTGACGCGGAATCACGCAAGAAATCCAGGCGAAAGCGACAACCCGATGCAGCTCAGGAAATGGCGTTGAATGTACCCATGGTCCGTGTCCAGATTTATACGCCTCCGCCACCTGGTGCAGATCATCGCGTCGGTTTTCTGGTGCTCGACATGCATCAGATCTCGGTCCGCAATGGGCATCAGGAAGATCCTCATACGAGGTTCGGTCACTCAGACGCGATCACGGGCAACGAGCTCGTGAGAGTAGAGTGCCGCAGAATCGTTGCAGCGTTGTCTTTAGCAGATCATTCTGGGACGGTCGGTACGAGACACGGAAGCAGGACGAAGGCCATCGCGTTTGCGTCCCTGGGCAGTCTGCAAGATCCATCTGAACCTTCGACTACGCCTGTGGGTAGTCCACCAGCGACGTCTGTTGGGTTTAGAGACCAGGCTCTTGCGACGCTTTGTCCCCGTGTTGTAATCACCACATCAGAGACCGCCGGGTCGCCTTCTGCGAGGTCGACGACGGCTCTAAGTGTTGATCTTCCGTCGCTACATATGCATTTCACCAAGCCCATATTGGATGGATTGCAGTACTTCATCGACGACCTGGCCCAGCTCTTCGAACGCGTATTCGGAAGTGGGTCATGCGCGGATGATAAGAGCGTCAACGAAAGCGTGACCACCGATAGTAGTAGGGGCCCCAGTGTTATTGGGAGTCGGTATTTCGCTCGGTCGCAAAGTGGCACAGACAGTCGTTTGTCGGATAGTCCTGACGCTTCAGCCACTGAGTTCGTCGTCAAGATGGGCATCTCAGAAGGTAGTCTCGATCATCCCTTTCATTGCTGCTTTCTCATCTTTTGCAGCCTTTGTGAGACTTATGCTGCCTAGATTGAGTGAATCGTCGACTCTGTGGCGACCATTCGATGTTTCTGCGTCAGATGTAGATGTTTTACTCGAGCTGCAGCCTGAAGGCAAGGTAGGCATGTTACTTGCCATTGGAGAACTTCTGTTAAAGGAATCTATCAACAGGACGAGACCGTTGTTACCGTTGGCATCATGGACTTAACAGTTAAGAATCAAACTGCATCGGGTGTGGACCAAACGTTCCTGAAGTTGACCACTCCTCGCGGATTAGTGAGTTACATGATCTCGTTATATCGTCACATCTATACAAAGGATTCTCCTCCAGACTTCCAGCTCGCGGCCATTACTCAAGTTGCGATTCGTCTCGTTGACTATTCCTGATGCCACGGCCAAAGAATCGCGGATCAAGACGACAATGTGGGGCTTTACCGCGACCGTATTCCCCGAGTTCGACTGGTTATCCGACATTGTCAATTTTGTGAAGAGTCCACCTGGGGTAAGGATCCCTTCTGTCTGCTGGCGTTGCTCTCCGTCTCATTCTACAAATCACTAGGCATTTGAGTCTGTCGTTCCCAGCGAGCGGACGAGGATATCACTAAAGATTGTTGACGGTTCCATCCGTGCTTTGGCGCCCAACCATCCTGGTGCGATGGTAGTGCACGTCGGCGAATTGGATTTTGCGACTGATTTGGTTGGCGCATCTCCTGAGTTTTCGTTTTCGCTTTCAGTCCCATCATCGTCATTGCTTGTTGTAGACGACATTGGCATATGTACTCCCGAATCGGCTGTGTCAACAACAGAAAGCTTGCGGTTTTGGAAAGTTCGTTGCCTTATCCCTGTATACTGTACGTCATCTCACACCGTTGATAGGCATTGGGATACGCCCTTCTGGCTGAAGTTGGGGATCTCCGACTGAAATTCAACCAGAGGAAAACAGACGATGAACCGGATACCAACGTGAGCAGGGTTTAAGCCTCGTATCTGGCTGTATAACTTACGCTCTCGAAGGTGGTTGTTGACGGTCTGAAGGTGCATCTGCATTTATGTGCCGACTCTTTGTCGGCCGTGACCGCGTTCACGGAGGACCTGTCTTCGGTATTCCGACCCCCGCTTGAAGAGAGGTAATAATCCCAGCCATCAGGTAGCGTTTTTTGTCTGACGGATTTCTAGGCCCGTCGAAGTGAAAGCGGTGCCTACCACGTTGACCATTAATCCGATAAGTCGTTCCACCGTATTCAGTTCGTACTCCTTTTCTCGGTAGATAGTACAAAACCTCATCATTGACAGCGGACGAATTCGTCTCAAAGCGTGTCCCCGAAGTTGGACCAACTCCAGACATGATAGACGACGATTTGCCTATGAACCCTGACTACCTTGATGCTTCTTTTGGTGCCGCTGCCGGCCTTCGAGAAATAGTCGACGAAGACCTGAATGACTTCAATGAAAACGACTTTGTCCCTTCCTCGAGCAACCCCCCGGAAGGACTTATCTCACGAATTGGGGGGGAAACCATCCGGCTTCTTAGACCGGAAGGCCTTCACTTCGTCGAGCATCATTTCGATACCCTTCCTCCTATATCCTCCACCGATTCTCTAGAGTATGATTTCACTTGCTATCGAATGCAGTGTTCTGACTTGCCTTTGCAGGAACGGGGACACTACATTGCGCATTCGGGTCCACGACGCTGACATCACACTGCGACTATACGACGGTTATGACTGGGAGAGGACGCGCAAGACCATTGAAGAGCGAGTCCGGGAGATGCGTCGACGGCTGGCAAAGATTCGACAGTTGGTAGCGAACGGACACACCTACGACCCCACCATGGAGACAAGCGCCCTTCTATTCAATTCTGTGTATCTTGGTCTGGACCGAGATATCGATGATATGGAGCCTGGAGAAATCATTGCCGCAATCGATGAAGAACTCAAGGACGACATCGAGACGGCGACGCAGAGCTCCTGGCAAACACTGCCTGCAGTAACCACGATGAAGACGCGACAGAAGTCTGTCAAGGTTCATGGCAAACGGCTCAAGCGTTCAAAGGGTCCCACAATCGAGTTTTGCCTCATGGGCCTGGAAGCAGAAGTCGACAACTACATTTCAAACGACCAGCTAGCATCACGGACTCTCGTCACGATCCGAGATGTGGAGATATTAGACCATATCAAGACGTCTACATGGAAGAAATTCCTGTCTGCTCTCCGCACAGACTCTCGTGGAAACATACGAGAATCCGACTCCGATATGGTCAGAGTGGAACTGCGGAACGTTATTCCTGTTCCAGGAAATCCATCACAAGAGACGCGTCTCCGGGTAAGCGTATCACACAGCTTTATTGGAAACCACCAACTCAAACCTTCCTAGGCCAAGATTCTTCCTCTCCGTCTGCATGTCGACCAAGATGCGCTGGATTGTCTGAAGCATTTCTTTAGCTTTAAGGACGCCAATGAGCAGAAGGCAAATGGCGTTGAGCCTCCCAGCCAAGAGATTTATTTCCGTATGTTCCTATCTTATAATATACATGACGAGCCGTCCCATGCATTCCTTTAGAACTTGCGGAAATATTCCCTGTGGATCTCAAGCTCGACTACAAGCCTCGGCGCGTCGACTATAGGGCACTGCGTGCGGGCAGAACAATTGAGCTTATGAACTTCTTCCATTTCGATGGCGCGGAGATGACATTACGGCATATCACTCTCTCAGGGGTAAGTGTGCTTGTGAAGCCATACGAGGCAGTCAATGACAGTTTATCCAAGATTACTGGGTGGCCACGCTTGTTTGATATGCTGAATGACCTGTGGACCCCGGATGTCAAGGCTACGCAGCTTGTCGATGTTATCTCTGGCGTCGCACCCATCAGGTCCGTTGTCAACGTCGGTTCGGGGGTCGCAGACCTAGTTCTTCTACCGATTGCGCAGTACAAGAAGGACGGTCGGATCGTCCGTGGTGTCCAGAAAGGCACCAAAGCATTTGTCAAGTCCACGGCGATCGAAGCAATCAAACTAGGTGCACGCCTGGCGACGGGAACACAGGTCATCCTTGAGCAAGCAGAGGGCGTTCTTGGCGGTGGGCGCCACAGCGAAGCACTTGCTGGGCAATTCCACAGTCCAGTAACGGCCGAGATTCCTTTTGACGCGGAGAACCAGCCCGCTAACGAGTCTGGTGACGAAAGCGAGGACATTGACCAGATCAGCAAGTACGCTGAGCAACCTACCGGTATCGCAGACGGCGTACAGTCCGCGTATCGTAGTCTTTCCAGAAACTTCAATTCGGCTGCTCAGACAATACTCGCTGTGCCGATGGAGGTATACGAACGATCAGGGAATGAGGTATTTCTTGAAATCATGGCACGTTTCTTCAACAGTTTCTCATTTCTCTCATAGGGCCCCGTTCGTTCGGTTATCCGTGCTGTACCAATTGCTGTCTTGAAACCTATGATTGGCGCGAGCGAGGCCGTCAGCAAGACGCTTCTTGGCCTTCATAACACACTAGATCCTACCGTACGAGAAGACATCGGAGCTAAGTACAAGCAGCGATAAATAGAGTTTGAGTGCTGCCGTTCCTTCGATCGCATAATACTTTTACGTTTTGATTTATCACGGGCATACCATGTAGTTCTCTTTACGCGCAATTTGTATGACTACCAATTTTGTGGATTTATACTATACAGACTATTTCTCGTTTTTCATTGGGATTCAAATTAATTTTGCCAATTTGAGTGGATGCATCACGTGATTGATACCCGATCGTCTGATTGTGAATGCGTTGATCGCAGACTTCGATCAGCCTCCGTTCTTCACTCCTGCTATTGCGTCCTACCACCGCCACTGCTACCTGCGTACTGCTAAAGCATTGCGCTTTATCGAACTCTTGGGCCACTAGTAGGATTTCTTTTCCTCGTCAAAAGTACACGAATTTCTTCTGGTTTCTCTTATTTTTCCTAAACGCCATGCGGATTGAGAAATGTTACTTCTGTTCGACTAATGTATATCCTGGGCATGGTACGCATTGCACAAGCATTGTCGAATTAACAGTGGTTCCTCAAGGTCATATAAAGGTTCAGCATTCGTGAGAAATGATGCTAAAGTATTCCGGTTCTGTACATCCAAGTCAGTATTGTCGTTCAGAGATATGTCTTTGCTGATCGCGCCGAGCTAGATGCCGCAAAAACTTCAAGTAAGTCAGCGTATTCATGTCGTTGTGAGGACACGTCTCATTCAATTATCTCGACACCATTTCCATCATCACATTCAGCATGAAGCGGAATCCCCGTAAAGTCAGGTGGACGAAGGCCTTCAGGAAGGCGGCAGGCAAGGAGATGACGATCGTGCGTATACTTTTCAGTAATGACGGTGCGATGTCAAGTCGATTCTCTATCAGGATTCCACCATCGACTTCGAGAAACGGCGCGATGTACCTGTACGCTACGATCGCGAGCTCATGCAGACCACCATCAAGGCGATGAAGCGTGTGGCGGAGATCAAGCAAAAACGGGAGCATGCGTTCTGGAAGAACCGGTACGTTAAAAAAATTGTTCTCAGCATGGAGCCCCGATTCCATCATTTGTTTATAGGATGGTGCTCAGTCGCGAAAAGCGGCGTTTATACAGAAAGAAGGCGTTGGAAGCGGCAAAACAGTCCGCTTCGAAATTGGTGGAGCCGGCACAGATGGAGGTCGACTCGACGGAACCTGCGCTAGTCAAGGTTCGGGAAAAAATCAAGACCAAAAAGAGCGCACTCATCCCGTCAGGGGGACGTTCTATGGGGATGGAGATCGACTGAGCACATGTGTGTCCTTGTCTATTTTCTATCTCGTGCCATCACATGTTGTGTTTTTCACTCTTGTACGACATGGATTGTTCATTTTGTCGTTGTAATGCATTGGTGTCACAAGAAACAGTGTTTCTGGTGCAGGCCAAAAGTACGATCGAGTTTAGGACAGAGGCGGTGCAGAAATGTATTACACGACGGAGTAACAGAGGCGCGTACAAAGATAGTGAACTGCAGCGGCTAGCATTGCAAATTACGCAGAAATAATTGTGACCTCAACCTCAACACCAGGTTCGAGAGAGATGGAAGTCTGCGAAGCGTATTTGAGAATGAATTCTAGTCGAATACAAATGTGCGACTCACAATCTGCTTGACGACCTCGCTCGACGACTGGAGGTCGATGAGACGCTTGTGGATCTTCAACTCATAGCGGTCCCAGGTCTTCGAACCCTCACCGCAAGGAGTCTTACGGGTAGTGTGCTTGAGGACCTTGGTGGGAAGGCGGACAGGGCCCTTGACACGGAGCTGCTTGTCCTTGGCACGATTGACGAGGTCGTTGGTGAACTTTTCGAGGTTACGGACGTTAGAGGACGTCAGCGTAATCCTGGAAGATCAACTATGAGCTTTCTATTGTGGCAGACATCCCAGATGAATTTTGCGCACCTGATCTTGTGGATCTTGGCACCAACGGGGGCACCAGTGGCGTCATAATCTTTCTCAGCTTTGGCGACGTAGCTCATCTTGATAACTAGAGCAGCAAGGTGACTGGAGACAGGGTCAGCGACTGCCCGGGACGGCCTTTGCTTTCACTCACCCAAAGTGTCTTGAGAATGTTGTCGATGTCGATGGGTGGACTTTTTGTTGTGATCGAGGCGCGAATCTGAAGGTTTCGGCATCTCGGCATCGGAGCTTGAAACCAGTCGCGTTTGGTACTCAACGCTGTGGCGTTACTGAGTTGACCACATTAATATTGCAATGCCTAAACCAGTTGTCTTCCCGCTTGAAGAAACCACATTTATGGACCTCTTCTTCTCATGTCTATTCAAGCGGAAGCACGTCAATGTTTGGCCGTAATCATATCTTTCGCGCCGTCCAGCCCGTTAATCTATAGGCATCCAGCAACTCACAGATCTATCTCAATAGAACGAACGACCTTTGCACCCTCATAGAACGAGCACTGGCAGATGGATCGCCGCCGTATACCGTTTTCTTCAACGTCCGCAATATATTCCCATATTAATGTTGTGCATTGAGCCTTATTTTGCTCGCCGGCATTACGTGCACTTGACATGAATCAATGAAAAAGCCGCTCGCCGCTGTAGCGTGTCCATGTCAATCACTTCGTCGTCCTTGGAGTTCCGTCCTGCTCAACTTTCGCACCGGATTCGATGAGATTCGACACCAGTTGTCATGAGAAAGTTAATAGCTCTCAGCTTCTGGAAACATTGTGCCAGATCGTATGCAGTCGCATTCCTGCTCCAACATAGCTGCTTTGATCCAACGTCCTGTTATGACTTAGCTTGCAAATATTAGCGGACCTGGCCGCATCTCGCCTCGCGCCAATCTGCGATAGCCAATGCCATCTCAATAAATGATCGGTCAGACGCCTGTGTTCCCGGCATGATCTGCAGTTGCAGGCAGTCCTCATCCAATAACCCGGCGGCTGGGAGCGTGCTCAACTCGTGGACGCGTGGACGTCCATATTTGACGCCTACTTTTCTATCTTTCTTGAACCCAACCACAGACCCCGGAGCGCGTGCGCACCTAAGGCTAGCATCTAAGCACACGAAGGACACTGATAGTGCGCATGTACGCGCGATCCCCAGCGTTCGCACGTACACGCCTGTACATATACTGCACCCACACTTTCCGAGGGCCAGATCGCATCTGCTGTACGTATCTCACTCTCCCAAACAGAAGTGGACGTTCACCGTCAGCGACCCCACATCGCGATCCGGAATCCGGACTCTTCTACTTGTATTGCCTCCTGTTTTAATCGCTCAATCGCCGGGGTCGGCGTTCAATGTGAATGAAGTACATTTGCGGCAGAAGCTATTGGGCGAAGCCACACACCGAACACGCATTGAGCAGCAAGCACGCATCTTTAGGACTCTCACTATCTCCAGCGCGAACACACCGCATGTCGTCTCCCACCTCCGATACAAGTGCGACCCCCACACCCTCACATGTGCGTTGTCCGTCGTGTGAACGTGAATCAAAGTATCTCAATTTCATCCCGACCACCCCAGCCACGAGTACACGATGAAGACACGCCTATGAAAAGCCCCCGTGACAATGCGAACGCGTCAGAAGACCCGTTTGCTGACGAGGACGATGACGGAGAAAACTTCATTTTCGAGGCCATAGCCGATGACGAGCTCGCCAACGCGAGGTTTTTTCGTGTTTTGCACGATTTCACACTGAACAACGTCAACAAAACGTACATGCTTCCTGCAGACGAAGACGAAAAACGACGGAGCGAAATACATCACAAGCTCATCCAGTTTCTGTTCAATGGCAAGAACTATGTTGGACCAGTGCAAGAGGTCTTACAGAAGGGTGAGCAGAGACGAGGTATGCTCTGGACTTTTGGCTGTCGTGCTCTTTACTAAAACAATGCCTGCCAGCTCTCGATGTGGGCACGGGATGTGGTTCGTGGTAAGCATCAAGATGTAAGGGAGAATATTCTCCGAGAACGAAACATTACAGGGTCATTGATCTTGCCGATGAATTTCCTCATGTCAAGGTGTTTGGGGCCGATCTCGCGCCCATCCAACCTAGGTATGGCGATAGTACGGTTCACTCACATATGCCTGTCATTTACACATTTTCTTTTCCAACATTGGAAATGCTCTTCTATGTGTCTCTTAGAGTGGTGCCACCAAACTGTTTGTGAGCAGATGTTTATGTACATCAATTTCTCGACTTTACCACTTTCAAAAACAGGTTTGAAATTGTCGACTTCGACTCGCCAAACCTCCCGTATTCGGATAACTACTTCGATCTCATCCATGGACGATATATTCATACGGGAGTGCGTACTCATCATCATCAAATAGCCTTTCTCTTCAGATGGCATGGAGGCTTATCTTGCCCGGCTAGATACGTGACTATCCGCGGTTTGTGCATAGTCTCGCACGGATGTTGCGCCCAGGCGGGCTTTTGATCCTCATTGAGCCTGAGTTGACGCCTATTGTCAATGGGAGGCCCGTGTACGGACATGCGCGGCAGGGCAGGTCTCGGCCGTACAGCGTAGCCCACGACCTCTCAGGGTGGGTGCAATTATGGGAAGCGTACACGCGCTGCTTGCGTCTGCTTGGCGTGCATCCGAGCGTCCCGCAACACATGGCGGATGTCCTGTCGGAGTCGATGCTCTTCGATCGCGTGTGGAAACAGGACGGGAACATACCGGTCGGGTTTTGGCCTACAGGTTAGTGTTACTCAGCCTTTTTCTCTCTTTCGCCTGGTTCAGTACAGTATAGATGAAGGTTTATCGTCAGATCCGCACAGTCTCACGGTCGGCCAGTTGCAGTGGATGGACTACGAACTACTACTTCCTGGTTTACGTCCGATCCTTGTTGAAGTGGGCAGGTATTCGGATGTTGAGGCGCGGACGTTGATTCTGAACGCGCAAGAAAATCTTTATCGGTCCGAGCATCCACTTTCTACTCGAATACACATTGTGTATGCTATCAAACGATAGTTTCAATTTTTGTGTGTAGTACCTTGTTATATAGAGCATCTTGTTAGCTAATTGACATCGGCTATTGTCGTATATACAGACGTACATAATTCAGAGAATCATGTACTGTCTGAGATACCACTAAACACCGACACTGGGTTTCATTGACTACTAGCATAAGTATCTACATATCTTTTTCAGCTTCAGCCAAATTGAATGGCTTGAAGCACCCAAACTACGCAACATCTTTGGTATCGGCTCGTAAAATAGACTGATTTCAAAAATGGAATATTTGTCAAAGTAAATTTGCTTTTTACTTGGATTATTGTTTAGCAATAATGCTGAGAGTCAGGCGGGTATAAATAATGCGAATCTAGGCCCGGAACGATAGTAACTGCTCCAGCTTAACGATAATCTCGCTTCGAAAGAGGGTACGCGATAATGCGAGTTTAATAGCCGTTGAGCATGTCGCCTACGACCTCGCCGGCGCGTACGCTCATGACACTTAGAAGAGAATCGCTCAAGCCGTGTGTGGTTTCCTCGACGCCCTGAAGGTACACGCGGGATTCCCGTTTCGATGACGCGACCGACGTTGCCGGGATGAGACAGTAATTGCGCGTAATGCCGAGACGCACCACCTCTTCCGATTTCTTGAGCTTCGCATCGAGCACTTTCAGATCGCCGAACGACGAGAGCGGCGTAGCGAGCTCGTCGGATTCCGGTGAGCTGGGCTCTGGCGAACTGTCAGATGCCTCGTTGTCCGCATCCTCATCATGCGGAGGCGGAGCTGCGGAAGATGGAACTCCGGAAGAGGGATCAGAGACGGGCTGCGGAGGTGTGGGAATGTGAGGTACAAGCTGCACACGCTCGATGCCGGGGTGGAGGCCAAAGCGCGATGCAAGAGGCGGAAGAACACGCTCTCCCGAGATTTCTGTGGCCACAGCATCCTTGTCGCCCTCTCCAAGTAACAGGCGGATCCAACCGGCTCGCTCGTATCCCGTGGCGCACACAACGATGTCGTATGCACGTTCTCCGGCCCTGCTTCGACCGTACGCGCTGTGTATGAGCAGTCGAACAGGCGCCTCACCGCTTGAGCGCGTACTGGCTGCGATGACTGTCGAGTAAGGCAAGATATTCAATCGCGCACCACCAGAGACCTTGATTCCACGAAAGGCGGCACCATCATCAACCTTCTGATCATAGACGATCTCGTAAAGCGTCTCTAGTGTACGAGGATTCACGACAGCGTAATTCGTCGCACGATATTCACGGAGGCGTGCGGCTCGCACATTGTCACCGCTTTCCACGTTGTACGTGCCAGCGCCAGTAGAACCGTACTCGCGTTGTAAGGCTGAGCGGCCGTCGTCGTCACACAAATCAAACCACATCTGTGTCGACGAAGGGTCAAAAATTTCGTTTGTGAACGGCGAGTCATCGGATGGGCGCAGAGCGCCCTTGCGAATGATCATGTCGATCTGGTGCGCGCCGGACTCCACAGGAACGACGCGCTGGGACAATCGCTCACGCAGATCAAGCACAATCTCCGCGGCTGACTGACCGCCTCCAACAACAGCGACACGGAGGGGCCGATCCTGTGTGCAGCGATCGAGCAAACCATCAATAGACAGGACATAGGAGGAGCTGTGGATGACAGGAGGCGCGTGTGTAACAGAGACCGTGGATTTGAAAAGATTGCGCATGACACGAGGAATGTGAGGGGCACCACCAGGAGAGATGACAACGTCCCGCGCCAACAACGTAGACAGCTCGCCCGTAGCGGCATCACGCACGGTCAGGCGAATGAGATTCGACTCGCCATCGGAGGAAGTATCGTCATCTAGGCGCATTACTTCGGTCCCGAAACGAACGCCCACACCTTCATGCTGTACCTTTTCGGCACACCAGGAAAGGTAATCTGCGAACTCCTTGCGTGTGGGAACCGGGTTCCCACGATTAATAAAGGCAGAAAGACGCCCATGGGTATGGAGGTAGTTCAAGAAAGTAAACGGCGACGTGGGTGTGCGAAGAGTGGCCAAGTCCTTCAAGTAGCTACAAATACAGTGAATTCAGTGTGTCGCTCAGTAAGTCGATGGTACACGCGCCTGATCTGCATACGAGCGTCTGGCAGGAGCATGCCAGGATGCCAGCGGAATTCAGACTGCTTTTCCAGAAAGAGGACATTCTGGATAGGCGTCTTCGCGTCATTCTGAATAAGATAAAATAAAGAATAAGAAAAGGCGAAAGGCGTAACCTTTTCGCTCACCTTCCACTGATCCACAAGGGCGATGGCGATGGAAATGTTTGCGGGACCAAAGCCAAGTCCAATGAGGTCATAAACGGCCATTGTACAAGCAAGTACTGAAGAAAACGGACAGAGTCGGCGTAGGATGAAAGTGCAAAGGAATCGAGTCTTGAATTGAGACAGACGATCAATCGATGGAATCGTTGATGTAGAGTGGTGGTGAAAGTTTGGCAGGTGGACTGAAATTGTCTGTTTTGTGTCTCACGAAGGACCGGACGGGTTCCCAAGGTCATCGAACCGGCCCCGGCCGTCTATGCAGAGGCCAGATTGAGGTCGCGCTTCTTTACGTCTGGTTAATGGGTACCTCGTTCCATTTCGAGTGCACGAAAAAAAGGAAGATGCATCAGATATGGTCTGGCCCTCCCGGTATCTCCGCTCGGCACTCCACTATCCCGTCTTATCTGATAAGCTGATATGATTCCGGCTTTCAATCTGATAAGATTATGAATCATGATCACATCACATCCACGTGAACTTGATCTGTGAAGATCGAAGCCAAGGGGGAAAAGCAATCGGATACGCGAAGCTGCTGTGGTGTAGGGCCTCCTCTAGAACTGTTGTACACATGGACACTCAAATTCGTAAGTCACGCGCGGAGACTGTGGTAAACTCAGCTTACTGTTGACAGTTTCAAACCGAGGTCCAAATACATGTTAACGTGTCAGACCAGTGCTGGCCAGCTCGTGCTCCGTCGACGACCAACTTCATCCCGGAAAGCGCTTGTTTCTTCGTTATGCTTGGATTAATGCCTGTCAAGATAGTCAACTCCTGCCAGGACATAGAACAGCATGCTGAATGGAGTAACCTGTATTAGACAGCTATCCGTGGAGTATGCCATGGCCAGTAATTTGATACGTTATTCCGGTAGTTCATCAGGCGCGGCACCTTCCATGGAACGAGAACAATAATGCGAACTCACGTACCACATGCAAGGCACGGTAATACGCTGCAAGCCGCCGACGCGCGGAGTCAGGCTGCTGAGGTACCTGCCGATGGCACCGGGTGTTTACTCGCAATAGGTTGGCGGCAAATTGAAATCAGTGCGGACTTTTCTTCATAGTGGACCAGAGTGGACCACGCTCAAGGCATATAGTTTTCATCATGTACAGTTGACGAGCTCATAACGTATCATGCACATGTCGGGGGAAGGTCAAACCATATGCATAATGGTGCGGCACTTTGGTCAAGTAAACCATGCTTCACGTGGTCGTTATTCATGCCACGTGGGCGTTCTCTTAACTATTTATGGTAAAAAATGACTCGCTTTGAATCAGATTCAATCGAGGTGATTATTGTGATAATTGTATAATCTTGGCTCAAAGTCTATACATATGCGTTACATATACGTTACCACATTTTTTGCATAATTCCCCTCCCAACGTAGTTCCAGCCCAAACCCTATACATTATTGCCGTTATGCATTATGAGCTTATACGTTATGAGCTCGTCAACTGTAATTCGAGTCAAGGACGACCTGACCAGCGGCCGCTCTGCTGTTGCCACATACCAGTAGAACTGTGCACGGTGATAGAACCAGATGAACATCAGTCTCGCAAGATTTGCACTACTTACTATGGTTTGCGCTGAATTGCGCTGAGCTAGCAATGGCAGTTAGGCGGTCCCGATAAGCATGACTCAAAACCCTCTTCGCTTTTAGCAGTAAATCACCTTCGCATACAACTCCTGACAGTCGGATTGGAATACGGGAATTGAATATTATCAATGAATACTGTGTAGATGAGTGGGGGTGAGAACTTTTGATACACAGCCACTGCAAAACGACGGAACACCGGCCGCATGTCGAGAATACAGCCCTGGCAGTGAGTATAATAACGGATGAGCTACACACTGTAGATGGCCAGCATGGGAAAAATTATAGCTATGCGTAAGTGGTGCAGATACGTTGCATGCCCTTGCCGAATCCTTCGATCATCTTTTTCCGTGCATCCGTAGTCTTCTTAGCGACGCCCAGCACGAAATCGTGATCAAGCTGCACAACATACATGAGGGAGCTGGTAAAAAATTGTTCCAGAGACGAAAACTGACCAGGTCCCCAAATAACACCGATGCGTCGACAAAAGCGCTCCGCGCTTCCGCCGTGGCCTCCTCTTGGCCCCACTTGACCAAGCTCTCCGCAATCACCCGGAGGGCCGCGATCGCGTTCGTGCGAATAGTCTTGAAACTCTGCACCAACTGAGTAACGGCAACCGTCAGACGAACGCAAACTGCCAAAATAGACTAGACATACGGCACCCAGCTTATGGATCTTGACCACCGAATTATTCTTAAATCTGGACGTCTCGACGATGAAAAGCAAAAAAGCCTGGGCAACAATATCAGAGCACAGCTAGACATCATACAAGACAACCTCTACTTCTTGTGCCACATTAGCAACATGAAGTGTGTTCAGAAGGGAACGTCGATCTCGCACTTCTTCAAAGCGTTTTTGAATTTCTACCAAGACATTAGGAAGGGTGTTTCTCATTGAAAAACTACTGACCATCAAAGAACTGAACGACAATTTTAGGTGCATCGGTAACAGCAGGAGGCTCTTCGTTCTTCTTGCCGTTGGTGTGTCCGTTCTCGCCCTTGGGCGGGATGTCCACACCCTTCAACGGCAAGCCGGTCTTCAGCTCAGATATCCGCGCTGCCTCGGCTAGAACGGTCGACGGAGATGGCCGCGTGTGGTTGTGATACGGCTCCAGCCAATCTGCCAACGCACGCGCGAACTCGACGAAGCGCCGCTCTTCTTCCGTCAGCTGCACTTGTGTCAGAAAACTATCTTAGTGGAAAGTGGAATGTATTTTGACCTCGGCCAGTTCCTCGTCTGTAAAGTGGATGAGACGATCCTGCAAAGTCTCTCGGCTGTCAATTAACTGCTTGGGGCGATCGCCAATGAGGAGCCTCTCTTCCACAGTGTCATCGAGATCACTGGCCTGCTGAAATGCACGAATGTAGACTTTCAAGAAAATAGAAAGCCAACCAGACTGCAAATAAAGATGTGAACCAGGGTCAGAATTCGATACTAACAAAGTGCACGAACCCCCTCCTGCGTGCCAAACATGATGGTTTGTTCATTGAATGATTTGCAGCTCGCAGGTTGGTAGCTGGGTAATACATCGAAGTCCCTGTTGTCATGGTGGACTGCCCGCACCAGCAAGGTAAAACGTACGTTACGAAGTAAGTGTCAAGGCACTCACAGCGATCGAAAATGAACTTGAGCTCAAGAAGTTCCATATCCACGATGTCGTTGGAAACCGGCTCATGCGCGAGGCGCATTCGGAGGTGTTCCATCTTGACAAGGTCGCGCTGCAGTGAGTTGTCCAGCCTGTCCTCGAATGTAATGAACTCTGGGATTTGCGAGTATTTTTCCGTCGTGAAGGCACGAGTCACAAATTCGCCGGTCTACATTCAACGAAAGGAAATACAAAACCTGACAACATCATGAGAGAGCAATAAATGTACCTCTTGCGTGTTGCTGAGATATATTTGAACCGTCTCTTGGCATTCGCTCGAGATCGTTAGGTCTCCGAGGGAAGCGAGGGAGAACGTGGAGCCGCGGGATAAAAAGTAATGCGATAGCGTATCTAGCTGGACTTGCTTGATGTTCAACCCACGATAGTGCTCAAGAGCCTGTGCCGGGGCAACTATTACCACGAAGAAACGAATATCAGCGCACACAATCCCGACATACACAAATGGACGAACCAAGCAGTCGGTATATCCGTATAGCAGTGAGACGCATAGCATACGATTGCTTGCTCTTCATGAGCCCATACTCCAGCAGTGTGACCGCGGCGTACAGATATTTCACATCGCCCGTCATTGTCCAAAGGTTGACAAGCACATTGCTTGCCAATACAGCAAGATCGTCGGAGGGCTGGAGTTCTGTCGCAGGGAGGCCCTCGCCCAACGGAAGAGCTTGGACATACTGTTCTGCTAGTAAGGAGACGCTCGCCAGCTCTGATTCTAAAGTTGGCTGCTCTGGTAAGTTATAACGTAGTAATTTATGCGAATTGATATTCCGTGACAGTTCGTCTAAGGTCGTCTGCGAAACAGTAAGCGAGACAACAGGTAATGTGCGCCGACGTACAAAGGATTCCGTAAATGCCTGGAGGAAAGCGCGCCATTGCGCAAGGTGGTCACCATGAAGAGCAAAAGGCTTGAGGTCTTCGAAACAACATGTCTTGTTACCAAAGAGGTCGAAATAAATTCTCAACTGTCCAAGAAGACCACTGGGATCTGTAGCACAGTTAACAGGGATACACTCACATACGTAAAGGACAACCTGACCTGAAACGACCCCATGTTGTATCGCACGGTGCTCGAGCTCCACCAAAGCCAGATGCGCCGAACGATCTTTCCGGCCATCGCTCGTGCCGATCTGCTGCATCAGCTCGCGCGTTTTGGCAATGTGTTTTGCACATTGCTCTGCCGCATTTTCGGCATTTTCTTCCGCTGCCACGTAAGAGAACGTCGCGTCGAGCACGGACATAAACTCCAGGTAATTACGGTCACTGCATACAACAAGATTGAACGAAGCTAGATTATTTGATAGAGGGGCTGACGTACTGTTTCTCCATGATGCGCTGTGCCGCGTCCTGACCTTCTTCCAGGATAAGACCTTTCGCGCGCCATATATCCCGTCTGACCTCATTACAAATGAGACTGGTAGTGCAAATCGACTTGCCGATGTCTGTATTGAGTAGTATGTGCGCTTCTTCGAACTGGCCGAGCTCACGCAACACAGACAGGTGTAAATGAAAACGATCGGGCGTGACATACGATGGCGTCGACGATGACTGAAGTAACCGACCAGCGAGTTTGTAAAGGATCATTCGCATATTAGCCGGCGTCAAAGGATCGTTCGCCTGCAGAACGGCGCTGACGACACTCCAGTACAGGTATTTGTCATCGTTGAACTGCTTGAACATCTTGCTGGCAATCTAGATCACGGGAAACAACATCAGGGGACAGTGTAAGCAATAAACGAGAAGCAAGTAGATAAAGACTCGCCTGTTGTGCGGACTTCCAGCGACCGGCACGCACGTTAGCAAAGAACGTTTGTGCACCGAGGTCGTCGTTGGTTGGTTGTTGTTTATAGGCCTCTTCAAACATGGCAACCATATCGAGATCTATATAATTGGTACTGAAACCAGGACAGAGAGACACGGACATCTCCAGGTATGCTCACTGCGACCCAGGGCCCGGAGAACGTGCATCATAGCAGTGAGTACTGCTTCATTGGTAGGTTTTGATGCGAGCACCTCGTCACAGAGCGCAAGCGACTCCTCGACCTTTTGGGCGCGGACAAGCGCGAGCGATTTTAAAGCCTGCAGACGAGGATTGCATGAGGTGTGTGGCACCAAGAGAACGTCTTCCGACCTTCACGAGCTGATTGTTGGGATGCTTTTTCAGAAACTTCGTGCAAGATACAATTGCAGACTTGTTCGATCCCGTGTCAATTGCATCTGTGGGCGTATGCCGGACGAAGAGCGGTACCACAACGCATAAATTCAAGTCACGATCAGCAAAACGAAAGACGATGATTGGTATGAGTCGAGTGCTTACCGTAGATGAGGCGAATTTGGCGGTCGAGCGCGGCGGCAGACATGGAAAAGTGAGAGATAGAGAAGGAGGATGGTGGGACGTGGAGAGGTCGAAGGAGAGGTGCAAGCAACAACGGAAGAGAACGGTCCGTCACCGAATCATAATTTCCGTGATGATGGGTCTGCCGGGCGGATACGCGCTTCCGTTGATGCCTCGCATCCTCCCAGAGAAAAGAAAGATACTCACAAGTCGAAGATACAGCGGATACTATTGCCAAATATATAACACGATATGAGATCGATTGTATAATAAACGACGGGATTTAATTTAGACTTTAGTGTACAGAAAGATCAAGCCGAAACTCTGAAATGCGACTCGTCGATCGTCGTGTAGACGAGTCCGTTGTCCAGCAGGCTGTCTAGCGCGTCGCTGATCATGGAATGAGCGTTTGAATATATGGAAGCCACAATACACACCTAATTGTTTGCGCATGGGACGCCGACTGGTTACCCCCACCCACATGACGAGCGATGGCACCGATGTGCACACCTTCCTCGCTGCTTTCGCTGACCATGTACTGCATAATTTTTCGTTGCATGACGGTCAATGTGCTGAACTCGTCCTTCAGCGCTTCCGAGGTAGCAGCACCATCCGTGGTGTAAGCAGATGACGCTCCACCTTGCGGCGATGTGTTGGATGCACTCTGGAAACCGGTTATCACTGCCGAAACCCAGAGAACATGGCAGAAGAACTCACTCCTCCCTTGAGGATCTTTGAGACCATCATGGTTTCTAGCATATGGAATATGGGCTCATGGAAATCGGCAACAGGCCGTATGAAAGTTGCTGCAATGTAACGTTTGCTTCCAAACTGCTTGAATGTTCCTGTTACACGGGCATATTTTCCAGCCCTAGAATTTGTATTTGAACGTGAATATCGTTCCTATAGCAATGCGAAATGCGTACTCGATGCCATTGAATTTTGATGCTTGACCATCATCATCGCCGTCGCCGTGGTCAGCCCATGAACGAGCCTCGATCATCCCCGTACCATCTTCTATGATAAAGACGGTATTCGTGGTTTGCGCTTTTACTTCAACAACGTTCCCCACAACAGTGGCCTGCATAAATGTAAGTAAACGTACACTAGATCCCGTGTCAGGGCGGCAAACACACATGTCCAAGCTCCCGGTCATCAACCATCCAGTCGGCGTCAGCATGTTGCTGTGTCGCTGTCATTAGCTGGAGAATAGTCACTGGGCGCACAGCATTTGAAGCCTCGGATCTCTGCAGGTTTGGTGCGCTCCATGTCAGCCATCAAAGCCGCACAACCCGACAAAGCAACGCACGCGACCCGAGGATGGACTGTCCGTGTTCATGGGCGAACCACCGGCAAGAAATCCACCTCCAGTGTTTCCATAGTATGGATTGTCGCTGTCTGTTGTACCCGTCGACACCATTGGTTAGCACAGCGCTAGTAAAGCAGAGCAAACAAGACGATCGCAGACATTGGCTCATCGTATAAAACGCGTGCTCAGTGACGGGCGATAACTACTACAATAGCCAGAAAAGAAGAAAGCAACTACGAAACAGATTTTGTGTTGGAACGTGGGGTCAGAAGCCAAGCCGTGGTTGGTGACAATGAAATCTGCGCTCAGTTCACGCGTCGTGTCACGCGTTTAGAGTCGCGCGGTCACGAGTATGACTACACGATCGCGTCACTACTGATCAATGTAACAAAGATCAGTCCTTTCTGCTCATTTATTTCTTATTCCCTCGGTGTACTTCCGAGATATTTATTTTGGAATAATTTTCAGCTTCATCCCATGACGGAGGTTACACTGAGCCAGGGAACTGGGGTCGCTGAAATAATGTGGAGCCGACAGATACATATGAGTGGTGATCGCCGCCCGACCAAATATGTACAAATGCAGATGAGTCATCTCGTTCCTGACACTGTTCCTAAAGTTATTGTTGTCATTGATGCCAGTGCATTTGGCCGCCATCTCGTCGAGATTTGAGCGTCTCTGTCGATGTTCTTCGAGAACACTGTGCATTTCGCCTATTCTTCTGACGATGATGACGAGTTTCTCGATACAGAGCTTGTGGAATCTCAACAGCCAAGCCTGGAAAGCACGTTGAACGCGACGGCTTCACGGAATCTGCCAACACACGCTCTGGATTGCACTCAGAAGCTTGCGCTGTATAATTCTCTTCCAGATAACTTGTCTGACGAAGCTGTACGTCGTGTCACAATCAGGCAGGTAGTCGATGCCTGGCGTCCACATATTTCTGCAAACTTTGTCATCGATAACTGCAAATCCGGTAAAGTATGTAGACAAGCGTAGTAATTCATTATAATTCGGATTTACAGATCTTTTTAGAGACCATACGTGATTGTAGTCGCGAATGTAAAAGAAGTCAAACTCCCGACAAGGAGCGACAGCATTCGTTGTGTGAAATTGCTTCTCGAAGAGTTGCGTTTGTTTCCTTTGCGATCGTTATTATTCCTATATAACGGACAAAAGCGGTACAGGCTGCGTTTTTGCATTTTCGTGGGGAGACAAGGAGGAGGGATTGATCCCGGAACGTTTTCTGTACCTGTCCTTCCTCCATGCACTTCTGTAGCAGAATCTAACACGGTGTTTGGGTCTTCAAGGTACGACAGCTACAGCGGAATGGATTATGTCGAGGTTATCGCCCAGATTCATGATTGGAACGGCAACAAATACCTGAAGATCTTCTGTTTCAAAGAAGTCGGGACCGACGGGCACAGGGTTTTGTATCATATGTATCGCGCTATGAATGATACGCACGCCACCAGAGAGTTAGTGAAATCGCGTTCCGAGCCTCAAACAAGTGAAGATTCCCCCGATGGATCGACTGATGTTGCGGTGAGTGTTTGTCGTTGAGTCACTTGCTCATTGTATCCTTTTCCGGTACTAAGGCTCGCGGCAAGATGGCTGCGCTGCGTTCAGGTACGAGCTTCCTCAGCAATTTGTTGGCAGCTGGCCTGAGACCATAGACTTCCGCATTTTTACTGCCAGACGCACCGACCGCCGGCGTGTCAAGCAGCCGCGTGGTGACCATTTCGGACTCCGAATCGGAGGATATTGGTGTCGTCAATGACCTTGCAGCCTCCCCTCAAATCAACGCCTCTCCGGTCGAGGACCATGGCAGGCCTTCTGTAGATGGCATGCATGTCGATGTCTATGCGGCCCCTCAGGACCATCCTGCGGTTACATTTGATGGCACTTCGATGATGTCGGATGATCGCCCACTTTCTACCGGACTATCATCCGCCATGATGCCCGTCACACCGCGCAAAGACAAGGGTAAGGGGCGCATGCAGGATCTCCATCCCATCGAGAACCCTTTACGAACGCCAGTTCGCCGAGCGAGTACATCCACTCGTAGCGACTACCTCTCCTTTCCAACAACACCTCAGACGCCACATTTCCCGCCGCCTTCGCCGTCACCATCACCATCCCATAGCCCAACCAAACGTCTTCGCTTCTCGCCGTCTCCCCCAGAAACACCGAGTCGCCGATCAGCGAACCAGGTCCGCCCGGACCCTTACTCCTATCTAACTGTCTCTCAGCGAGCCATTGTACTTTATATTACCCATCTAACGGAAGAAAACGAGGACAACGACAAGTGGGAGGGTGTCCATATTGACCAAATCAAACGCTACCTTGGCATCAATCATACGTGGAACAACGATACGCTTGCGTGAGTTGCACCTGTCGCTCTCCAGACTCATGGGACTCAGGAGTTATTTTGCAGAAGCGACATCGAGTTTCTGTACGAGAAAGCCATCATATCCTCCGACGATTGGCACTATCTTCTCACTGAATCTACCACAGAAGTATCATACCCGGATATATCCTTTTCTTCTTGATTTCATGGTACTTGATGTCGTGGTAGTTATTTGTGTATCAGTCTTCACCTACATATGCAGAAAAGAGCGTTTCCATCGTGTTACCTCTTTACGGTTTGATCACGCGCTGGCAGTTGCATTTACCGTTAGACTGTCTGCTTTCTTACTCCGTCATGAAATCCAGAATAAACCGACGCAAGCTCTTGCGCGCATCCCCGTGCTTATCCCATGCCCTCTGGAGTTTTGTTTTCATCTGTAAGGCGCGCTGCCAGACCAGTCGGCCGTCCTCCCCAAAGAACACAGTGTTCAACACAGAACGCGCTTCGTCTTTCACGAGCTCTGTCTGCACTTCCACGGGCTCATAGGACAATGCCGACAGACTGGAAGGCGACGTGGCCGAAGAGTTGCTCATCCGCAGCGAGGCAGACTCGGATTTGCACTTGCGCAGCGTCGAGCATGATGTCCGTCCAAGCACCCATGGCGTCACGTCGTTGCTTGTCCGTCGTTTCTTTCCGTGGCCAGAGTGCACCTCGTTTAGTTCGATGCCGCAACCTAGCTCTTGGATTAGGCGAATGGCAAGAAGCGGCTGGTCGCCGCATATTGCTATGGATGGCTCTGTAAGGGGCGAATTTCAGGATGAGCTTCTTGACACTACGCACGCCAGCATATCCTACCGTCGAAAAATTCAGCGGCGATTTCAGGAGTAAGGGGAATGGGTAAACTAACATGGGTACACCACATAAAAGACTTTCCTGTACGCTGTTGATCCCGCAATGCGTCAAGAACCAGCCCGTAGCCTCACGACGACTAAGTCAAATATGAACGGTTTCTTGATGTCGATGGACTCACTGGATGGGAGAGAATAAACTGTTGTGGTGCCCAGTCACATATTACACCGGTATTTTCGTTTGCGGCAAGCGATGCGAGTATGTTATCTGGAACCTCAGGTATAGTAGGCAAAACGGATGATTTGATAGCGTGGCTTTGCGGGCGTGCGAGAATCTGTGGAACATAAACGGTGATACATACAAAAGACGACCGAATACAGACGAACGGAATGTCAAGCTCGACCACGACATCAAGAAACGCCCATAAATTCTCTGCCGGTCGCGGAAAGAATACGGATCCGAAAGCTATCTGCACCAGGCAAATAATTCAGACTAGAACCAGAATGAGAACTTGGTGTCGGCTTACGTATAGCACAGAGCGTTCTCCCTTGTGAGACAAGTGAGAATTTAAAAATTGCTCGATTTTCCCTGCAGTGCTTTGAGTCGCCTTGTTGTTCTTACTACTCTTCAGTCCTGAACTAATATCGTCGATGGAGGCCTCCCATGTAAGCTCTGAATTGGCCGAAATGAATGACGATGGGGGCAGAAGGGGTCCGATAGGATACAGGAAAGCGTGACGACGACGAAGGTACGTTTCGATGTGGAAGCAGGTTAATGGTTCCAAGGCCCGTGAAGTGGGCGTAATTAATCCTTCAAGATGATTCAGGCACCTGAGATACGGTGGCACGCTAAGCCCGGCTAGAATTGCGAAGAACGTTCCGACATACTCATGTAATGATAGATATAATCGCCCGAACGGCATTAATGCTGGGGGCTTGAAAGATGTCAGGGAGATGATGCAAATCCTGTAGACGTGGAACTCACGTCTTGCGGCATGAGCTCGTAATCTGCTATTAGCGGCAGGTCAGGGAGCCTTATGAACTTCCCCTGGATACTGTTTATGAAAATGTCACGCATCTAAGACGGACGTCAGTCCAACGAGGACGTTGATATCAAAAAAGAAAACACATGCATTTTGGAATGCTATTTCTGAATAAGAAAGTTTAGTCTCCCTTGCGCGCTTTCTACATGCTGCTATCATCGGCTTCATATTTGCTTCAAAAAGTCGAATGTGCAGCGATATAATGGACAGATCAAAGACTCCGAAACCGACAACGCGTATCGGCTGCTGAGATATTGAACGAGCGATCGCATGTGTATCTGCGTATAAAACCTGTTCCTGTTAGCTCAGATGCCGCGCTGAGGACATTGGTATACGAACATCACAAATGTACAGCTCCGGGAATGGAAGAATACCCAGGACAGACGCAGAAATGGTGTCTTCGTACACCTTCCTAAACCGAGACAAGAATTCGTCCATGGGAGCTAGAATGTCTAGTGGAATAGGTCGGAAGCTGCGTATTCAATGAGCGTGTGAGCAGCGGTATAACGGTACTATCGAAATGACATGACAGACGTAATGAGCTTCTTGGTAGACCTATCTGTTTTGTCGAAGTAACGCCCAATTTCACCCTCCGCGCGGTCTCGAAGGTCCGCAGAGATAAGAAACGTGATATACTTCGGAGATGTTTTCAGTAGATGTGCTACAAACTGGCACATTGGACGAGTATTTCCTATGGAAGAGTAAGAAAACCAATCTGACGACGTAGAATACAAGCATACCCCAGAATGGAAACGCCAGGAGAACTACGTGATGCGTGGGCTTCAGCTTCATCCTGCAAGTGTAAACATGCCACTAGAGCAAGACAGACAGATGGGAGGACCGAATCTCACACCGTGCCTAACGAAATCTTATATCATAAAGCAGGCGTTTCCATTTAGTGTGTTTTGTCCGTCTGCCTGGCGCCGAGCGGAACTATGTAACAACTGACGCCGCACCTGTTGTCTACCGGCTGACATTCGGGTCCTTGCGTACACTGCTTTTCATTGAAATCAATAGTTTTTGCGACATGCCATCTTTCGCAAGCCACCGTCGAACGGCAGTGCGACACTCGGGGTAATATTGAGTATGACATTCGATGGACACAAGACGAGAGGCAGAGCAAAGACTCGCCATTCAGGCCTTCAGGACGGAACTCCATTGCGTCAATACTACCGGTCAACTCCAAGAGAACGCATGTAGCGGCTTGTTACCTCTTGCCTCCTGTTACTTGCCGCTGCGGATGCGTCCGAGCATCGCGACCACTTGAATATGATTACACACATACCGTTCAACAGCAGGGCGTTTACTTTCGGGCACATGTGCAGGATATATACTGGCGATCTAAACAGAACTGCGGAGGGGCACACGAGATGAAGGAATCATAATGTCGCCAGTGCTCCTTAGACCCACAGCTTCGATGACCACAATCAGCTTACAGCAAAGTGACATTCAGAAACATACGTGAGCTTATATGATTAGGCTGGATTAGGAAAAATGTCTTCCACCATCCGCTGTGATCTGATGAAAGCTTTTGAAACATAGACAACTGCGATAGATCGCATAAACTCACACATTGTCCTGTACTCACGACGTGTCTCAGAATAATGGTTGTATATGAACATACATGACGATCAACTTGCCCGTTATGAATCTTGACTTCTTATCTGCGAGGAACGACACCAGACTTGCGATGTCCTGAGGTTCGCCGGTGATTTTTGCGGCGGCGTCCTCTGCTTTCTAAGGACGGGACAATGGGTTCTCGAGCGTGTAGGTTTTGCAAAACATAAAGATACCTTCGCCATGAAATCCTTCTTGCTCTCATATTGTGTCGTACGTTCGCGGATCTCGTCGACTAAACGATTGGAATAAATGATAGTGAGGAGAAATTTTAACCCTAGTGCACTAACGCATCTCAGTATCGATGGCGCCTGGCGCATAACTGTTGACTGTAATGCCATAAGGTCCGAACTCAAGAGCTGAGAACAAGAAAAGTCAACTCTGCAGTATATAATTACTTGAAAGTTACCAGCGGTCTGCGTTAGCCCCCGTACAGCCCATTTAGAAGCACCATACGCCCCCATGGACACGCAAGCTTAAACATGAATTAGCAACCAATGATACTAAATCGTTACTGTAGGCGAAGACGCACGCAATTTTGCACGAAGAGAGGCGGCGCCAATGATTCGCCCACCCCGCCCTTGCGCTATCATTTGACGACCAGCATACTTGTAGCACAAGAAGACACCTCGGGCATTGACTGCGAATGTCCTGTCCCAATCCTCGACGGAAGCTGTTGATCGTGAGATCCTGACACTAGTACTGCATTTTCGATCGAGGGACTCACTGTCAACAATGGATTGATTCATGCAAACGCCGGCGTTGGCGACCATCTCAATTCAGTAAGTCTGAGTACTTTGATACAGTATAGGGTCCAGTACATACTACGTCCAGCGCGCCCAGGTTCTCGACGACATTGGCGACCATATCTCTAACTTGATCCTCAACGGAGACGTCGGCGACAACAGCAATTGAGCGGCGACTCTTCTTCCTGATCATTTCGACGGCAGCATCAAGACGCTCTCTGTTGACAGCCATATCGTTGACGGCTACATCGAATCCATCGTCCGCTAGAGATAGCGCAATGGCTAGTCCAATGCCTCGACTGGCACCTGTGACGAGAGCAACTTGTGGCATGATCGTCGAAGCTGGCTGAGAATTGTAAGCTGAAGCGCTGAAGGACCTTCGATGGGAAAAGATAATCTATGGACTGGATCATCGATCAGCTCTCAAATAGATATCAAAAAGAAGCGTGGAATCTTTTGACTGGACCTGGTCGGAACGGCGCGTTTGGCCGCCTTGAGGATTTCGAACAAGTAGGGATTGGACGTACGGTCCGGATCGTAACATCGGCGCCGTGAAGTCTCTCAAATAAACAAGACTGAGATATACAAGTGTAGGATGAGACGAACAGACAAACCTATATGATGTATGATATGTGATTGAGCATTGACGATCCCATGAGATACATGACGAAACGCACTCGCCTCCAGCCACAACTACCAATGCGCGCAACCTGTGCCATGTTCAAGAGAATCACAGCGGAAAGAGTTCAAGCAATTGAATCAACCTCCATTCCTTCAAAGTTACACAAAGGAACGACCTAATGCCTTGCCCTACAGTACGAGATCACAATGCAAACTGAACTCCCCTAACAATTGAATGCAAAGAGGAGAGAGCGTAGGGAGAAACTTGTATGAGGTACAGGATGATGCAACTTGGTGCTTCAATAAAGGCATATACGATAATGAATGGACGGGGCCACGGTTACAGACATGGCTTACCCTGATATAAAACGAGGACAGACGAGGACAGACAGGGTGGTACGACGCAGGGTGAGCGGTTGTTGGAACAGAGACATCAAAAACAAGACTGCAAAATAAGGAAAACCAGGCCTCCCATCACAAACACACAGACCAGAGTGACACAACATTCCTCACTGTTGCTGCTCCTTGTTGGAAAATTCGTGAAGCACGGAGAGCGCCTCGTTGACCTTGGCCGCCATGGCCTCCGGGGAATCGACCAACGCAATCAATTCAGAGTTATCCATCTCCAACAGCATGCCTGTAATCTTGCCAGCGAGCTCGGGCTGGGACCTAAGAAAATCCGAACATATGTGAGACAAGACAAAAATATGGATGGAGTATAGAGAAGACGCACGGAGCGATCCTCATGTAGATGACCTCGCCGAGCATCTGCTTTTGCTCCATGTGAGAAGCAGTGGCCAAAGACTGAGAGTTAATGCTCGGAACGTCGGTGGGGCGCGCCTGCGGGACACCCTTAGGTGCCGCTGGCGCAACAGGACGCTGGGCGATTGGGACAGGCGCTCCAGGCGCGGGAGCTCCACTAGGACGAACCTGCTGCGGAGGCGCGGCACCACGGCTTGGGGGGGCCGGAGGCGGAACCGTGGCACCATTTGTTGCACCGTTCACGCGAGGCATCGGCACAGTCGGGTTGGTGGGAGAAGATCCCGGACCACCGCGAACCGGCGGCGGGCCCGCGCGAGGACCGCCGCGTCCACCACCAGGATACATACCATAACCTTGCGGGGGCTGGCCGTACGGGGCCGGCATGGGCATGCCAGCGACTTGGCCATTGTTGGGACCAGGGTAACGAGGACGGGGCGGCATCATACCAGGCTGACCGTAACCCATCATGCCACGGCCCTGAGGTGGGAAGCCCGGGCCCGGGTAGTACATGGGGCCATTCATGTAACCACCAGGAAGGCCGGCAGCAGCAGCCTGCTGCATGCGGATCTGGTTGCGCTGGGCGATCTGGCTCTCCAGTTGTTGACGACGGACCTCGCGACGCTGGGCCAAAGAAACATAAAGCGGCTTCGAGCCCAACATCTTGTTGTTCATCTCAGCGACGGCTTTGGTTGCCTCATCGGGAGTGGAGAAGCAGACAAAACCGAAACCCTTCGACATATTCTTCTCGTCACGCATGACCTTGCAACTAGTGATGGTGCCAAAAGGCTCAAACTCGGCACGGAGTTTGTCGTCGTCCATGTCGTCTTCCAAGTTTTTGATATACAAATTGACACCTTGGTATTTCATCTGCTTGTCATGGCGAGCTGCCTCGTAGGACTTGCGCAATTCTTCCTCGCGTTCGGCTTTTTTCTGTGCACGAGAAACGAAGAGCTTTTTGCCGTGAAAATCACAGTCATGGAGAGTGTCGACAGCCTTCTGAGCCTCGTCATGCGTCTCGTAGTTGACAAATCCGAAGCCCTTGCTCTTGCCCTCCTCGTCAACCTGAATGACCGCAGAAGTAACGTTGCCAAATTTCTGGAAAAGTTCCTCGAATTCTTCCTGCGTGACTTCGAGATCGACGTTCTTGACGTAAAGATTGGTAAACTGGGCTCGCATTTCATCGATCTTAGATTGGCGCTCCTATAAAAATGTTACTTCGCCAGGTAAAAAAATTCTCAATGAACGCGGACCTTGCGCGAGATGTGATGTCCAACGTAGACTTTCTTGTCATTCAAGAGCATGCCATTAACAGCCTTAATGGCAGTTTCAGCTGCCTCGGCGGTCTCGTAGTGCACAAAGCCGTAACCCTTGGAGCGACCCTGCTCATCTGTGGCTACCTTACAGGACAGAACGTTGCCGAAGGCGGCAAAAGTGTCATGAAGAGCCTGCGATCAGGATAAGAATCAATGGTAAGCTAGACGGAGAGTCAACGCCTACCTTGTTATCGATCATTTCGTCTAAGTTTTTAATGAAAATATTGCCCTGTCCGGTCTTGCGGAGGGCGGGGTCTCGCTGCGACCACATGATGCGGCTGGAAGAAGCCGTCAATGAAGTAGCCAGAGGTATTTTGAGATATTACCAACCAGGCGCGAGACTTAATAATAGAATAGTTAAGTTGCTCAAGCGCACGCTCGCCATCGCTCGCATTCAAATAGTTCACATAAGCATAGCCCAAAGAACGACGGGTAACGGCATCACGGCAGACGCGGATACTAGATTGGGTGAGGTAAGAATACGCTGGTTGCCTGATAGGAGGGAACCTACCTCGCTACAGGTCCGATCATGTTGAAAATCTCGAATAGCATAGCTTCAGTAACCGTGGGATCGAGCTCGCCAACATAAAGACTAGCAGAGGGAGACGTAGAGGTCGTGCTAGCGGACGTCGCCATAGGGGCGGGAGGAGCATAGCTCGCAGGAGCCGGGGCAGGCGCAGCCTCCGGGGCGGGTACCGACTGAGGGACGGATTCGACAGCAGGGGCAGACATGGCAAATATTACTGAACTTTCTTGATGGGTTGGTATTTGGGTCGTTACTGCTTTATGAACTTTTCTGCGACTGCCGTGGCAAATAAGAGCTGTGAACGAACGGGCATCGCTGGGGACTCACACAGGAGGAAAATAAGCAACCGCTTGAATACAAAAGGATTTTTTATGTTTTTAAAGAATCTTTTTGACTGAAAAGAAAAGGCGGGTCAGTGACAGCTGCATCGACGACGACAGCGACGAGGGAAACAAGCCTTTTTGAAGATGATGGGTTGAGGACAACTGCCACTGAGGCCAGTTAAACGATTGCTCATGTTTCAAACTCCGCCACCATCAAAGTTCGAATCCATGTTCGAATCCATCGCACAACAGTTTCGACCCAGCCACACTTTCGTGTTTGGCCTAAATTTGGCATCGTACGATTGAATAGAGTCGCATCCATCATCCCATATTCATACAGGAAGAATAACACAATTGCCAGTGTAATTATACTCAAGGACTATAACAATAGATCACGAACAAGTACTTATACAGGATGTATATATGGATGTATTCAGAGACCGAAAGAAGAGATGTATGACCTACAGACCGAAACAGAACGATGTGAGAGCAACTGATACAAAACGTCCTATCCTCATTGCCATCCGCCGTTCCCTCCCCAGCCACCCCCTTGCTGGATCATCGCCGCTCGCTCGGGATTCATACCGGGTGGTGGACGAGCGAAGCCAGACGGGGGTGGAGGCAGGGGTAGGGGCAGAGGCAGGGATGGATATGATGAAGGATACGACGCGGGTGTTGCACCACCGTAGTTGGGCACCGGTGTCGTGCCGTCAAACGGTCGTGCTGGCGTCGCCGATCCAAAGGCAGGCGTGCCGGCTCCGAAACTGCTGGGGTTTGGAATAGCGCTGTTGAACCCAGGCCGGGGCGTGGCTCCACCGAACATGGGATTTGGGGTGCGGCCCAGATGGCGCACGGACGCATGTCCCGGTGTGGCGTGACCGCGAGCAGGTGTACGACCACCCGCACCATACGGAGTCTTGCCTCCGTTCGCCATGTTTTTCGACTCGTGCAGATGCCGCACTTTGAACGCGTCACAAAGCTCCGGCACTCCAACGGCAGCAGCTTCAAATAAGTAATATGCCTCAGGTGTTACACGGACTGGCTAAGAACGGCACGTTCATCAATTACACGGGATGATACAGAGACCAAGACACGTACCCATGTCTGCACAGCTGCATTCTTATTGGCCAGAAAGCATAGGTTGAAATGACCTGGACGCTTGCGGTTGAGTGTGAATCCGTACATACTCTTCGCGGGATTAGCCATCAACTGGTTCTTCAAGAAAATATCTAACGAGGCGGATTTCAGCAGGCCATAATGCTTAAACAGGGATAATCATGAAACGCACGCAGATCATCCTCTTTACCGGGTTTAAAGCGTTCGTGCATCATGAGTTCCTCAACCTTGCGAGCCATGGCCTGGACGTGATTGACAATGAGCTCATCCAAGTCGGAGTACGTGTGGTTCTTGTCGACGATGAGTCCGCCAACAGTCTGCCCAGTAGGGTCGGCATTAGGCTCCGTGACATCTAATGACAATCAGTTAAGAGACATGACCCCAGTCAAGTGATTGCAACGCACCGATGTGCTGGTAGAGCTGATCGTCGACTTTCCATGTTACTGCAAGGTGATTGACGCCCTTCGACGATGGACGAATAACCACGTCTCCACGTTGCTGCTTCGCAAGGAATGCCTCCGCCTGCGAGCTACTGAAGTTGTGGAAGTTAGGATGTTTGATAACGCGACGCGTACGATCCACTTCGGCGTGCTTCTTACGTTGAAGTATCTCCCGATCCTTCGTGTCTGCCGCATGATTGAAGTATGTGTCGGGGCGAACGCGACGGAACTGATTATCGCCACCGCCCACGTCCGATTGTCGAGAGGACAGCGATACTCGGATATGATCGTTCTGAAGGCTAAACCTGACCTCGATTATAACGGCTGACAGCGTCTGTCTGCGCACAATGGCGTTCTGCAACTTGTCGACGGCATCGTCCGCGATGTACTGAGCTGAGATAAAACCCTCGATACCCGAATCCAGTTGTACAAACACTTGTTCCCGTGTCACATGAGTTACCATGACCGACACGATCAATCCGATCTTGAGTGTATGATCAGTTTCACCGCTGAGCATGGTCACAACCTCCCAATCCATCATAGGAGGGAATGGGCGCCGCTTCTCGGCGAAGGGGTGGACCAACTCGCCACGAATGAGATTCAGCGTGTGCCGCTTTCTGTCCTGATTCGCGCGCAACAGACTGTTTGCGAACTCATCGAGATTCAGCTCAGAGAGCTTGTGTTCGCTTTCCGTGTCTTGCATGATCAGATTGATGACGTGGGATGGATGCTCGTCGTGGACGTCTTCTTCGTCGAGCTCCAAGGCGTCGGTTGCCATTTTACGTGCAAGGTCGTAGTCCTCAGGATGGACGCGAGTGCCGTCAAGTGGGTCAGGAGCGTCTTCCTCCATTTCAGCATCACGACGCTTCTTGTTATGCCGCGCGTCCTCGGCCGTGATTTTGAGGAACGCGGCCGCGTTCAGAAACACCTTCGTGGTCAACAGCCCGCCCTTGACAAACTGGTTGCGATTCACCAAGCTACCACCCTATAAAACTTTGAGTCTCAACTACCACGCACAGCGAAATTCTCACTTTAGCCACAATTTTCTTGATGAGAACCTGAGCCTTGCGTGGACCGAGACCGCAGACGAAAGGCAGCAACATCTGATAGTAGTCATCCGTCACGGCACGGTTGATGTCCACGCCGATCTTATTCACGGTGTCCACCAACGCACGCTCGAACTCCGCAAGCAGCTTCTCGCGAGGAACAAGATGCTGATCCTCCTCCTCGAATGCGATGGCAGTTATATCCGCACCAAGTGCAGCAAACTCGTTGAGAGGGTTCTGCGTGTAACGTGCCAAGCCGACGCAGTACCTTGCAATTTGCGTGAGGGTGCTAAACTCCTCCTCCGCACGCTTGCTGTGTTGATAGATTCGCGCAACATCATCGTATCCATAGATGACCGGGATGTCGAACGCCGGCTTGTCTTGGGCAGACACCTCACTTTCTGGACGCGTTCCAGCGTGAAGTAATTTCTTCACCTTCTCGGAGAGCTTCAGAGTTGCTATACTGAACCCAGAGATCACGATTACATCTGGCTCGCGCCGCGAAACCAGATCAATGAACTCCGTGCGAAGAGATGGGTCCGCAAGGTTGTCGATGTTAGTGTGCTCACGTAATCGGCCTTCTTCATCGAGGAACACCACAGTGATAGCGTCTCGCTGTGGGTCACCTTTGCCCCACGACAATGCCAAGACAGTTGGAGTGGCACCCAGGTCACTGCCTCGTGGACACCAGGGTGCAATATCAATACGCTGACGACAGGATATCAGACAGTGAGATATCAAAAAAGCGAAAATCTCTACCTCTCGTAAAAGTGCACTACACCGAGCGCTGACCAGGTCCTCCTCCTCCTCGCGGATGTACTCCTTTGCCCACTTGGCACCTGCAGAAAGAAGATGATGCTCCAGAACCTCGTGCACGATGCGCACACGCTCTTCGTTCCACGCTTTGGCCGTCTCTCCGAAAGCATCAGACATGATCGCCTCGTTCAGCCGGCGTTCGAACGTAGCCTTCTGGTCCGGTTGCAGCTCAATGGCAACGGTTACCAAGTGATCTGCTTCCGCCGCAAGGATGTGCAAGAACTGTGTAGATTCAAGGAATTCGTTGATTGGCTTGTGGTCGAGATATTTGAAGACCTACTAAAATTGAGCCCGCTGTTCACAATGAACAACACTGACACATACATAATATGGATGGTGCTCATCGATCTTCGTTATGCCCCGTTCTGTAGGGCGGACAGAAACGAGGGAATTATCCTTGAACAACTTACGAATCTCCTCACGTAGGATCGGATCCTTGCCCAGCTCGGTGGACATGATCATCCGTGCACTGGCAAGGATTGCCTGGGCCCTCTCCGTGGGATCATCAGTGGTTGCCACAGTGTCTGTATATCACTATAGCCCATGGTAGTCACAAACAAAGAGAGTGCATACCCTCAGTAAGAAATTGTTCCGCATAGGCAATGGGGTTGATGTCTAGGTCGTTGGGATAGTGGACGGTCATACTGGATGTGTAATTGCTGACAACTTGCGAGGGCTCGATGCCGAACCCGCGCGCCAAACGACCGACCATGCCTTTCTTCGCTACTTCGTATGCGGAAATACGACTAGGTTTTTTCATCTTCGGCTCCTCGTCACCATGTACGTCTTCCTCCAGCCGTTGATCCTTGTGTTTCATTGTAAGCCATTCCGTTGCATCCGCAACCATTTCGACACTCTTCAGCGCTCCCATAAGATCCTCCTCGAAATATTCATCGTGAACGCCGTAACGTTGGTACACGGCATCGAGGGCCTTCTTGCGCTCGCTCAGAGCACGGTATTTGAGTCCCAGCTACATAAAAGAATCAGTGAAAGTGCCTGGGCGCATGAAGAGAAAATCGCACATTGTAAATTCGCCAAAGATCTGGGAGGCCAAGGTCAAGACGGGCGGCAGCATCATTGGCATCGAAGACGCCGAGGTAGTCGCGTTTGTGCAGCCAGATGTACGGAACCTCCATCTCGTCAATGAAGAGCGATTTGAGGACAAATGCCACTGCTTCTATGAGTGGAGTTCCTAGATTTGAACTCGAGCCACCCTCGACGAGGTGATCACGAAGTCTTGAAGGAAGTCGTGAAATCACCCACATTGCCGCTTCCTCTAGCTCCTCCTCGGGAAGAGGAGCGTGTAGTGCGAGCGACGAGTCGTGCGCGAGCGTCGATGTTACCAACTGCATGCGTTCAGGCGTATCTGCTTGGCGAATCAAGTCATCGTCCTCAGTGAGCATGCGAGCCCGGATTTCAGACGGCTCGAACACCTGCAGCGACAATCAGATCCATATGCAGTGATGAAAAAAAAAAAAAGAAAAACACCAACTTCTTGGTATGATATGTCACCCTTTGGCCGTTCGTACTCATCCTCAAGTACATCTTCTTCAAGTGCCCAGTCATACTCTCGTCCATCTCCGAAGACGTCGTGTATTTCCTCCCATGCGCTATGCAAGTTAGTTTCACCCAGCACTCATATCGAGGTACTCACTTCGCGTCAATACCAGCAAGCTCAGGTATGACCACACGTGCACGCCGCTTGCGTTCCAACCGCTCCTGCTCACGCTCCTTACGCCTGCGCTCACGGGCCTCTTCGTCGAGTGCGCCACCATCATCCTCATCGTCATACTCGATGAAATCGTCCTCTTCATCGAAGTCATCTTCATCGTCACGCCCACCACGGTCATCATCCCAAATGCGCTCGAGGTCGACACCGGTTCTAGCATCACCCTCGTCGTCGAGATCGTCATCTGATGAGACCAGTGCTTGTGTGGGTTGCGGCGACGCACGACGAAGGCGTGTGAGGCGATTCTTCTTGAACGACGTTCCTGTATTCTCCTCGAGGAGCTCTAGATCATCGTCCTCAAGGATATCATCGTCCCGTTGGCGGTCTAAATCAATGAGCACAGCACATTTGGATTACAGAACACGGGGACATACGTCGATGGTGTTTCTTACGTCTTTTTCGACGCTGGTCATGCTTTTCCTCTTCCTCCTCCTCATCCTCGTCAACGATGAAGCCCTCGCGAATCTTGCGCGCTTCTTCTTCATCGTCGTCGCCCTCCTCAGAGCTGTCGTCTTCGTCTTCCATAACCTGGTCACCGTCCGCCTCCTCGTCCCCGGGAGCATCGTCGTCGTGCACAGCATCTGGTGGAGGTACGTTATAGTGTGTAAGTCCTTGTACGTCGTGCATGACGACGTCCTCATCATGTGGCCCGCCGCCGGTGCTCATTGTGAGCTCGGGAATAGGTCTAGAGGTAAATGAGTTAAACTCAGAAGTGTCGAACTCCAGGTTGAAGTCAAGTTTGTTTTTAGCAACGAAGCACCAGAAAATAGGATGACTCATGAATACGCACGTGATTCAATTTTTTTTTTTGACTCTGCCATTAGATAAATTTTATTAAAAATTATATAGCGCAGTTACCCAAGACGCGCTGCTGTTAGAAGCCACCGTGGCCCTCAACGTTTCGACTTTGAAGTGAGAGTTTACATTATTTAAGGTGTTTTATGAAACTTACATATACGTAGACTGTCTGAACTGTGTTGGAATAAGGGAGAGTTATTCTTCACCAACGTACCGTTAGACTAGTAGCAGCAGGCACATACACAGCGGAAAGGGCGGCGTTGAAGCAAACGACGCTTTACGGTAAACCTGCCTCGGTGCTTCCCACAAGACGGAGTTCGAGGTACATAGCTAATACGAGGTTTTCGTTCCGGGCGGTCCAGCTGCCTGCAGGAGGTGCGCGGCGCGTCAATTCAGTTATTGATCATCCAAGAGTAGAAGCTGAGGGCCCTGGGTTTATTCTTATGTACCCTTTCGATGTATGAAACGCACACATGTAAAGGACATGGAGGCCACGCAAGGGACACAAATTGGTTTCAAAAAAACTGCTCAATATATTCTCGAGACTAGACAGAACATCTGCAAGAGCGCAGAACGAACGATTCCAAAGGCACATACATATACATACCAGACAGACTGACTAAGAGTACTTCCGCAGTAGCCTGGCACTGTCAACTTTCTTACAGGAAATCATCCATTTGATTCGGAGCATATCTGATGAATCGACCGAAATGGAGACACGCAAGCGAAGATAATACAACAGGAGCGGAGAGATACCGGTCTTCGAGTCTTACAGACATCACTTCCCAATCAAGACTCCGCATCGTGTACAACGCTTCTTTCGACCAGAACTGGTTGCAAAGTGTGAGGTCACGGAGCACAGACAAATTACAAAGAGGTTGAAGCTCACAAGAGGCATATCAGACCGATTGGAAAAAATACGATGGCGGTAATGATACCACACATGCCATACTCGTTAGTAGGATCATGGACTCCCTTGGCACATTGTGCGAAGACTAGGGGGAATTCAGACAATACATCAGGGACAGTAAGTGGATCATGCACTTACGTTCAGCTCGATATTGCTCGCCAACTTGAGCTGCGGACACTAGCGCTGGACCAACATTGTTTTGCGGAGCAGCATAGGTCGAGTTGGGTCCCTTGTCCATGGACATCTCGATGGAACTGTTCGAAAAAGTTATTTCTGAAAGAAACGCTGGAAATGATAGACTTTGTGGAGAAGGTGGAGGGATTCAGTGTTAAGACCAGTACAGTAACACAGACATCAGCGCCTTTATACATCTGGATATTCTGAAAAGCAGACCAACTGTACGCTAGCTCAGACTCCGCAAAGCTTGACAGTCGATGGCCAACGGCGACTGCAGCCGATGTGCTATGTTAAACTGTTATGGTTTGACCTCAAACACGTTGCAAGTGGCGCACAGAATCGTCATTAGAATGGCTTCCCACACTTGGGCCGAAAGAAACCAGATGAGAGAATATTAAAGTAAAGGTGGAACGGCTGAGGCGATGCATGGGTTGACAGACGATAGAAGTAAGAGTTCAAACGTAGCACGAAGTGAAACGCGTCAAGTAAATAGCTAGACAGCCTCTGCCGGCACTGGGATCAAGCCCCAAGTATTCCTTTGCGGCCGTCCACAGCTCTCCCAGGTACGTACTTAGCTATAGCGTATTTCCAAGTGAACGGCCAATGCAGTTTCCCGTGAAGCCGGTAAGCCAGTCACTAGTCACTACCCATCCTCAGTCGATCAGTCACAGCGAAGCCAGCACTGTAGAGTCGGGAGATGGCAGAGGAAGTGCCCCGTAAGAAGCCGTTCTATTTTTGACGCTGAGCTGACAGTGAAATGGGTTTTTCGTCTTCGTCTGGATCGGACATGGTGCATTCTCTGTACTCAGCTGAATCGACCAGACATATGTAGGCCTGACTCATTTTCGATCGCGTCTTTCCCAATTCGGCACATGCTGATCGCGTTGACTTGAACGCGAACCGACCAACCTCAAAGCTCGTTCTTCTCTTATCATTATGTCGGACGGCGAAGAATACGAAGTTGGTAAGACGGTGCGCATATATCCACGACGGTTCTCATGAAATCCAGATTTCATCGTTGCCGCGCGCGTAGGTCGCAAGAATCGGAAGCTGCATTGGGTGCGTGCCACAAGTCCAATTCGTATTTAGTTCTGACTCGCTGCGATAGCAATATCAAGTTCGCGTACGTGTTTCAAGTAGATCACCATATATGTGTATTGATGTTTCTGCTGCCAGTGGAAGAACTACAGCCCTGGGGACGATACGTACGTGCACGATAGTATTGGTTTCTATGTTCATGCCTCATCGATCATAGGTGGGAGCCGCCCGAATCTTTTGAGGGTTCTGAGCAATTTATCGACGCGTTTTGGGAACGTGTGTCTCCTCAGCTTGATGGTCGAGACGTAAACAACCTCAAGCTCTTCGAGTATGGCCAGCATTTCGTTCCAGTTGGACCCCCCCGTGAGTCCCTGCAGTTTCGAACATCTTTAAGTGTACTCATTTGCACAGGCGGCAAGAAACGCCGTCGAAGTTCCGTCGAGGTACAGCACCAACTCTCTATATCAAGACCTACAACCCCGCCCTCGCCAGAAACTGGTTCATCAAGTTTCGAAGTTGAGCTTGGCGAACCTCATACAAAGCGCTCACGACACGAAGCACCTGGCTCCTCGAACCGTAAAGCTCTTCCACGACGTCGCAAGAAGTTTGCGGCAGTCGACAACGAAACAACAGAAGACCCGCGTGTTGGTTCTACTCCAGCTCCAGCTCCCACCCTACCATCTCGAGAGCCTTCTGAGGTCGTTCCCGAGACCGAATTTGAGGATGATACTGACGGTGACGCAGTTCCTCAAGCTGTCGTGCCTCTCCACCTTCGGCAACAGGCACAGCCTTCCACCTCAGCGATTGACGCTTCGCTAGTCGATGGCGACCTGTTTGGTGACCTTGAAGAATGTATTTCTGTCTCTCGAGTATCAGACCCACCGTCAGCTCAGCATACTGGCTTCTCACATCACACCGCTACCCCCTCTCATCGCACTCGATTATCCAAGCCGCTTGTCAAGATTCTTGACGACCCTAACGAAGAACGTCCAAAGGACACCATAGCAGTCAAGGCCCGCCTGACCGAAGTAGCGCCGATAAATCGACCGGAACAGCCGCACAAGGGTCTCAATAGAAAGAATCGCGCGTCCCTGCTGACGTTCTCAAAAGGCGAACTAAAGACAATCAAAGGGAAATACCGCCAGCTGGAGCCAGAAATCGTCATGTCTATAGATAATGGCTTGGCTGTCACTGACGGGGCAATTGCCGTGGCATCTCTTGACCTAGTGCCTAATGCTCAAGAACCACCAGTTGCCATTCCGTCTCCTGACCCGATACCTGATGTTCAAGATGCGACGGTGCAAGAAACCGAAATTGTACCGAATGACCAGCCTATGGTCCACACGGTCGAAGATGGTGGGAACCTACCAGACTACGACGACGGGGATGATTTCCGGGACTGCAATGTTGCCTTAGATGGTGTCGAGAATATCGCAGTAGAACCTGATTCTGGTATTCCTGGGTTGTCATCATCCTCAGTTCCGCCACTCTCCGCGGCCGAAACATCGTATGCAGCGCCCAGCCATTCCACGACATCGCTTTTCCAAGCGAGTGCAAATACCATCTTCAGTCCGCTGTATGTCATTGTTTAATAGAGTTATCCTGCTTCTGAAGTCGATTATCCAGATCCTTGGGCGCCCCGACCTCATCGAGTCCTGCACCTGCGTCTCCAAACAGCCCTGGGTGCGTCAAAGACTTTATCTTTCTGGCTCTGACTCATGGAGTCCTTCAGGGTACATCATCAGTTCACTCTTGCGGTGGACATGTCTGTGCAAACGCCAGTCCTATTCATCGAGGTGCCTGGTAATACTTCGGCCGAGTCACCGTCATTCGATAGCATCGTCGGCGGCACCCAGCAGTATTGCGGTTCTCAGAGATATACACCCGGAAAGTTTTACCGCGACGAGGCGGCATCCACACTTTTGTACACAGTTCGTGCAAGTGGCCCTTCGGCACGCGTCGCGTCCGCGGCAACAGGCGAGGCGGAAAAACGGATTTTCGACAAATTCCGAGCCCGTTTGTGGTCAGGTGACATGGTTGGTCCTTATCCGTTATAGGGCCTGTTACAGTATTCTGATGTTGACCGCTCATCCCGGTTAGTTTTTTGCAACGTCCGGCGTCCAGTCTCTGGTGTTCTGCGCAGTTGGGAGTCCCCACGCGATGCGCCTCAATTTGCCGCATGCGTTGCGATCGATACCGGGCGATATCGCCGTGTCGCGTGTTTTGGTAGAGGATTCAACGGCTTATGCTGATGCGTCGGCCAACTATGTTAGGTGGTAGTTGGGGTGTTTTATGCAGCTAGATTTACGTTAATGCCCATCTGATGTTCACGCTCGGTAGTCTTCGAGCGGATTCGGTACTTAAATTTCTGTGCACGTATCTCATTCTTTCTACGGAGTTTTGGAACCTATCAAAATCTTGTCAAGGTCTTGTTGGTGGATACGCTGTATAAGTCTAATCTGTCAAGGTGTCACGGTGATTTGCGCGCCGTTGATCGGCCCTTTGCGGCCTGTCGCCGAGCGGTGCGGCGTAGCGGTGCTACTTTTATTCAACTAAAAACTCGATCCGTGTCCACTCCTCTGAAATGCATGTGACTTCAAAAAACGTTGCCGGGATACTTGTTGTGACTCGGGCCAGTGGTAAAATGCATTATAAATGTATTCGAAATGTAAATTCTTCCACTAACGCGAAGATACAGTCAAGATCGCATGCTAGATATGATTATATCCGTTTATATCAAGAAAAGAGGGTGAGGTGGTTGTACGAACTGGAATAGACAGACGTGAGAGTTTACCAATATTCGATACACGATATCCTATATCTTTCGTATGACCCGTGACGTGCTTGAAGCACGGTTATGATGAGAACAACTTACAGTCGCCTACACCGGCAAGATTCGGTTTGCTATAAGGCACTCCTTGACCCAGTCCCAAGAGACTGCATTACGACTAGAAGACGGGACTTTGGTCTCGTCTTCGAACACAACCCAATCGTATTTCTTGTAAAGAATCGTGTCGAAGGCACCTAGTGGCACTACGACACTTCCCGCGCCCATCGACAACAGGATTCTGGGCATCGGCATTAATGCCTGCAGGAATCCGTCAGTATAGCAGTTGGAAAGAAGAACGCATCTTTACCCTCTGTGCAGCGCCGGATGAATATTTCCTGACATCCCTGACGACGAGAGCGATCGCCTTGCCCTCGAAGTACTTCGTAACATACGGGCGGGACAGTAGCTGATCCAGGTCTTCCTTACAATCTCCCCAATCAATGTCGACTTGCTGACTTAGGGTTATATGCAACACGTTGGAGACGCCGCGGGGTAGAAGATACGGAAGCCACTCGACGCGCCTTGCCTGCCAAACACTTCGGTCCAAAGCGATAAAAACAGAGAAAATCCCACTTACTTGGTTAAAACAGGCCTCGAGCCACGACATGCTCACACAGGGCACTCCAAGGGCAAGCGCAATGCAGAACTTGGGCGTCGTGCACATCGCCGACGAAACCAAGAACAGTCTTTCGCAGGGGAGTGAGTCCCGCAGACGGAGACCTGAGTACTCAACATATCCGTTGCTCTCTTCGACGTCCACGGCTGTCAAGGCGTCCCAGTCGACGATGGTCGCGCCACACTTCGATACAAGCTCCTTGATCACTGCTTTCTCCTTCTCCTTCTCCTCCGTCTCCGTCACCAAAATCCCATACCCACGCAAACACGGGACGGCAGGCTTAGTAATCGCGGATTCTACACAGGTGGATGATCGGGGAGCAAGGGACGCGGACGACTGAGGCCCCTTCAGAGTGACGATGTCAGCGTGCTGGAGAGTGCGTTGACGCCATCGGTACATGATTTGCTTGGCCGGAATGCGTATGTGCGAAATGGGGGCCGACCGGATATCAAACTTGACCACATCGTTCGGTTGATCCCCCGGTGGCTGCTCACTTACGACTGCAGAGCAACCGCCGTTCGCCAGTATCACCTCATCGTCGGGCGCAAGCCGTAGAGCACGCATCTGGTCGATCTTGAGTTGCGCAGAGTCACCGTCGTCGAATTTGACGCCATAGAGTTCAGCCGACGAGAAATAAGAGACGACGGTTGCAGGATAATAACAGCCGTCTTTTTTCCAGAGGCCCATAACTCGTGTGACCCTCGACGACGGCTCCGATTTGATACGCATCGAGCTGCCACGCTTGCGTTTCCCTTCGTGAGGATCTGACGCATACTCCTCATCAATTCCAGTGTCTTCCTCACGCCCGTGCTCCCCTTGTTCGACACGACGTTTCTTCCGCCCCGTCGTGTGAGTCTCCGCCAATCGCTTGCTCAACGGCTCTTCGGTTTCGCTTGACGAAGATTCCTTGTATTTGCCCATCACACGACGATTGCGTAAATTATGAGCAGGCGTGCGAGTTGGAGGCGCAGCCGCCTGTTTACCCTTTCTTTTTTCGGGCTTCACCAGGGGTTTGTTGGTCTGACCATCAATTAGCAAGCAGAACATGGCAATTGTTGTCAATTACCTTGGAAGCCTTTCCAGAATCGGCGCGAGCCTTGCCCTTCCTCTTGTTGCGAAGATTTCCTGAGTTCTTTTCGTGGATAATGGCGGGGGTAGACGAAGGCGCTGCTCTAGTGGACCCAATATTCAACTCATCCTCTGATTCAACTTCAGACTCTGGCACAATTTCCTCCTCGGTATGACCGTGCGACCGTAGGTCATGGCGCGTGTTAAGCGGCCTTCCCAGAGCTGGTACCCCCTTGCCTTTACGCCGAGATGCACGAGGTATCACCTCGGGGGAGGGCGACTTCATCTTAACATCCTCACCCTCTGCGCTGCTATCGTCTGTTGCCGCCTGACGGGCGGCCTCGCGTGACGGCTCCGAATCTGGTACGATCTCATCATCGTCTCGCGGCTCCTGTCTCGCACGACGAGCAGAGCGCGTCCGTCTCTGCTGTATGCTTACAGACTGCTGGGCTATCGTTTCGGGCGCCTTCTTCGCGCCTCGGTCCACGTCTTCCTGCGACAAAGAAAGAGCACGCGTAATTGTAGCAAGTCCTGAAGGTTCGTCTTCTGATACACTTTCGCACGCAGTGAGGGGACTCGGAGGGGCAACACCAGTAGAAGATACGTCCATAGCCACCGACGACGTCTCGACCCGGAGGCTTGAACACCCAGCATCAGCGGTCGGTGAAGGTCTCCCCATGGATGGAAATATTTGGGCATTGGTGAAAGGCGGGCGAGAGGGTGGTGGAGGCGGCGGCATGGCTTGATATGAAGACGACGCTTGACCAGAAGGAATGGATTGCGATGGGCCATTTGATGACCCAGCTTCGGCTAAAGTATCGTTATGAGGCAGACCGGGCTCGGTCTTTGCAGCCGGATTGGAAAGGGGAGAGATAGATTGTGCATTTCGGACTAGACGGGTGTAGCGCTCCTGCTTATCAAGTGGAAGGTGGTTGAGAAGTGACCGTCGAGAGAGAGATGTCGAGGTGGTGGATGTTTGGGGTGCAGAAGTGTAGGGCGTAGCAGACACTATAGACGTGCCATCGGGCGCCAACCTGGACGCAAGTTGGTGCGGCTGGTCCCCATGAAGAGCTTGCCGATCACGTTGCTGCTGCTGGCGTTGCTCGCGCTCGATGACCAACTTTTCATATTTTCTTCGCTTGTCGCCAGTCATTGCAGCGAACAGCGAACGCGACGTTGCGGTTGCCGAAGAAACCACGGACGCAGCACCAGAGACGGCAGATGTGCCCACAATGGGAGCAGCCGGCATACCCGAACTCGAGGGAACTTCTTGGGAGGCAGGCTCAGTTGTAACCTCAGAAAGGTCTGATACAGCCTGGGAATGTTCAGTGGGTGTCTCCTGAGAATCTGGCTGCGTAGGCACATCGGGAGCGTCGGAATCATGCTGCGTAGGTACATCCTGTTGAGTTGCCTCGTCGACGCCGTCTCCAGCATTCACATCTAGTAGACTCCCGTATGTGGATGACGGAGCCTCGCTGCTGGACGGTGGCCACTGTTCATTGCTCGATGCCTGGGAATTAGCAGGGTCCATAGAAACTTTGATTTTGCTAAGAAGCTTATTGCGGCTTTCCACCGATGTTTTGTAGGAATTGGCTGGTTGTGGTACGTTACGTGAAGAGGTCTGCAGATTTTTGGGAAGAGATGGGCAAAACGCATCTCGTGGCTCGGCGGAATTCGACACGGAAGTTTGCGACTCCAGGCTGCCAGTATCTTGTGCCGACGCTTCCACTGATTTTTTGCCTGGAGAACTGAGAGAACCTGAAGCAGTGTTTGACTCGTCCACCACAACGATAGGCGATACCTTGACAGGAGAGGGAGTAGCAAATGGATGTGTTTTCCAAGGCGAGTGGGAGCGCTGCGCCACGGACGCCAGAGTAGACGGCCGACAACTGGGAATCGTAGCAGGCTGATGATACAGAACAGATGCATGCAAACAGTCAGTTTTAACGGGGAGTGCGAAAGGGTGGCATTTCGCGTGCCACAGCGCATACGGTGGCAGAATCGGTAACAATGAGACAATCAATTACTATCAATAAACAAAGAAAACGCACTATTTTGAGTATGACCGCCCCAACATCCGCTGGTGCGTTGGAAATGGACTCGGACTTTGGTTGCGACGCCCGGCATATGACGTCGGCAGGCGAAGTCATCTCAGCCAGGAGTATGTTCTCCTTCATAGATCGCGAACGATGTGCAGCTTCGCTGTCGTCCCCCATTTCAATGTCGCCATCGCCGCCGGTGCCGTCATGAGACTGTGTTTCGGCCAGGCCATGGAAATGGTAGTTCGGGATGGCGTTGCGATTATGAACAGCCAATATCGCGTCCGCCTGGGTGGCTACGGACTTCTGGACAGCCTGCGAGTCGGTTCTCGTGCTCTCCTCGCTACTTGACGCGTCGAGGACATCGTGGAGAATCTGACTAGGCTGGGTGTCGGCGGAACCAACCGCCCCACTGCTATGGGACTTAGTAGACGATTCTGCAGCGAGAGAGTCGAGAAAACCTCACCTGGGTTTACTACGGAGCTGCATGACTCAAATGACACTGCAACGACAAAAAACCAAACAAGATAGAAATGTAAACAACGGTAGAGGGGCAAATGCCAAATTTTGTTCTCATACTACTAGCGCGACCCTGAGTCCAACTACTCTTGATCGGATGACCAGAAGAGGAAATTACGACCATATGGGGATAGTGACTCATAGCGGACAAAGCTAGGATGTACTTAGCTGGCACTCTTCTTGCGCTAGGTTGCAGCTTTCATAAGACACTCTTGACGCTTATCAGATCTTCTTTTTCGCTCCTCTCCATTCACTTCCAGTATCAGTTCTCGCATTCAACAGTAGTATGTAGCGAGTCGGCGACGTGTACTACATTACTGATCTCGGTCGCAGCGCAAGTGCTCGATCTCTTGTTCCCCTCTGCTTTTTATGTCCGGCCTTGGATTACAACAGCTCAGCGAACTCTTAGGCTATTCGTCTATTGCGTGCTGGCTTGGTGCTCAATTCCCGTGAGTCTCACATCCGTCCCATTACCTTGACTGAATTCAAATGACCTGTTCATCTAGACAGATACTGGAGAACATACGTCAGCAGTCCTGTGATGGCCTTGCACTTCCCTTCCTTGCCAACTGGCTGCTAGGTTGGTCTTGTGCATTGTTTTTATTCCCGTTGCGACTGATCGTCTGCAACAGGCGATATATCAAACCTGATTGGATGCATTATCTTACACCAGCTTCCCTTCCAGGTCTGCGTCTTCTCATTCAATGTTTGATCGTGTATTAAAGTTCTCAAAGACATGGCTAGCGACGTACTTCGTCGTTGTCGACTGCACGTTGGTCGTTCAGTATCTGTATTATCGCCGCAACTCTAAGGAACCAGTTCGCTCAATCACCGAACGGCCGATTACACCCCGCTATCGCACGCTATCTGCAGTGGCAGCAAACGTAGCTGCAGCCGCAGCATTGGCTGCCCAGCAGGATGAACAGCGTCATCAACGACGTACCAGCTTTTCTGAAGAGGACGATATTCCGACTGACCTCACCGAGAGCTTCCATTCTGATATCGGAGGCAAACGCGTGACTTGGAGCATCGAACGAACAGGTGGAAGAGGGGCAAGCTTGGGGCGTCTGAATCTCACGAGCCCGCTGCCCTTGACGTCTCCCGAAGGTGACATCCTTGCGAGTCGTGGCCGCTCGTTGCGACCCGGTTCCACCGACAACCCACTGTCCGCGAGTACTGGTACGCTTCGTCCAAGTTCGCATGCCAGTCATCGTGGTGCCGGCATGGTTTTCTTAGCTGTCTGGGCGTTATTTGGTGTGGGCACCCTGATGGGTTCACTGTCAGGTCCTGCCGGCGCAACAGGCACGGGACGTGTTCTCGCTGTGCGTGACGCCTACAGCCGCGTGGAGGTGACGCCCGTCGTGCCACTTGACCTGAGATACTCGGGCTCGGACGATATGTCCGTGTCTTTGCACGAACACGATGCGGCTTTTGATTTGCCAGATAACTTTCGCATTACTGAGACTTCCAGTCAAAAAACAACTGGACGCATATTCGCATGGTTGTGTACCATTCTCTATTTAACTTCTAGACTACCGCAAATATGGAAAAACGTGAGTCGGACCCTGCAGTCAAGTATTTGGTCGGCATTATAACTGATAATTTGCATTTTCAGTTTGTACGAAAATCTGTAGAGGTAGGTGGGGTGTCAGCCTCTCTGGTCTTCTTAATGAACGGCCATGTAGGGGTTGTCCATGTATCTATTCGTCTTCGCCTTCCTCGGCAATACTTTCTACGTCGCGTCCGTGCTGGCAACACCCCAGGCGCACGGATCGCCTGCAGAATCGTTGGCGTTCATCAAAGAGAGCATTCCGTGGGTATTTTCTTCGGCCCAGTGCTCAGCCTAACATAGCATTATGGGTTCTCGTCATTCACAGATACCTCCTTGGCTCAGGTGGAACGTTGATGTTTGATATCACCATCGTAGTGCAATCGTTTTTATACCGGGGTCGGCGCCATCGTTCGCCGTCAAAGAGCCGTTCCGTGCGTCACATCCCGAGTGGTCGCCCTACTTCCACAGGTCGGCTGTTAGATGACGAGGAGCGTGGGCTGCTGGCGGCAGACTTTCTTTCCCACCCATCGCAGGATTCTCTAGCCCACGCATCAAGAGATGCCATATCCCACATACGCCATCCTCGCACCTCCACTGATTCGGTTCGGACTGTATCGTCTACAACGTAGATTATTGTTTCTGCTTTTGTATTGTCAATCTCGGAATGCGGAAGTACGCCCGTATACGTGTACGTACTCATACCACTAATTTGTATTAATGTGCAATACCTACATAGAGTCCTATTTATGCACCCATTTTCTACTGTTGTTGTCGTGCCATAGGGCCTTTCAAAGTTGGCGATTCTGTGTTTCGATGAGAACCGAGGAAACGTACCAGGTAGACTCGAATTCTGTACAGAAACGGTTCTACCAGTCGCGTTGTTCCATTTGCCACTCATTCCAATATTTAAATTTGACATCGCATTCCTGGCCACTTCGACGCCGACGCTCACAGCATTCTCTGTTAATCCTGGATGACTTCCAAAATATTCTGAGCATTCGCTTTCGCATGACACTTATGTATATAATCTAGTGCGATTTCTTTTTATTTAATTATCAGAGCAGCATCACGATTGTAATACTGCCTTCTCGCCCTGTTCGCGGAAGATCTGCAGCGCCTCCCACGCTTTCCCGCTGACCACGCTCTCAAGCGCCAGACGCGTTCCCTCTTTGTAGTCCTTGGCTATGCCAGCCACGACAAGTAGCGCACTTGCATTTATGAGCACAAAGTCTAGTACCGGCTTCAAATCTGGTTCGACCGGCGCGCCACCAGAGCGGTGCAGCAAATGCTCGAACGTGCGAGCGTTTTCGTCTGGAGAACCGCCCTTGACATGATCCAGCGGGTGCGTCTCTACACCAAACATGTCGGGTGTGATGGTCTCATACTTGATCCCGTCGTTGCCGGGAGCGAAGGACCAGACGTGTGTGGGACCAGCACAGCTAATTTCGTCGAGCGCCTCGTAACCACAGACGATCATGACGCGCTCAACGCCGCCTTCACGTAAACTCCGCGCATACGTGTCGCCGATGTTCTCGTCCGCGATGCCAAGCACCATTCCGCTTGGCTTCGCGGGATTCAGCAGCGGCCCTAAGATGTTGAACATGGTGCGGAAGGGCAGTTGCTTGCGGTAGGGCGCGATGTAGGCCAGCGAGGGATGGTAGTGAGGCGCGAGGATGAAGGTGAATGGGATGCGGGGGATGGGATTGTTGATGTCTGGAGACGGGACGGGGAAGAGACAGTGCAACGATTGTAATAAATCGGCAGACCCAGAGCTAGACGTGCTAGCTCGGCTTCCGTGCTCGAATTCGTCGTCAGTCTCGGTGATCGCGCTATCGATAAGCGTGGCCGTCCATACCTTGATAACTCGGGCGCCGGCGCCCGCTGCAACAATACCAGCTGTCGTACTGACATTGAATAAATTGTAGCCGTCTCCCCCTGTGCCTACGATATCGACGACAAAGTCACCTTCTCGTTCCTTGACATCGGCTTTAAGGGCAAGCCGGCGGAGGACAGAGGCGGCGGCAGCAAGGTTCTCTGGTCTTCGTTCAACGCGATGGAGGTGCAGAGCAGTCAAAAAAGCGCCGATCTGAACAGGAGTGAGTGCCTTCTGTGTGAATAAGTGTTCCAACGAGCGCTTGAGATCTTCCGCGCTGAAGTATTCTGGCGTTTGTACCAACTTGTTCAACAGCGGCTTGAAGGACTCGGACGTATATTGGGAGCTGAGGCCTGACATGCTACGAAGCTGTCGAACGTGTCTGTGGCCCCTGGATGATTTGTTGAAAAGTGGGGACTACGGCGGCTGGCAAGATGGGTGGGCACAGAACGAGTCATGCAGCTAAAGATGGCTCTAGCTGATCTATACGATCATGCGAGCATTTGCTGTTGAGGGACATCTACATGATGCACTGAGCATTCTTACTGTCCAGATCGTGAGTGTGCGTTGACAAAACGTCCAGTAAGAGGAGAAGTGGGGGTGGCACTTAGTACACTGGCCACGAAAGTGATCGATGATCACTGATCCGGAGTCGGACTTACATGTCATTCTGTTCCCTTCAATTCTTATTGCAAGGAACCACTTGAACTTGATCTCTCTTTTATATTATCTACGCGAATAGTCAGCCACATCTGGATCTCTCCTCCAGGTTCTATATCTTGCTTTCGTTTTATACGCCTCTCTTGACTCCCGTCTGCTCGTCTTCCTCAAAATCGCCTTATCCATCTCTCAGCTGCTGTGCACGCCACTCTAGAGAATGTCTATTCTCTCTCGTCTGCAGAATCTCAATAACCTGGGCTACGTGCCAAGTCGCTCCGAAAAGGTTCTAGAGAACAATATCCATGTAGAAGATTCCGAAACGACACACCATCCGCATCACCATTCAAAACACACAAGTACTACTACCCACGCTGCCAACGATATCTCGCTCGCCAAGGGTGAACCGAACGATGAAGCTCGCTCTCATCAAGGCATGAGCGCTGTTCCAAACCCTGTCCCGGATACAGGCCTCCCGCCTCCTGGATACCACGGATCTGTCCATCTATCTTCGGTCTTGTCTTCGACCTCGGCTGCTGCCACATCTACACCTCTGGTTCTTGGCTCTGAGTCCGCGTCTACATCACTATGGTCTACAGCTATCTCTTCGAGTGCCACACTATCCATGCTATCTACGTCGGTCCTGCATGCTACGTCTACGCCATTTGTCCCGCCTAGTCCTATCCCCGTTCGTAACATTGGAACTGCAGCTCACGCGTCGTCTTACAAGATGTCAGGCGCTATTATAGCTCTGATCTCTATCGGCTCTGTCTCCGCCCTTCTTGCAATCGTCCTCGGTCTGCGCATGTGCTGGCGACCACGTCGCAAACCACGCCCTAAGCCATCACTGCCCATCTTAGAAAAAGGCTATGGCGATGAAGACTTCGACGCGCTCGAAGAAAAGGAATCCCCACTGTTTGGCGGCAACGAACGGTTTTCTCCTCGCCCGTACAGTAACACTGACAACTGGACTTGGTCGAAATACACCAAGCCTGCTTCTCTGTCACCGCCGTCGGCAGCTGCTACAAAGACTCCTTTTGCTGAGGAGCGTCGTGACTCTCTGTTATCACGTCCCAAAGCCCTACAGCAGATTCAGACGGCTGTCGGCCGTGCTGTCGATAGGCTTTCTGCGGCGTCAACGTCCTTTTATCCCGCGACTTCGCCGCTCGGTGTTGCCATTGGAAGTCCTAATCCTCACACAGCATTCACTGGTGATGGACAAGCGTTTGCTCCAAATGGCCAAGCCGTTAAGCGCAGCAAATCGAAGACTGGCCACGACAGTGCTGCCGTGTATGACATATCCAGCAGGCAATCTCTTCGACAGTCGGTCGTCGGCCTTGCTTACGACGGTGCTGAACTGGCGTCTCCTCCCTTAGCTGCGATGCCGAACACCGCAATCTCCAGCGCCCCAGCTGGCGGCGGTCGAGTAAAATCGTCGTACTTCACCTCTGCCTACGGTCCTCGCGCTTCCACGACTGGGCCGCCATCGCGGAGTCCAACCGTGCCCAGATCTGTCTTCCGCGCAGCTCGTGAACAGCGTTCAAGCATGCAGCGGGAACGTGAGACGCGCGCATTGACGGCGGCGCTCGGACTTGCCTCTCCTGCCGCGGAGTCTGGCTTCGCACCGCTGCATTCGGACTTCCGCCGGTCGCGTGAGCTGCATTCTGCATTCTCGCCGCCGTCGCCTCAGCAGACGCTCTATCCGGATGACTCCGTGAGCGTTGTCGCTGGTAAGCGGGGCGGTAATCGCCGTTCTACCATGCCACCGCTACCCAGCCCGCGTGAATCCGCGACCCCACCAGCGTCAACGTCTCAACCATCGGTTGCGGCTGTCGCTGCTGGTGACACGGGCCTCTCACTGGGCAGTCTGATGCTTATGGACTTTGGCACCACGAACCAGTCTCTAGCGCATCTGGGTGATCGGCTGGGCGAGGGTATCGGACTGAGTGTTTCGCGGGAGCAAGAGCGAAGTGAACCTCGAAGCCCTGTTGCTAAGTCAGAACGCACGATGTTGTCGCGTGTCCCTCCTCCTCGCATCCCTCCTCCCCGCATCCCCTCTCCGCCGCCCATCCCATCTTTGGCGCAGATGGGTCTGCAGCATGCAAATCCGCAGGCGTATGGCGAATACAGCTGCCCGACGTACAGCATCTATGGGCTATACCAGAGTGATTCGAAGAGTCGCACGTCGAACATCGCCATGCTGTGATCGGCATTGCTTGGCGCTATTGTCGTTGAAATCGGATGCTTATGTCTGGTGTGTATACTGCTCATCTCCTTCCGCTGGTCGTTGATTCCTGGTAAATACAGATATAAACATGACATTGTCAGTTACATACCTTCGACATCACATTATACTAACACATCGCTAACTCCACATTTTCCTAACGACGAGAACCTCCTTTCACTACTATTTGGCCGCACTTTTTTGTAGCGACGGTATGCAGAGGCTGTGTAGGAAGTGGTGTTCAAATTCATGTTTTGTCTGTATCGTACTGGGGGGCAACGGTTTCACGACGACCACGTCAACAACAATCTTGAGCTGTTGCACATCAGTCATTGGAGTATTGCAATTGGTGGAGTGAATTTGAGCAAGCGCTGCGGATGAGATCAGATCATCCAGCGCTTGTCAATAACACTGCGCGCAGAGCGGCTGCTGCAGACTATCACTCATTGGTTTGCAACCCACCCACCTTTCGTCTCCTCCATCTGTCTCGCCATCTTTTTACCTACCTTCACCTAATATCTGGAGCGAAGAGGTTGCACTCAATATGTCGCCCAGCAACCTACTATCGCACACGTCGCTGCTGCCGGTTTTCAAAAGCGACATGCCAACTGTGAAGTCCAACGACCAGGATGTCGGGATACCCACCAACGATAACAACGTGCCAAGCCTCTGGGGCATGCCACTCAAATACATTTCGTGCGTCTCCCAGTGTTCTTGCTATGTTCACGCAGGTTGAGTGTAGCTCGTAATGTTCATAGGCTCGTGACGCTGGCGCTGCAGAATTCCATGCTCACGATAATCATGCACTATTCGCGCGTCTCGACGCCGCCCTCGCGTGCCTACTCGGCGGCCACTGCTGTCCTCATGAGCGAGGTTCTCAAGGGCCTGATTTCATTCGCCATCGCCTTCTGCCGCGTCGACTTTCCAGTAGACTCTCCCCGTGCTCGCCGGTCGTGCGTTGCATGTGTCCGCCGCGTATTCGCCGATGTCTTGAGTCGTGACTGCTGGAAGTTATCCATTCCTGCTATACTATATGGTAAGTCCCATGCCGACTCACGATCCCGAGCCCGTCCCGTCCGGACATGTGATCGAGGCGGCGCCCGTGCATACTTGCTGATATCGCCGTAATGCTAACTCGCGTACTTTTCAGTCATCCAAAATAATCTCCAATATGTTGCTGCTTCCAACCTGGACGCTGCTACATTCCAAGTCAGCTATCAGATGAAGATTTTGACGACTGCAGGATTTTCGGTCTTGTTACTGCGGAAAAAGCTAACCCCAACGCAATGGGTCGCGCTTTTCAGTCTCGCTATCGGTGTGGGGGTTGTGCAGATCCAGACGGGTGCCGCGAAGGCAGTTGGGGATGCTGTGACCAAGAGTGCCGACATTCACAGCATGAACGCCATGAAGGGATTCCTTGCCGTCGTGGCAGCTTGTTTCACCTCCGGACTCGCCGGTGTATACTTCGAGATGGTTTTGAAGAACTCGTCGTCCGATTTGTGGGTGCGCAACGTCCAGCTTTCGCTGTTCTCCCTTTTACCCGCACTCGCGCCTATCGTGGTCGCGCAGTCTTCAAAAACGGGTCTACCTGACTTGCTTGCCTCACTCTTCAACAACTTCGGTGTCTGGGCATGGGCTACCGTTGTCGTCCAGGTGCTGGGAGGCCTCATCACTGCCCTTGTCATCAAGTATTCCGACAACATCTTGAAGGGCTTCGCGACGAGTCTAAGTATTGTCATTTCCTTCCTCTCGTCCATCGTGCTCTTTGACTTCCGTATGTCAATCACGTTTGTCCTTGGCTCGTCGCTCGTACTAGCAGCCACGTGGCTTTACAACCAGCAGCCTGCGGGCCTGACGCGCCTCAGTTGCAGCTTGAACAAGTTCGTAGTTTTGCGTCCTGGACTTGTTGCCCTTGCGAACGATTGGTTGCTTATTCGCAGCGAGAAGTGGGCGGATTGTGAGAAGTGGGAAGATGTCCCCGGCGAACCGTCGGAAGCGCTGGCCATATCGTCCTCAGCGCGCTCCGTATCAACCTCTGGCCTCGTTTCTCCATCGTCATCGGTGTTTTTCACGCCGTCGATAGCCTCATCACCTTTTGTGACTTCGTATCCACCGTCGGATTTGTTGTTTGATGAGAAGTATCCACTGGGCGGCCGCTGACAACGCGTCTCTCTCCTCATTTCCTACCGCGTTCAAGCTGCAACGATATTGTCACGACTCACGGAGCATTTGGATGTTACGTCTTCCGGTATGATGTCGCGCATCTTCTCAATGGGACCCTTCTGCGCATCTTCTCATGGATGGCTAACTATGACCCCTTATTCATCCCGCCCTTTTCAAATACCTTCTATTTATTTTATTCGTTCTCTATTTTATCTCCATGTCTTTATTTTCCTGTCCCATATTGGACTTCCCGTGGCCTTGGTTGACTATTCCTCCGACGATTTCCTTCTTTTTTTGTCGTTCCTTTCGCTCATCCGCATCCTTTTTCTTTTGGTTCTCTGATATCCGGATTGACAATCATGTTTTTTGTCCTGTCTTTGCGTGTTCGAAGGACTTTTGCACTGTTTGAGGTCCTCTCTCGCGTTGCTCTACATATTTAGCCTTTTTGCATTTTTATCTCCGGGGAGGACGTGTGTACGTTGGCTTCCCCCCATCATCATCACAGTGATCGACTAATTGCATTAATATCTCTTTTGATTTTTTTCTTCGCGCACGTCCTATATGATCGTTTTGCAACAGACTAACAAATATCTTTCCGCACCTAGTGCTTTCTCCGATGTAGAAATAAACGACAAAACGAGTGATTTACTCTCACGTTATCAATTACCCGTTTCATCATCTTGTCAATGATCGATGAATCGATGAAGGCCCAGCGCCGACCAGTGGCACTCTGTATTCCTTATGGACCTCTCTTGAAGGCCCAGTTCTTGGAAACGACGAGCGTTACTTAGAGCGCGCGATGGTTCCCAGAAATTTGCCAAAACTGCAGCTGCGGCCTAAGCTTCCGCGTCCACTACAAACACTTTCTAGGAGAAAAATAAATGTATCAAAAAAAGCTAGATCGATTTTTTTACCGTACTCTCGAGCAAATTGCGACTACCACCACCTCGCAGATCCTGTTTACATGTGTTGTCCTTTCGCATTGCGGGACCGTGTCTGTTTTTATTGAGGTCTTTTCTCTTTGATTCCAGCGTCTCTTCGATCTTCGGGTTAATTACTTCGAGCGATGGACTTCACTGAAATTTACGAGCAAACCGCGTCACTTGTCGCTTTCAGTCCAGTGGCCCACTTCATCGCAACCGGTGCCCAGGACCGTCTCATCGTGAGACGTGCAGATAGCTTTCAGATCGCGCGTCGATGGACCATTGAACCTGTGAATCTTGATCCGCCGTCCGCCACTACATCATACGCCAAAGGCAAGGCGAAAGAGCCCGTGAAGTCTGCCAGTGCAAGGAGAGATACTTCGGTAAACCCGCCGGTCTCCGCCAAAACCGCCGTGTAGAACCACTGGATCACGCACATCGGCTGGGCGTGCGACTCGGAGCACATCTTCGCTGCGTACGCGCGCCAGGGCTCAGTGCACGTGTTCAAACTCCAGAACGAAGAATGGTCACACGGGTGTTGAAGGTATGTGTGCACTTTTGTCCCTGAAGTGGTTGTAGACTTTTAGATTTGCATATCGTTACCAAGGTCTCGTAAAAGTCGAATGGGCGCCCGATGGTCGATCGATTCTGTGCTACTCTGAGTGGGGTGTGAGCTCTCCGTCTTGCTGTTCACGTCGACTGAAATGCGAGTGATCCTTGCTTTGTTCTTTCCGGGGTGCCCTGCGGTGCAGCTTAGGATAACGATATGGTCACTCGTGACCGGGCAGTCGGTTTACATTCAGTATCCATTGCATCCTGACCGAGGTCGGTGGCTTGCGCGTACTTGTCACGGTGTCCATAATGATTCACGCAGGTCGTGCTTTCCGTGCCGATGGCCGCTATTTTGTTGTTGCTGAGCGCGTCAAGTCGAAGGACATGCTTGGCGTTTACGGCGTGGCAGACGCGTTTAAATGTGTTCGCGTACGTATATTTCTGCCTCTCTCGTGATAATAACAATCTGACACGTTCATGACGACCACGGCCCATAACATTGTCCATCTGGCACGATCTTCATATTTCTTGCGTCACATCTTCGTGGATACTCTGCGCTTTTTAATACCTGCTCATGGTTTGCGATCACCCTTGCTTCATGCTTCGAATTTGTTCACCGTTTTGGTGATTAATAACTAGCACTTCCAATTACCGACATCATCACTAGCATCCCTCGCGATTTCCCCTACGGGCAATTACATTGCCGTGTGGGAGGGCCCGCTAGAGGTGAGATGTGTTTCTGAGTATGCAGTTGACGATCGCCTTACACTCGCTTATGTTTATTCACAAATTCTTCTTACTCGATGGTGAAATTCTTCTGCTGTATTGATTGCATTCATCGACTGCACCCATGAACGCCACCCCGTGTATGTTCGAAACACGCATTTTTAAGTACAAACTACCCATCCTCACGCTTGTAGGGACCTTACTCAAGGCGTTCTCATGGGACCCAGACCCTGGATACGGCATCCGGCAAGTCAAGTGGCACCCCACCGGTCTGTACCTCGCAGTCGGCGGCTGGGACGATCAGGTAAGTACGTGAATTTTAATGAGTTTTCAAGTTGTCCGATTGTTCCAGTCGTTATTGTTTTTATTTGTCCAGCCACTCGTCGGCCACTCTTGCCTTATAAAATATGTTGCGACTTTTGGTCGTACACGGTCTAATAACGCTTTCTTTTTTCAGATAAACGTAATCGACAGCTTGACATGGCTTGATGTGTGCCACCTAGACATTTCGCCGAAGATACCAGCACGTGTCGTAAGTCGCCTTTTCGTTATTCTTCGTTTCATCCCGCAATATATTGATGCCCGAGCGCATAACTGGGGGTGTACGTGGTGCAACTCCTTTGAGTATACGCATTATTTTGATCGCTTTAATGTGCGTGTATCGTGTTGTGCTTGCTTACGTACGAACATCCATGCAGTCCGTTTGGCGTGAGCCCAATCGATGGTTGGAAGCGACCGACGGCCGTGGTTTCATTTCATGTTTGTATCTCGATTTGATCTTTCGTATCGTGCATTTGGCACATTGCCAACCAAATCATATGGTCGATGCGCTGCTATTGGAACGCACATTACAATCCATAAACCGGGACCGACCCGTGGCACAAACGATATAGACGAGCGCCTAAAGGGTCCGCACACCGTCGCCTCTGCGCCCCGATTTGACACGCCCGCCGCCGAAGAGTGGCGTAGTGCAGCTCGAGTGGAACCAGTCGGGCAGCTTACTTCTCGTACGCGCTGGTGAGTGATTGCTACTTTGCTGCTATTGCGTGGTGGACGGTGGGAGACATCGATCAGTATTGTTTCGTGGACCGATTGCAATGGAATGGAACGCTTCTCGTGCGGCGAACAAGAGGCTTGTATTGTTACGTTATCACGGTCCGCATCTCTATGTGGCTCCCATGTCGACATCACTACAATGTTCTCAACTTGACACTTGATTTGCAGAGAACATGAGCCAGGCACTGCTGCTGTATCGTTTCCCGTTACCTGCGGACAATGGGCCAACGGCGTTTCGGCCACGACTAGAGACGGTGATTATCAATGCGCGGCCGATAGTGCAGGCACGGTGGAATCCTGTACTCAAGGGGATGCTGGCGTTCTGCACTGGGCAGTGGAGCCTGTATACGTGGAGCGACGAGTGGGCAGGAGAGGGTCTTCATGGTGCAGTTGAAAGCGAACCAAAGGATCTGGCGGAGTGCATTGGTGTGCCTGCACGTAAGTTCCTCAGGTTTTTATGATGTCTGGCGAGATGACTGTACATTGTTTGTCGACAGATAAATTTGAGTTGCGGGATTTGCAGTGGGCGCCGGACGGGAAAGGGATGGCGTTGCTGGATCGGGATACGTTCTGCTGTGCGTTCGAGGTGGAGGGAGCACAATCTCTCCCTTGTTGACGTTGACGATAAGCATGATTTGTGTATTTTTGGATGAATAATTAATAACTAGTCAGCCGATATGCCAGGAGTCATGCAGAGTGATGTTCGCACACAAAACGTCGCAACACGTGCCGATACAGACCATCGAATTCGATCCCCTGTCGGGATATATAAAGTACTTACTTATCTCCACTTTTTCTCTCTCCATCGCTTTAGTTGCCACTATGGTAGATGCTGCTGCTGCCTCCCCTTCACCAGACCAGTCGCCCGCATCGCAGCTTCCCACAGAGATGCAAGCTTCGACGCGTCCCGCCAGTGTATACTCCAAGACACACACTATCATCAACGAAGACTTAAATTCACCCGCCCGTGTATCCTCCGAATCCGTTCAGTCGCATGTCCAGCGTCGTTCTGTCTCCGAGAAGGAGGGTCAGGATCACTTTCTCGTTCTCTTCGATGATGCCGACCCAGAGAACCCCCAAAATTGGTCTGTACTTAGAAAATGGTACGCGCTCTAACCTTGCATCCTTGTATACCTAATGACATCCCCTTACAGGTATCTAACCCTCCTTGGCGCGCTGCTTGCTCTCAATGCGTTAGTTCCTCTCCGCGTCTCCTCTTCCTCGAATGTTCGTTCTAACTATCGCTTGACACAGAACTTTCGCCAGTGCAGCGCGTAAGTAGTCTTTATGCTCCTCTTCCGCCGTTCTGACTGTACAATAGCCTCCGGTAACGCCAACGACCTTATGGTCCAGTTTGGTTTCGGCACAGAGGTTGCCACACTCAGTGCGTTTCCCTAGTCTTGTTTCCACCCATCTGTGCTAATTCTCATTCCCGCATAACGTTCATTCCTATGCTTTTCATCGATCCGTTCAAGTGCTCTGTTCCTTGATGATCGCCATCTTGCGATTAATATAGCTATCGCGCTTTTCGTGGCAGGATACTGTGTCGGTCCGCTTATGTGGGGTCCTCTGGTAAGAGCTTTTCGACTTCATGGTGGGATTGTCTACTTACCGCCTTTTGTATAGTCCGAGCAATACGGTCGACGGCCCATATTTGTTGCCACGTTCTTCATGTACACAGTGAGTTTATTTGTTTTCTTCAACCCCTCAGCCCCTCTCACTTACCTCTCTTCATGTCCTCTCTCATGCATGCCCAATTCGTACTCCGCTGCCTCTTTACATTTGCCTCTGTTCATGTTCACTTAATATATATGTCCGACTTATCGCCTCGTCCTCTTCCGCAGTGCTTCCAAATTGGATGTGCGCTTTCGCCGAACACCGCGTCGATTATTATTTTCCGTTTTCTCGGTGGTATCTTCGCCGCCGCACCGCTCACTAACTCCGGCGCGCTTGTATCGGACGTGTGGGATGCGCGCACCCGTGGCAAAGCGCTTGCCATCTTCACGGTCGCACCATTCGTCGGCCCCGCGCTAGGCCCAACTGTCGCTGGGTACCTCTCGGTCGCTGGTGTTCATGGAGGTGGCTGTTCTGGATTTTGACTATCTTCGTGAGTGTCTTTAACTTGTAATTTGGCGAGCCGTCTTTGACATCATGGACGTAGGCCAGCGTCATGTGGCTGCTCATTGTCTTCACCCTCCCGGAGACATACGTGTGAGTATCCAATCTTGTTCTTTCTGGGCTCTTAAAATTTGCCATCGAATATGGAGGTCTAACCGTATGTCTCGTATCTAGTCCCGTTATACTTGTCAAGAAGGCTCGGCGCCTGCGCAAAGAGACCGGTGACGAGCGTTTTTATGCACAACTCGAGCGGAACAAGCTCAAGTTCACAAAGCGTTTGGAACATATTCTCGCAAGGTAATAGGCGCCCTGTCACGGTTGCGTTGCCACGGATGCTGTTGTTTGTCGTCGTTGTATGATCAGCTAATGTTTCGGGAACAGACCTTTCCGTATGCTCCTCCACGAGCCGATGTTACTTGCGATCACAGTGTATATGAGCGTAAGTATCCTTTCTGAAACTGTTGCTTGACTTCAGATTGACGTGTCGTTTTTGCTCCTTTCCTCCTGGACATATTCAGTTCATTTACGGTTGCGTCTATCTTCTCTTTGAGGCCTACCCGATCGTGTTTACGGAAGGTCATGGTTTCAATGAGGGTGCGTCTGGCTTGATGTTTCTGCCCTTCATTTTCGGTGGTTTTACTTCGGTCACCATTGTAAGTGTCTTTTTCGCTTCGTCTGAGGCTGACGACTCAATGACCGACCATATGACGATACAGTACAGCCTCTTGATCAACCCCCGCTACGAGCGTGAAACTGAGCGCCTTGCACCTCATCCCGTACCGCCTGAGTTTCGCCTCGAGATCACCGTCATCGCGTCTCCCCTGTTTGCGGCTGCATTCTTTTGGTTCGGGTTAGTGTGTTTTCTTTTTTTTTTTTTGCTGTATATATGCTGATTTGGGCTCCTTCCTCTCTGTCTTCACCATTCCCGCAGCTGGACGTCCTTCCCGTCAATTTCATACTGGGCGCCGATGATGGCAGGCTATCTGCTTGGTTTCACAATCTCGCTTCTCTTCGTAAGTATGCTCTCTTTCAGTCTTTTACCCCCGGGTCGCCGTATTACGCCATTTGCTAATCAACAGCTGTTTTTATCTTCTAGTTGAGCCTGATAAACTATATCATCGATGCGTATTTGTACCTGGCTGCGTCGGCGCTTGCCGCGAATACGGTTGTCCGGTCACTTTTCGGGGCTGTGTTCCCGGTAAGTTTTCTAGTCGTCATTTTTTGTCTCCGGATCTGACGAAACACCTTCAGTTGTTCGCCACACAGATGTACGATGCACTCGATCCCCGGTGGGCGTCTTCGCTTCTTGGTTTCATTGCGCTTGCAATGGTTCCTATTCCGTTTGTGCTCATCAAGTTCGGCCCCAAACTGCACGCCAGGTCTGAATACGCCCCTTCGAAGCCCGTGACGCACCCACCGAATCAGTCAGGTTCATCGCCCGCGTAAGACTGGACTTGATTTGCTCGTCTCGTGCGTCTAGATCATGTTAAGCGAACGGTGATTTTTTTCATTGCTTATTTGTTTTCTCCGCATCGTGTGTTTTCCTTCCCTCCATCCGCTTTCGAGTTTGCATATAATAATATTATAAAGGATGGGTTCGGACCTGCGCGGGAATTATCGAGAGTTGAGAAAAGGGTCTTCCAGCCCTGCTACCGAATTTTGTTGCACTGCACTGGGCAACGCTCAACACGCGCAGAAACGATGAAATGAGACGCCGACGACATACACCTGCTCCGCCGGACCACGGGTCAGAAAGCTGCTTGATAGCAGAACACGAAGAAAAGTACAATTTGCAACATGCACCATAAAATGTTTTGGTAGAAAATAAGTTTCTTTTCTTATTTCCCTATAAAACAGGGATGAGATAGTTTAGATTTTGTCATAACATACATGTAGTATTCCCAAAAATTGACGATATTTTGATCATATGCGCTCCATATACATATTTTAGCAAAATAATCACAAAAAAGAAAAAAAAATGAAGAATTTGAAAGGATGCTTGATGCTTTTATCACATTTCTACCCAACATAGAGTTAAGTACAATACGTGTTGTCTATCTCAAATGCAATACGTATTTCACACAAGCTCCGAACTACGGGATAGTAAGAGCAGCGGCAAGATGTGGGCGTGGAGCGACGACAACAATTATACGAAAATTCATGTAAAAAACAAACGTGCTTACAGAAATCAGTAAACAAAAAAAGAAAAACGAGGTTCCGATAACAGAAGCAGATGCATGCCGTTGGAATGGGGCAGGGGACGTCGAGTGTGTTGAGCTCAGGCTGAGCGTTTACAAGACGTCCACTTGTCGGTCCGTGGAGCACACACATGCACTCAGATGACCAACCCGACGCTCAGGATCGGGAAACCATTTTTTATTCAACTGCTGAGGAACACCAATTGAGTTAAATAAGAGGCAATTGCACCCGCACCTTGCGGGTCCAACATGTCCAACGCATCGCATGCACGCGAGCTGAACCTACCTCAATAGGGTCCATGTTGGTACCGCCATGTATGGAGCTAGAGAGACTGGCGCCCTAAAAAGAGCGTGCCAAAGCAGCCAGAGCCTTGCGAGCGCAAGAGTGATGATACGGAGCTTGTGCGTCTAAAGCTTCCGTCCCAGAGGTCGGCGACTGGGCTTGGCTCAGAGCTATTCCACGAAGGTTCTAGGGGCATAATCAATGGAGAGGTTAAAAGATCGCAGGAGACTGAAAAAGGTGATCAACGTCGTACCACGTTGATTCATTCGTTAACGCCAAGGTCAACGTTTCACGAGATCACAATGAGGATAAGTATACAAAGACGACGATAAGACCAAGGCTGAAGTACGCATGATAAGTTGTGGATCACGCGATGGAAAACTGGCGCTTACGTAGATAGTATAAGCCAATTGTCTGTGTGCTGCCAGGCATAAGGACTTCAGCGCGCAGATCCATATCGGGGGCATGCTCTGACAGGATACCATGAGTTATGAGATGAGGTCTCCAATTCAGTAGCAACCTACTCGAAGCGGCCCGATTGACCATCATTCGTGGAGTACTTACGTACAACGTCTGCGTGTGCTCCTGTCAAACACATAGATGCAGGCACTGTCGCGTGTGCAGGGCCATCGAAGCTGCTGCAGGAAAAGAAACCACCGCCAACATGCGATATTTCGTCACGAATGTCAAGAGGAGCAGAAGATGTCAGGCTGTCGGCAGTCTCGAGAGCGATGGAAGAGTCGAGGTCGTGGAATTTGACCGGTTATGTCGGCATCTGTCCGGGGTAAGCAGAGCCACATCGAGAGGCTGTTCTTGATCATGACTCGCGAAGGTCCGGCGGTATCGCAGCGATGGTTGAGAGCTGACTTGAATTCAGCATGGATTCAGACGGACTGACCCAGTAATATAAGTCAAAATGATCCACTGAACGACCCGCAAAGAACAATCCACGAGTGGTCGTTGTTGCAGTCGGCGACATCATCGCTGCCGATTCCGACGTAGAACGTGACGGCGGGATCCGCCTGAGGGGTCGCAGCTGGCCATGTCGGGACGCGGGGCACGCAGATGGAGAGAGGTTCTGGGACGGACTCAGCCTGGGTCGGGAGGCAGGCCGGCGGAAAGCTCGGCCCGGAAGGACCATTTGTCCGGACCGCGTGGCGGGTTATATAAGTTGGTTCTCGTTGTACATACCCACCTGCCACTTATCGAGCATACAACTCAGTTATGACCAGCAACGGAGTCACAGTCAACGGTGTGCACCCCAACCGCATATTTGCGCCGGGCGTCTACGCTCCGACCCTTAGTTTTTTCCTCGACAACGATGACCAGGACATCGGTACGCCCCTGACCTTGCACGTTTAGCTCTGTCTGAATCCGAATTCCCCACGCAGACGTCCCAACGTTCACCGCCCATGTCGTGCGCCTCGCGAAGCTTGGTATCGCCCCTCTCATCGGCGGTTCCATGGGCGAAGCTGTCCATCTCTTACATGAAGAACGCGTGCAGTTGATTCGCGCGGCTCGCTCCGCTCTGGATGAAGCCTCACTTGATCATATCCCCATTATCGCTGGTACCGGTGCCGCTTCCACGAGAGAGACCATCCAGTTTTCGCAAGAAGCTGCAGATGCTGGTGCTGACTACGTTATAATAATTGCGTCTGGTTACTACGCTGGTGTCCTTGCAAACAATCACGACGCGCTCAAGACGTTCTGGACGGAAGCAGCAGCGAAGAGCCCGCTACCAGTTATTATCTACAATTGTACGTGCGACTTATTTTTCACAAGTTGTCTGCCATTTGCGCCAGAAGCGTGTTGGCAGTCGTGTGCGCGTGACCTGAAATGCATGCCTCGCGTTTGTGTGGCGCAGGAGATCATTTTTGCCGTTCGATCGATCGTTTTGTTGATCCGTGTGCTAACCTTGTTGGTTCTTCACAGATCCTGCCGCTACAGGAGGTATCGACCTCGACTCAGATCTCATTTGCGAGCTTGCCCTCGAATGCCCTAATATCGTTGGCGTGAAGTTGACGTGCGGCAATGTTGGCAAGTTGACACGGATTGCGGATTTCGTCGCTAGAGATCCCGCATACATTGCTACATGTTGCGCGTCTGCATCATCCCTGTCAACATCGACGACCGCGCCCCGCCAACACCCCTTCCTCGTCATGGGTGGGTTTGTCGACTTCCTCACTCCGTCTATATTTGCACAAGCGCACGGTGCCATCACTGGCCTCGGTAACTTAGTACCTGTGCGTCTCGCTTTGTTTGCTTTAGTGGGTGTCTTCATACTTAGAATGTTTCGCAGAATGCCGTTATGAAGCTCTACCACCTTTCGGAAGCCGCCTCGAAAGATCTGAAGTTTGTGCCTGAAGCACAGAAGTTGCAGGGTATCCTTGCGCGAGCCGACTTCACGATCGCGAAGGCAGGTATCGCTGGCACGAAGGTGGGTTGATAGGCTCTTTCGCGTTGCGTGTAGCTGATCCGGTATTCCTTCAGGCTCTCCTTCAACTGATACACTCGTACGGGGGCGTCACCCGCAGGCCGCTTCCGCCACTTGACAGCAAGGTCGTCGCGCAGCTGTACGCGCATCCACACGTTCAAGCCGTGTTTGCCGTAGAAAAGAGTCTGGCTGCGCAGAATTAGAGATGATTGTTTCTGTCTGTGAGGCTTAGCGGCACATATATCCGAATTAGATGCAACTCTCGCGATAATATGGCGCGTGCTGGCATGACGTAGCCGCTAGTCGTGCTTTCATTTAATCTCATGATCATGTATATTCATTCACACACGAGAAATTTAACATGTATAATACCGGGTTGCCGCCTGTCTTTGTCTGTGACAAGAGAAGTAAGGGAAAATGGCGCTGAGCGGACCAGTTGTTTGACTGGCTCTTGTGAATGTCACCAACTTTTATGAAAGTTCGAAAATGGTGTCCTCAAAAACCTGATGGCCGCCAACATGGAACGTTGAACGATTCGGCGGCAAGTTCATGACCTCATTTAAAGGAATTTCTCGTCTACCGCTTCACACACCAAGCTACATAGATCATGGCCCATTGTGCCGAAGCAGGGTACTAGATGCTCGCTGGACTCAGGGCAGCAGCGCGTCTTGGTGCTTGGATTTGCCTATGGCGCTATGTATATAAATGGAGGAGTCAAAAAAAAAACAGGTTCATGATGTCAGGTGAATTCAGGGAAAATGATGGCCGTGTGGCAGTGCATCTGTATCATTCTCGCAACTGCCGAACTTCCGCTCTGGCTTTAGCGACTTTGCGTTGATTATTGTCATTGGCAGACATGTATGGCATCGTTCTATGCGAGGTTCGGGTGCAAACAATGGCGTATCCAACAAGACAACATGGAGATCGTCGCAACGTCACAACAGCGACTGGCAGTGAGAAGGCTCTCGACCGAGCCCGTGACTCGAGTCACCTGGCCTCGTCCTGGCCTCGTCATGCGGTGTTGCGCCGCTCCTTCCCCATCCAGCTTTAGAGGCGGGAGTGCTGGCGGATTTCGTCCGCAATCGTATCGCTACCTTATCTGCATAGCTATATCCAAGTCTTAAGCTTAGACCATCACGCATCTTTAATTACCGTCTATTGATCACCTGCGTCACTGCTGAAGCTGAAGCGCTGAAGGCTTGGTGCGTCTTCAATCTTTCTGTCGTCGAGCGAAAGCTTTGGTTGAGAGAGAGCACGCACGGAAACAAGTTGCGACACCAGTTTCGAGCTTGATGGTGTGCGGGCCGCCCGTTGCCAGATTGTGTTGCGTCCTCCCCTTTACGGGAAGGCCTCTGCAATGTGAGTACATTTGTTCGCGCACTGAGTGTCCGGCGGCTTCAGCTCCAACAAATAGACCTCTCTATCCGTTCCCTTCATGCGTCGCATGTGCGCAAGAGTGCGCAGAGCAACCATGTCCAGCCCACCAGCGAGAAGCCCGGTAATGAGCCTAAGAAGGCAAATGGCGTACCATACGCCTCTTTGACCGTCGGTGTCCCCCGTGAAACTTTCCCTGGGGAGCGGCGCGTCGCCTTGACGCCTAGCAATGTTTCCCTGTTGCTTAAGAAAGGTTTCGGCCGTGTGCTTGTACAGTCCGGAGCTGGCGCTGCTGCACAGTTCACGGATGCACAGTACGCCGCTGCCGGTGCCATGGTAGTCTCTCATAGCCCGACTGCCGGTTCAGAAAACCGCACAACGAACAGCGGCGATGCAGCAGACGTCTATGATGCTGCGGACGCGTCTCACACGGAAGACGCGTACCTTGCCAGCGAAGAGGGAGTTTATGGCAGCAACGCGGATGCCGACGACCTGGATCCTGATGGTAGTGCGGGGAAAGGCGCGTATGACGAAAGTCGGGGAGTGTACGATGCAGATATTCTGCTCGGCGTGCGCGCACCTTCACCAAACCTCGTTAAATCCGGAAGCACATCGATCTCGTTCCTGTATCCTGCACAGAACCCTGGACTTGTTGGTGAACTCGCACGAAAGGGCGTGAACGCATTTGCAGTTGAGTACTTTGTGCCGCATGCTAATCACAACGTCGATTCTCGTCCATTCATGCTGAACGCACGTTTGTACTTAGATGGACATGATCCCTCGTATCTCTCGGGCACAGGTGTTTGATGCGCTGAGGTGAGTGATGTCGATGAGTTCTGACCGGATTTTCCGTCGCGTCGCGCGACGCGCGCCATGCGGGTGCGCTGTGTCTGCTGATCACGGGGTCGGCGAGGCGGCCCGCATCGATCACGCACCCCTGTGGCGCTCAGTGCAACATTCATTTGCGTTTTTGCGATCAAAAATCGATGATCAGTAGCTAACCATGGTATAGTTCGATGGCGAATATTGCAGGATATAAAGCTGTGCTCGAGGCATCTAACCACTTTGGACGCTTTTTGACTGGACAAGTGACGGCAGCTGGCAAGGTACGTCTTGATTACTTTTCTAGGATTTTCCGAGCTGTTTTTATTTTATTTTATGATATTGCATTCACGGGATTTTTTTTTCCTGCTGTCGCTTATGATTGCGACCGGCGGTTACTCACGTAGAAATCATTTAGATTCCCCCAGGAAAAGTTCTTATTATAGGCTGCGGCGTAGCTGGACTTTCTGCAGTGGCGACAGTACGTGAAACCGTCATTGATATCCTGTTCTTATCTCTTGCTACACGGGTGCATTTCATAGGCACGACGTCTTGGTGCTATTACACGCGCCTTCGACACGCGCTCCGCGGCCCGTGAACAAGTCCAGTCGCTGGGCGCCGAGTTCATTGAGGTCCCTGTCAAAGAGGAAGGTGACGGTGCTGGAGGCTATGCAAAGGTATGCTGGGCCGCTGTACCGGCGCATTTGTTTCCGATTCATCGGACGTGAAACCAGGTCATGTCCAAGGAATTCATTGAAGCGGAGATGGCGCTGTTTATGGAACAATGCAAGGACGTTGATATTGCGATCACGACGGTAAGCTGAAATTTGACTACCTTGGTCGACCTACGGCCATCTTAATTAAATTGTCATTACAGGCGTTGGTACCCGGTAAGTGTCTTCGGACAGGCCACTGAGTTTGAAAAATAACCGTTATGATATTGTGTAGGCAAAGCCGCACCGAAGCTCATCACTAATGCTATGGTCGCCGCTATGAAGCAAGGCTCCGTCATCGTCGATCTCGCTGCAGAAGCAGGTGGAAATTGTGAAGCTACGCGCCCAGGAGAGCTCTACGTCAAGGACGGCGTCACCGTCATCGGTTAGTGTCTTTCCCCATTCTATCAGTCAGTCATATCATACTCAACTTGACCCTAACAGGATACACCGACCTTCCATCACGCCTACCAACGCAATCATCCACGCTCTACTCCAACAACATTACCAAATTCCTACTTTCAATGGACGGCGACGGCAAATTCGTAATCGATCTCGACGACGAAGTTGTCCGCGGCTCGCTGGTTGTCCACGAGGGCGCGGTGTTACCTCCTGTTGAGCGCAAGATGCCGTCGCAACCCGTCGTGCGAGCGACCCCGTCGAAGGAAGCGGTAGCTGAGAGCCGTGCGCTGACGCCATGGCAGAAGGCCACGCGCGAGGTTGCGGCGGTTACGACTGGCATGGGTGGGGTGGTCGCACTTGGAAAAGCAGCCGGTGCCTCATTCATGGACAACTTTTTCACATTTGGGCTTGCCGGCCTTGTCGGCTATCGGTACGTGCGTGGCCCTTCTTTGCTTGCAGCTTGATAGCCATGATTCCTCCACAGTGTTGTCTGGGGTGTAACTCCCGCGCTACACTCGCCCCTCATGTCGGTCACCAATGCGATTTCTGGTGTCGTCGGCGTTGGCGGGCTTTTTGTCATGGGAGGTGGTTATTTCCCGGAGACCATTCCACAGATGCTGGGTGCCGTGTCGGTCTTGTTAGCTAGTGTAAACGTCGCTGGTGGTTTTGCCATTACGAAGCGCATGCTCGGCATGTTCAAGAGTAAGGTTGCCAGCAAGGGAAATGACTTCAAAGCTCACACTTTTCAAGGACCTGGTGACCCTCCAGAATATTACTGGTTATATGGCATTCCCGCTGTGGTCTTCACGGGCGGTTTTTTGGCAGCCGCAAGTACTGGCATGGCCGGTCTAGTACAGGCAGGTTATCTAGCAAGCAGCATCCTGTGCATAGGTAATTCATTTCTTCGTGTGTTCTCCTCTCAATCCGCTCATGGTATGCTCAGGCTCTCTTTCGGGTCTTTCTTCTCAGACAACAGCACGTCACGGCAACATCCTCGGCATGCTGGGCGTTGGCTCTGGCATCCTTGCGTCTCTCGCGGCCGTCGGCTTCTCGCCGGAAGTTCTCGCCCAATTTGCAGGTCTTGCCGCGATCGGTGGTACTTTGGGAGCTATCATCGGCAGACGTACGACGCCCACGCAACTTCCGCAGATGGTCGCAGGTGCGTCCGCGGCTTGGTCTATGTCTCTTCACGGCTGACACGCGACACCCAATTCAGCGCTCCATAGCGTGGTTGGTCTCGCCGCAGTACTAACGAGCATCGGTAGCATCATCGCCGATCCTGGACATGCATCAAATCTGCACCTCATCACGGCCTACCTCGGCGTCGTCATTGGTGGTATTACCTTCACAGGTTCCATTGTCGCGTTCTTGAAGCTCGCAGGCCGGGTGTCGTCGCGCCCGCTTGCGCTTCCTCACAAGCATCTAGTGAACAGTTCGATTCTCGGCGCGAACATACTTACCATGGCTGGTTTCCTTTCGGCTGCGCCAGCTACTCCAGCTATCGCAGCTGCGTATCTCGGCGGCAGCACCCTTTTGAGTTTTATTCAGGGCTACACAACCACGGCTGCTGTAGGTGGCGCGGACATGCGTAAGTGGCCGTTGTTCGGTATTACTTGTAATGCTCAGATGGGTGTTGTGCAGCGGTCGTAATCACTGTGCTCAATGCATACTCCGGATTTGCTCTGGTCGCTGAAGGTTCCTTTCGACCACCTGCATGCTTGCTCTGCTTCTGACAATATACAGGATTCATGTTGGACAACCCGCTTCTGACGTCCGTCGGCGCGCTGATCGGAACGAGCGGTTCAATTCTGTCTTGGATTATGGTGCGCTCTACAGATACTACATTGTTTCGAGATGTATGATCAGTATGCATTGCGTGACAGTGTAAAGCAATGAACCGTTCGTTGGCCAATGTGCTATTCGGTGGGATAGCTCCCATTACTCAGGAGGCCCATAAAATCGAAGGAACGGTCACAAAGACCGGCGTAGAAGAGACCGTGGATGCACTCGTGAATGCGGAGAACGTGATTCTGGTGAGCGCATGGGGCCTTCCTGACTAACCCAGTGGATTGACTGATGATTCAAGGTTGTGGGTTACGGCATGGCTGTCGCAAAGGCACAGTATGCTATTTCGGAAATCTGTGCCATGTTGCGCTCCAAGGGAATCAACGTCCGGGTACGTTTACTTCTCGAGCTCCATAACACATCGATCGAATATTGCGCATAGTTTGCGATCCATCCTGTCGCCGGCCGCATGCCCGGACAGTGCAATGTTCTGCTTGCCGAGGCAGCTGTTCCTTACGACAGTGAGTGCACAGATAAGGTTGGTAAAATTGCATATTGTGACACAAAGGCCAGTCGTGTTGGAGATGGACGAGATCAACGACGATTTCAGTGAAACTGATGTCACACTTGTCATTGGTGCTAACGACACTGTGAATCCCATCGCGCTGGAACCTAGTTCCCCTATTGCCGTGAGCATTGCTTTGTCAATCAAATTGACCCCGTTTATCTTTTGATGGATAGGGTATGCCCGTACTCCATGTGTGGAAGAGCAAACAAGTCGTCGTCATGAAGCGAAGCATGTCGAGCGGATATGGTACGTCACTCACAAAAAGAAGAGCTGGAATCGTATTAACTTTTCTGCCCAGCTGATGTCCCTAATCCTATGTTCTTCATGCCGAATGCCAAAATGTTGTTTGGAGATGCTAAAGAAACGTGTGATGGTAAGCGCATTCTAAGGAGCCGGCTTTCATAGTGCTGACCTTCTCAACAGCTATAAAGCAGAGTCTGGAGAATCGGATTTCTTCGTAAGTCTGAGTCAATAGTAGTTATTTATTATGGATGTATCAATCATAACGAGTGAATAGCCATGTGCTTATGATCACAGGCTGTGTGATGGGAGAGCTGTTCGGCAACTAACATCGAAGGCACACGAGAGAGAGAAGAAGCGCAATCCAGAGTGAGAGTTGATTCCACGAGTGTGTACATGAGCCTATGCGTACAGACTTGCAGATCCGTCGGATACACAGAGACGTGTGATAGTAACACATTTATAGCCGGTAACATAGCACGAGACCGAATAACAGTATAAAGCAGAGACATGGGAGAGTCAACGAGGCGCGAGATGGGCGGTACATGGACGTATCGGTACAAAGGCCGTGAAGAGAGGGTCCTGATCCTCACAGGCTGGTATTTGGTGTTTATTGGACAATTGTGAGTGTGTTGATGTCTCGGTGATTGAACGACGTTTGATCGGCGTTCAACGATGCCGCCGACTCCCGACGTTTGTTCTTGCTTCTGTTACCGTCTTTCAGTGGCTTTGATTGCACCTGATCTACAGAAGTGGCGGCTCTCGATACGCTCCTCCACTTCCTCAAACGCTCAGTCAGAATGCCCAAGGCTGACAAGCCAGTGTTTCCTGTATCTGGCTTGTTTGGTATCGTCAAGCCGTCGGGACCGACGTCCATGTCCCTCGTGAACGACGTGCAGCGACTTGTCGCGCGCTCGCGCATCTTCGTCCCTCAGGATAAGATCGATGAGCTGAATGAGCAGGACAAGAAGTCGCGTGGTGGTGGACACAAGCGCCGTAACAAGCGTCCGCGCGATGTCGTCAAGGTTGGACAGGGCGGCACGCTCGACCCTCTTGCGGACGGCGTTCTTGGTGCGCCTCGTTTCTATTTTGACGTCCGTCCACCTCATCGATGATCTTCTTCCGTTTTATCGACATTTGTGCCATTTTAAGTCATCGGTGTGGGTAAAGGCACAAAAAAGTTGACGGACTTCTTACACTGCACGAAGGTGCGTTTCTGCGTCTACTGCTAGAAAATTTCCTTGTATTGAAAACGCTTTTCGATTTGACAGGAGTATCGAGCAACATGTCTCTTGGGCTGCGAAACAGATACCTATGACAGTGAGGGCGCACAGGTTCGCCAAATGCCGTGGAAGCATGTCACAAGAGAAATGGTCGAGGCGGCCCTTCCCAAGCTTACAGGAAACATCCTTCAGGTGCCACCAATGTGCGTCAGCATTCTATCATCGTCTCTTATAACTTTTATTGTTGCCGTTGTGCTCATAGTCGTGCATCAACATCCTTCTTTTCTGCGTAACAGCTTTTCCGCCCTTAAAATGGACGGTAAACCGCTATACGAGTACGCGCGCAAAGGACTGCCATTGCCACGGAAAATCGAAGCGCGGCCTGTGACTGTACACAGACTTGAGATTGTTCAGTGGATAGACGCCACCGACTCAAGTTGGCAGTGGCCATCGCGTCGCTTGTCTGACGACGAGCGCACGGCGCTGGCAAAGACGCTCCGCAGTGTCGAAGTGGCACCTGCAGCTGCTGGCACGCCAGCCTTACCCGTGGGTGTCAATAATACTACAGGCGATGTTACAGCGCCTTCTGTAGGGACAGTGGCCGATGCTGCCCTGGCGAGTGACCCGTCGGAAGAGCCTGCGCCAGGGAAGTCATCGACGGCATTTGTTCTGCATATGACAGTATCATCCGGCACGTATGTGCGAACAATCGCACACGACCTTGCACATCTCGTCGGTTCTGCAGGGCATATCGTCACTCTGCAGCGTGCACGGCAGGGGCGCTTCGTGCTTGCACCACCATCGCCATCTCAGGCGTCGCTAAATGCACCAAAGAATGCGGAAGGCTTGGCTGACACACAGACTCCCATTACCGACTCGAAACCTACGGATTCGACAACCGAAGAGAGATCAGAGTCTACAGATGATGTGCACTATGAATGTGTTCCGTGGGAGGTCTTTGAACGTGCCTTGAAAGATCCTGCGGAAAAGGATGAAGAGGGATGGACGGAATGGGAACGCGCTGTCCTATCGAACCTCGAAATAGTTCCGTAGTGTCATTGGTATTCATACGTAGCTCCTACCTAGTGAAGCAATTCAGCACCTTCGGCACAACATCAATTGAACGACTGGTCAGCGAGGTGTTCGTGAATTAGACGGGTCTACTAGATATGCAACAGGATGATATGAAGGCATGTCCCGCCATGAGATCACTGGACGACATGCCGGGAACGTGCTTATTGTTTTACTTTTGCTTCTGATACCTCCCCAATGCAAACGACCTCCTCGTACCGTTTCTCCGACTCCAACACAGGCAAGGACGAGGTACGCCAACCGTCCAATAGCCAAGCGCATTTACTCTTGGATCTTAGCGAGGATTTCCGAGTCCTTGAAAAGGTGGTACTCCTCGTCACCGACTTTAATGGTGTTGCCGCCCCAACCAGGAAGGAGGACACGGTCACCTGCGCGCACTTGTGTCGGGATGACAACACCATCCTTGTTGAGTGCACCTGGGCCGGTCGCGATAACGGTTGCCTCCGGAAGTGGGCTGTTCGTCGCGGACGTGGGCAGGATAATGCCAGACGCAGTCTTGGTGTCGGCCTTCAAGCGTTGGACGAGAACACGGTCGAGGAGAGGCACAACGGCCCTGATGGACTTGAACGTCGCCTGCGCAGCCATTTGGGATGTGTGTGAGAGGTACGGATTGTTTTGGCTATGAAGCTGGGTAGGGCGTTGCACGAGTGAGCAGCGACGCTGGAAAACACAGAGGAAGGACGAAATGGAAACAGCTGTAAACAACAACGAACAAGTTGACGGGCACAAGAAGAACGCACCTGGGCAAAAGTGGATGGTAGTCGTGAAGAAACGGCGGAAGCAATGCTGCCCGACCCGCTTTTTGAAAAGTCTTCGAACGCGGCGTCCGGTTCGAGCATCATTCCAGAATATTCGAAAACCGCGCGGCACCAGCAGATTCGATTACGGGCCCGTGCGACAGCACCATTTGCGCACTTGCGAGCGCAAACAGATACATATGGCCAACAAGGGATTACAAGTTTTTAAGCCAATATGAGGAAACATGCATCATATATGGCTTGCAGGAGGCTGCTTCGGCGACTCAATAGCTCAGTGGTAGAGCATGAGATTGCAGATCTCAGGGTCCCGTGTTCGAACCACGGTTGGGTCTTTCGTTGGTACACAAGTTTAGTTTTCCGTGTTTGTGGTACCATAGCTGATATATTTTCACACAACTTCCTTGCGATTAGCTGTCGAGGGTTTACGGAGGAATGCTCAAGCTGACACTGCTGAGCCTGGGTTCGTCTGGGAAGAATGATCGGGATAAGCACGGCCTCCGTCGCACGTGGCCACGGCTTTGTAACACTGTATCGGTCAAAATTTGCCTTCGGAAGCTTGATATGAATATTCATTACTGCTAGTGAAGAGACCTGTTCGGACTTCTGGTCTCATTCTGTAGGTTCGATCGCGAGGTCGAGAAGACTGCTTACAGGGTTGCACAGGCGCGAATAAGCACTCGTAACATGCTGAACGAGAACAAGCATCAGAAAGGAAAGCAGCGCAAGGAGACGAGCTGGGAACATGGCTGGTGGAACTTTGCACCGCTGTTGGACGACTGCGCGACGTGCGTGCACTCTCCTTGTCGACGCCGCTCACATGCTGATTTTTGTCGGACATATGTCGGACATAGGCCCATAGAATGGTCTACAAGCTCAATCATATTCTCAGCCCATCCGACAGAGCCGATTTTGATAGGCTGCCATTTTTCGTCGTCCAAGCGGTTTACCATACCCTCGCCAGCCCCAGTTCTCACTACGCCGGGAGCTTATAGTCCTCCATCAGTCGTTTCTGCCGCTCCATCAGGCGATCGGCTTTTTGCCTACTTTCCAGGCATAGTCGGCGAAGGCATAGGATGTCTGTGGAGTCGTGGTGCGACTCTGGACGCATGGGAGGTTCAGCAATGGCGATCATTTCCTCCCGGCGCCGGTGTCGTGTGCGCCACTTGGCTCGGCACATCCCGTGAGGTGAGAATATTTCGGCTTCATGTTCTTGGTTAGTTTCATGGGACTTTCAATAAGTGTGTTGTGGATTCCTCGGGCAAGGCCGCTCGCCTTCCTCCCTGCGGCCCCCTCACGCCGATATCCAACTCCACGCTCCTCCTTGTTACACAGGCGCATGAGGCGCAATTGTGTTATTTGCAGCAATATAAGACTGTCTTTGACGTGATAACATGCTCTCTGCTGATCCCCGGTCCGGCTGTGACCGGGCAGCCATTGCACAATAAGCCGTCCCATTGTGCGGGCAGTGTCCGTATTTGTTACAAGGCTGCTATCGGGAAGACATACGCTGGTGCGTGAACAGGGCGATTTTGTGCACTTATGTACTGATTTCGTCTACGAAGACGCGTCCATCTTGATCGCGATGCACTCGCGCATCGTCCCATCCCAAGCATCCGATGTCGCGCTTGACCCAATGGGCTCGGATACAAACATGGCACGACAGCATGATGACACTCTCGACGAATCACAAGTCTGGGGTGAAGAGTCAACCGTGGAAATCTGCGCGCTGGATATCAAGTTCGATGGCATGATTATGAGTTTGTAGCACCGGCGTTATCCTCATTCAAGACGTTCATTCATCCTGTCTTCTTCCACCAGGTCTCGTTTCCGACCCGTTGCCGCCCATACTCTCCGTCAAATTAGGCATGGCCAGCATGGCCTTCGTGCCACGGCTTGTGCCTCTCAATGAAGACGACGCACAGTCTCCCAACAAAGGTCGCGGAGAACTTCACTTGCTAACAACGCATCTGGACTTTGGGGACTTTTCGGGTTCTCCTCGATCGGACGTCTGCGTTTATTCTTTTTCTTGTCCTGGGACAGCAATAGGCAGCACCATGGTATCCGCTGGAAATGCTCTGGCGCCGTCGACATCAAGGGCTAACTGGGTAAGAACGAAACCCACCTTGCAGCTATAATTATCCACCAACTCAGTCGCTCACAAATGGGAAACGTCTGCAGAAAACCACGTTGGATGCGACGCGATCGTTTCCGGATGTATATGTCACTACTATCATACCTTGCAGGCCAGGTCGTGGTACTGGCGTTATCGTGTGCACTCTGGACGCAGCAGGACAGCTTCCGCCACACCTCGGGCGATCCAAGAAGGCGGCTAAAGTTCGCATTGGGACTTCCACGGTTCTGAAAATGTGCGTTTGTGGTCATTGGAGATTTTCCGCTCCGGCTGATTATTTCCACCTTCCCCCACCCCCATCTCTGCCACGCTTCATCCCTTGCCTCCATGATATCGACTCCATGACGTAGCCCAAACTTGAGCGATGACTCTGACTGGATACCTGCGCCCATTGTTACGTCTGCGGATTGTGCGGGACTGGAAGGTAACTCACACCTGCGCCCCCTCGAGTGCTTTTGTGCTTGAATGCCACTAGTGCCGCTCTACTCGGCTGTGTCGCCAAACGCAGTGATGTTCTGCGCGTTTTCCAACTCTCCCTTGACGCAAACGCCTTCATTGTACGCTCTTCCAAAACCAGCCAATGCATATGGTGAACTTGATCACATTTCATATTCTTGTTCCATTTCCTGACGGCTTTACTGTGTAGCCAACTCGCTCTCCTTGCTATTTTGTGCCGCACTTTTGTCATTGCGAACGACGGACGACATCGCACACGTCCTCGTTGCACAGCGCGACGTGGACAAGACACCGCGGCCCGTGGATGCAGCGAGCCAGGACCTCATCGACACTCATCTAATGGAGACATTGTATATCACGCATCGGCTGCTAGAGAAACACGCGCGCGGCGCTGTGGGCTCCGCCAACTACCTTGTAGCGGGACTTGCGATTGAAGTATACAGGTAATCGCTCGGCACGAGATCCATGGTTTGTCCTAATATCAGGCATGTTAGAGAACGAGCTAAGAAGGGATTTGATCTCGATTACTGGCGCACAGAGCATGATATTTGTTCGATAGCCGCTTGCAATCTTGCGTTTGAATATTGCAAACGCAATAGCACTGGTACAGGCAGTAAAGGCCAGTTGGGAGCTTCGAAGTAAGGGCGTAGATTGATTTGTAACATACAGGTAAAGGAGTCGGCAACGAAGGTGGCTATGATTTAGGTGAGAAGTCATGAGTGGGGCCCGGTCATATCTCATCCATCATTTCAGATTCTTCGTGGCATCTTTTGGCCTTGTCCACTTGGATCGTCAACTTTCTTGAACGATTATTGCGGCAATGTGTCGTTTGTAGTGATAGCCTGCCAGACGTCAAGCTTCATGCCAAAGACCATGCCCTTGGTCTTAATGACGGTTCAGCATCGAATCCTCAGAAAACACCGGAAAACGGGAATCCTACCGGTGAAGTCAAAAACGAGGATAGAAGTCCTGACGATCTCTTTGGCTCAGCTCCATCATCCCGTGAGTATCTGAGCCTTTCCAGCCGCTTCCACCTCAGGAAATCCTCCCTACAGCATCATCCGCGCCACAGGCTGTTGATTCAGACACTCAAGCAACTGCCCTGCCACCACTTTCGTCACCTGTACTTCTACATCTAGCCCATCCCGGCGCGCGAAAATCGCTGGCCGCCGCTGTGGCTCACGTTGAACGATTCCGTGATCAGTTGACCAATGAGTCCTACCAACAAGGTATCCCGGCGGCTAGAGATGTCCTGACCGACGCTATCGATTGTTCTGGTATTTCACTTGACGCTTTGACCAACGTGCTCCACGAGCTCGCAGAGAAGAGCAATGTCACAGAGTCCCATATCAAAAGTCTCGTCTCTTGCATGCCTTTGGCGGACGCGGATGTGCAGAGTGAGTTGCGGACCGCCGTGCGTGCCGTGAGCAAGGTTCCCGATCGCCTGTGGCTGTTCATCAAGCCATCCGACTTGGTCGACGGGCTAACGCTTGATGTTTTGGAAAACCCGAACAAACCGCAAGAGGTGGATGTCATATCCAAGCAGGCATCGTTCACACCTGGACGTCGCTTGGTGTGTCTGAGGTGCGGGGGCGAGTCTCTAGATAGGCAAGGATTTAGCCCGACCCGATGGGGTGTGTGGGAGAGATTGTGGCGTTCACGGTGTGTGTGTGGTGGTTCATGGGCTTGCAAGTAAGCAATTGTACATGTTGTACAAGTATCTTGGAGCGTGTATATGTATGCCTTTACTAGAAACGTACTAGAAACGCGATTCGCTACAGATTACGGCTTTGCGCCAACAGACCCTAGGTATTCCCGGTGAGGGTAAGACCACCGCGGTACCTATATAAGAATTGAAGGCAGTCAGATCTCATGAGACAAATCTCGAGACAAACGAAGGGACAAACCAGTCAGACGCACCATGCAACAAGACAAACGACAAACATGACATCGGATGGCTCGCGAAGACTTTTCACGTGGCATTTGCTCCACCGACCTTGGGGGCAAGGCTTGTCACTGTCTTGTCCTGTTCTATCGACGATATCATCGACGGGCAAGCCGTACTGAGCGTGGCAGACCGGTGCGCGATCCTGCAGATCCATGGATGCGACAGTTCTGCTGATGCCCGTGGCACGCCGGTCATCCGTCACCCTGGACGGAAACCCTTCCTGATCAAACAGACAGATACGGCCAAAATAAGGAATAAAAATTGGAAAGATTGAAAGACAGACTTGGAAGCGTCGGTTTCACCGACACAGACCTAGCTGATGCACGTACGTGTAATTATGCACTGGTATACAGCTAGATCTGTACATTTCATGTTGGTCGACATACGGCAGTTTGTTGAATTCAAGGCCTCCTGGGCTCTGAGTACACACTTCGCGAATGCGCGCTGTGCCCTTGTCGCCACCAAACTCTTTTTTCACACGCAAATTTGTGTCTGAGATCACCTCGACGACCTCAGCGACGGGCGAACCGACGGATTTGGCGAGCATGATTTGCATGCGCGGAGTGAAGTCCTTCGTAAAGCAGGTTCCTTCACCACGGACGATACAGGGATCATTTGGCGACAGGGACACACGCCCTGCTCCCGACCTAGCGTCTGTACCGGAATGAGAACATGATGAGATGATACTGGCGCCGCCATCAGAGTGAATGCGCCATTGAAGTGGCGCATAGCAATGCCTTTCGCGATCATGCTAGCGCTGCCTGTCATGAGCTACACCGCCTTGAAATTCGGTGATGAATGTGCTAAAGTTTGTCGATCGTCTAATATGGCTGAAATACGTCTCTCAGCTGGGGTTTACAGGTCCATCCGGCCTTTGATCGTGTCTCTGGTCCCTGGTCAGCAACGGTCGCTTGACCGCCTCAAAATAATGCGTATGGAACTGGCCAACCAGGTTGCAGACGTCAGCAACGAGATGTGAAGCTCTATAAAGATTTCGACTTGGTACACCTTTTTCATGCCTCGAACATGTCGACGATGTGCCTTGACGCCATGCATCCCTCTTGTACAGCACCGAATCATAATCCCGTCCTTCAGCGTACCACCGTCTTCGGGAACACCTGGTATCTGGCGGCGAAAGAGCAGCACGGGCGCGGTCGATGCGCCGGGACTAGGGCTCACCCACCCGATGACCTGGCTCGACGAGCGCCTGTTCGGATGGAGCCGGAGCGCGAAGCGTGGCACAAGCGCATGGTTGGGGTACGTGGACCTATCGAGTCACGCCGCGTCGCCAGACAACTCGGACAACGAGGATGGTGGGGACTACAACAACGTGCTCGGGCTCATGCAAGGCAAGTCGTCCACGGATTCAAGTTATGGATGCAGCCGTCAGAGCTTGTACGCGGACCTTCATAAGTTGCGCACGCACAATATCCCGCCCCAACCCCAGCTAACATCCTCGACGTCCACGTCTGCGATGTCATCGCCCATCGTCGCGGAAAGTGAGACAGAGGTAGAGACGCATGATTCGCCGCTGCGCCACCGCGTGTGCAAGCCCAGTTTGTCAGACCGGATTCCTGTGAAGCGTATCTCGGCCGTCGACCGCCATGAGCAATTTCCCGAGGCGACGTCTGACTTGAACCAGGAAACAGAGCAACGTAAAAGGTTATAGGTAACAACGTTCCGGATATCTACGTGTATGCTTCAGCTACATGTGAAGGACACGGTGGACATGGTGTGAGATGGAGGACATTGACATTATGATGTGTAGCACTTCACTTTTTTTTTTTATGATTGTCGTGTAAAATTATTAAATAGTATTCTCACGGAAATGCACGGAATTCATCTAGATTTCCAACGGCTGGCCCGCCGTGAGTACTTCGACACCCGTCTCAGTGATTCTGTTCGAGAACGTCAATGCATTGTCAAAGAAAACTAATAACCAAAGCATACAGCATCGTTTCTTCGAACTGGGCGCTTCTGTTGCCATCGACGGTGGTAGCAGTCCAGTTGTCGGGCCAGTGTACGTCTCTGCAGTTAGGCCCAAGATTGATCATCTGCAAATATGATCAGGGTGGATGGAGAAATACAATGCAAAGAATGCATACAGGTTCTATGGTGAAGATCTAACAACATTATTGTCATTTGACACTCAAAAACGTAGCAATCTCCGTATAAAACCTACCATGCTGGGTTTCATAGTGCCCACAGCCTTATTCTTCGCGTAATGAGGAATATTGGTAGGGGCGGCGTGGAATACATTGTTAATACCATGTCCCGTGTACGTGCGCACAACAGAACAGCCGTTGGTCCGGGCAACCGGTTCACTGAGGTACCACAATAGTGAGTCCATCACGATTTCAAGGAGCAAGTTTGCTCACATGACTTTTCCTAAGTCGCGGAACAACACACCGGGCTTGCACATTGCAATCACATCGTCAAGCGCTTTGCGGGTGGTGCGAATGAGTTTCTTAGAACCCTCATTGACGTCACCGACTGGGTAGGTCGCGTTCACATCACCGTGGAAACCTGGACGGGCTCTCAATATCCAATGTAATCATAAGAAAGTCAGGCTTACCATCGTGATAAAGAGTAACGTCTATATGAAAAATTAGGTACGGTTGAGCTCAACAGCACATAAAAAAGCCTCACCGATGTTAACGATGTCGCCATCTCTTAGTTTTCGCCTGTCGGGTATACCATGGCAGATGACTTCATTGACTGAACTAGAATAAAAATGGCTGTGCAGGCACCCATGCGTAGTTAGCAATGCAGACTCACGTGCAAACGGATTTAGGGAAACCCCGGTAACTCAACGGTGACGAGTACGAGTTGCGCTCGACGCAGGCATTATGGACAATCTCGTCCAGCGCATCAGTCGTGATGCCAGGCTTGACGTGCAATGCTGCAATATCAAGAACTTCACGCGCGAGCTATTTACGCAAAGCACGGTGCAGAAGGGGTGTGGACAGTCCTTGTACATGAGCTTGATCGGCTGACCAACAGAACGCGGGGAGAGCGTACCCGGCACACGGTACGCATTTTTTCAATTTCGTCCACGTTGAGAATGCGCGGCGGTTGGCCTGCATGCTTCATCTCCAACATGGGCTTCCCTGGACTTTGGTTAAACTTACAAATAATGCCTGAATGGGTGCCAAGCAAGATCTACCATCAATGGCATAATCTGGGAACGGAATACGCCCTGGTACCGTACGGCGCCCTGACAGAGGGTAGATGGGCCGCAGCGAGCCCGTAAACTCAAACGCCGGGAACGGGTTGTACGCGTCCGCTAAAACGTTTTCGATGTCACGATTTAATGTCGCGATACAACGATTGACGCACCCACCTTGATCGGCTTCGTTCATCGTTGATTTCCCTGAAGCCAGTGCATGCACTAACTTGTGTGTTTTCTGAAGACACTTCAACTGTCACTACGGTGGTCCAACAATGAAAATGCGGGAGATGCTTGCCCCTGCCAGAACGCCATCAGCATCAATGCTCCCACATGTGCAAGAACGATCCAGAAGACTTACATCCTGCCTTGAAACACTCCTGCCCGCAGAAGAAGGAGCCAGTGATACCCAGTCTAGCGAGCGATACGGAGAGTGTGAGCTGGATGTGAATTGAGAAAGATAGACTTTGCAAGCGGACTTGTGACAAGTAGGACATTCGAAACGAGACGGCGGATGTCCATTGAGGCACTCGGCGCTCTGGCACTGCACGACAGCAGCCAACATGTTCTTGAATAGTTGAAACTGAGGAAGAGGTATAGTAGACTTCAGGAATGACTTCAGCGTTCACTGATAGCAACGGAAGTAGGAAGCAAGAATGTCGAGCAGTAGCAGCAGTGCCTGTTGTGTCTGTTGATGTCCGTTTGCGAGAAATCATCGATCGCGACGGATCAAACCTAGTGAGTCATACTGAGTAAGACCGCTCAATGCCTCTTTCGGCGAGTGAGAGCCTCGAGGCGAGAGCAAGACGTGACGCGTGACGCGTGACCGGTTGACCCACGGACGGAACTTCCAAATTAGGTTGATGATGGTGATGTCCATGATGGCCGAGACGGGTTCTCAAAAAGTGGTCTCTTTTATTGGATAGGCAAAAGACCTAGCTTATCAGCTAGTAACATGAAAACATATCGTATGCAACAGACTCGAGCTTATGCCGATCGATTTGGGAATGCAAAGACGATTGTGATGGGAGTGACCTCACAGTATGAGTCATCGTTGTGACCACAACAAGTGCGTGACTTGCCTTCCCGGACCACATCCTTGTGGATGCTGTCGTCGTCGCCCGTGAGCGGGACCACGACAGTCTGCCACCCTGGATAGGGATTGCAGACTCGATAAGCCCTCCGTGACGCTTCATAGCAGGGTTTGTCATAAGCTCACAACTTCCCATTCATTTATTTGTTATTCTTTCGAGACGGGAGATTGAACGAGGTTCACTGAACGCGTCAGCTGCTAGCATGTCGAAGGTGCTTGTCACGAGTCCCACAGATGACTCACGGAATTCATCCAGTAATGACTTCATCCGAATTTTTATATCCGGACACAGTCCCACAGGTTGGCCGATCCGTTTCTTCCATCCGGACGCGTCCGCTGTGACCTGCGACAGAAATCGAATTCGAATTTCGCACCGGACAGAGTTGATTGGCACAGTAGGTACATAGGACGGGCTCTGCTGTGGCAATGTTCGCCAGTATTCTCGACTGCCTTTGCTCGTGCGACCTCCAAAATTGAATCCAGTATCCGAGAAATCGTGCATCTTGATTCGAACTCGTTCGTGCGAAGTGGGTCCAGGTCGGTACAGTTAGAGTTGGACCCGGGGGCAAATCAATTGTTCCAATAGGCGTGGTGTTAAGGTTTGTTACTAGGTTGGGATCTACACTGATCTGCGCGACGATCATGTGCGGATCTTCCTGGTCCGAAGTATCTCCACTCGCCAACGACTCAGTGGAGCCCTTTGTGTTCGTCCACACAATTTTCACCCATTGAGCGCTCGAGTTCCACTCATAATTGCCAAGCCACACGATAACTCACCGGGATTGTTTCGAGCGTTTATTTGCATTGTGGTGCAATGGATCAGGGAGGCAGCAGATGATCACGGGGAACTGCAGGAGAACGAGGCCTCATGAGGCGCGGGATGTGAGAGGATGACCATGTGGCACGCGCAACAGCTGACTGATCGTAGTTGTATATTGTACAAAGCGGCGTGGTCGCGGCCCGCCAGGCCTTGCAAAGAACTTACCAGAGCGAGCGCGTACGGCAGGCACAGAATGGAGCAAGGGTTTAAATGACGAGGAGAAAACAAGGCATCCGAGCCGCTTCCAGCCGACTTACTTTGTCGACGGCCTTGTGCACTTCTATCGCCGCAGTCCGCTTGTTCCACTCGACATCCAGGCCGACCCAAAACGACTGAACTTGGCGTCTCCCACGCTCGGAGTACTGGGCAAGCAGACTTATCTTCGTATGTACGCTAAGCCACTATTGGCCACACGATAACTGACCACACCATTCCCTCTTATCTTATCTTATCAGACCAGACCATGCTTCTCTCCCTTTACCTGCTTATTGGCGCCGTTGCTGCCACCACGGCCTGCAACGTGACGGTTTTCTATCAAAACAACGGCAACTGGAGCAGCCACGCCGACCAGCCAAGCGCTCTCTTCGTCAATGAGCTCTTGAGCTACGATGAGGCGGTAGCGACGTGCGCCTACTTCAACGAGACGCTGTTGGGCTGCGACAAGTTTGCCGACTTCTACAACCAGTTCACATACCAACAATATCTCGGGGAAATCGACGCTGATGGGCTGTTGTGGTCGTCTTGCAATTCATCTGTGCCTTCAAACTGGGCAGGCTCCGTATCCACTTCAAACGTCAGCTCTGGCTCATTCCCCTTCCTGTGCACCAACAGCGCACCGTTCGTGAGCAAGGTTGACACCGATTTCTCCGTGTTCCCTCGTGTGAACACGACCGTCAATGGCACGACGTTCGAGGGCTTGCGCGACCACATGGCCTTCCGGTTCATGGGCATACCTTATGCGGAACCGCCCGTGGGCGACCTCCGTTTCAAGTATGCCGAGTCATGGAACGGCTCTTATGTCAACGCGACCAAGTACGGCGCGGGGTGCTTGCAGTACGGCTGGTTCGATGGCAATTCGTACGGCCTGAACCCGTGGGGTAACAGCGAGGATTGCTTGTACCTGAATGTCTTCACCTCGAATATTCCGGCGGACCCGTCGACGGCGTCTCTCAAGCCCGTCATGTTCTGGATGCACGGTGGATCACAAACAACTGGTACCGGTACCGACTCGACCTTCGATGGCGACAGTCTCGTCAGCCGTTCGGACGTCGTCCTGGTCACCATCAACTACCGCCTCAACATCTTCGGCTACCTCAGCCTTAACGATAGCGTCGTACCCGGCAACTATGCGCTGACAGACAAGATTGCCGCCCTCGAATGGGTCCGGAAGTACATTTCTGGCTTCGGCGGCGACCCGAACAACGTCACCATCTTCGGTCAGTCTGCCGGAGGTGGATCCGTCATCGACCTTATCACGTCGCCCAAAGCCGGTGGACTCTTTGAGGGCGCCATCCTCCAGTCTTCTGGTCGTGGTCATGACACGGTCCCGAGTGTCGCCGCGGCCGCCGTCCTCCCGTATCTCGGCCAATACTGCAACAGCACGGGTGAGGAGCGGCTCGAGTGCTTGCAGGCACTCCCAGCTGAGACGCTCCTCAACATCACGTACAGCGAGGTCCCGTCGTGGCAGACCGTCGTCGACGGTATCTATGTTCCCGACATCCCCATCTCCCAGTTGTCCAAGGGCCGCCCGTACATCAACACAGCCAAGTATCTGTCTGGCTTCATGCCAGAAGAGGCTCAAGCGCTTCTTGAGACGACTCTGGCACCGAATATGACCGACTTCAACGAGACGATGCAGATCCTCGTCGAGGCTGGTCAGCTGGTCCAGGCGCAGGCGGATGCTGTGTTCGCTTCCAATCTGTGGCTCGTCACCAACGAGACAGTCAACAACGCGAGCTCAACCTACTCCAACGTGTATAATGCGAGTATCAACGTCGCCACTGACGCCGCAATATCGTGCTTCGGCGTCGGGTTCACCATCGTCGGCGCGGCGGTTAGCGCGTGGGAGTCGATGTGGATATATGAGCACCAGCGCGGCTACGGTCTTTCGTACTACGACTTTTATGACCTCTGCACGTTCCCTGTCGGTGAACCCGATACTCCGTACTACCGTTGCCACTCGAGCGACCTGTACGAGGTTTTCGGCACGTACTACCTCTTCGATCTGCCCGTGCGCGTCGCGGACGATGTTTACTACACCAACGTGGTCCAGGATATGTGGGCGTCCTTCGCGCGCACGGGGAATCCGAACGTCGACCAGGATTATTTGACTGCGCGCGGTTATAACAGCACGTTGGCATTCTTCTCGAACTGGGAGTGGCCCGAGTTCAACAGCTGGGACCCGCAGGTGGCGTCGATTCAGTATCCGACGCCGGGCTATAAGACGCTCCCCGATTTGGAGCACTGCAAAGTCTTGATGCCGTATGCCACGCTCTGAATGTAACAAGGTAACTTTTGTCTATGGCCATTTTCCGTGGGAGGTCACTCGTATGTGGTAATCTCGCCCGGGATGCGACGAAAGAAAAAAAAACATTTTTTTTGATGTGGATTCCCTTTCTTTTTTTTATTTTTTATTTTTTGACGAATCATTTTGTGACGAATGTACAATTGACACGCACGAAAATTGAACGCCTGCGATGTTCTCTGTAATGTATTCATGCGAAAATATGAGCGTATAAATCGGACAACTTGCTATGATCATGTGTATCCCATTCGTTCATCGAAATGGCGGATATGCTTTATACTGGACATGACCAGCAAGATGCTCAAGCCGCCAACGCACTTCATCTCTTTCACGCTGGACTTGCAGCGGGTATTGAGTTTTTTTCATCGCAAACTGACCTGACAATCCCAGGGATCATAGCAGGCGATCTTTTGGCCTTTCATCACGTTCGATTTATTTGCATAAATGTACGTAGCAGTAGGAATGGCAGTTATCCAAAATGACGAAGAGAAGTGAAAAAGTGGTAGTAGCAATAGAATTGCCGTAAAATGCGATGTATAAAATGCGTTAGACCGTGACAAGTAAAATACCATAGATGCAACATCGCCATAGATTTTGAACGAAAGCTCTCAAAGATGTGAACGTGGTATCCCACCACCCTGCTTGTGAGATGAGGCCTCGCCGAAATAAAACGTTGTCGCTGAGACAACTTCACCGAGCCACTCCAGGACAAGCGCTTTATCATACACATGTTCGTCGTATACGACAAATAAGTTAAGCTGTCCGTACTTCGTGCTTGCACCCAGATACAGCTCTGCTGGCGATGCACGAAGCACCGCTCCCGAAGAAATAACGCGAAGGCGCGGTTCGGTGGCTGCACAGCATTTACGGGAAGTGAGGTCTACGTCCTCCAAGGGGTATTCCATAGGAATGAAATGATCCATCTATAGGCGGAAGAGCGTCAGTACACGTGTATGCAACAAACGCAAACGAATCACTAACATTGCCTAAGGTGCTGCCGCCATGCGCCATCATGAAACCGTTGCGCGCCTGATCTATGACAGAAACTTCTTGTGGCGAAGGCGCCGGTCCGGACGCTTCCCGCGCGAGGTATTCCTCCACGGTGCGCTGCCATGCCAAGGAACGATCAGGCAGGCGCGAGAAGTTCATGTCAACAAACCGAGGGTGACGCAACGTTGTATCGGCCTGCGCTTTCAGAACACGTGCACGATGCAGGAAACGACCAGGAGAGAGCAAATCTGCGAATGAGGGAACCTCGTTCACGCCAGGCTCGCCTACGCGTCCGAGGGGAATGAAGGGCAGTTGATAGAAGAAAAAGCCGATGGTACATGAGACACTCGTGAGACCGCCCGCATGCTGCCAAGCGTGGTCTAAATAAGTCCGTAGATTCGCGGGCCCACCAGAGAGTGTGGGTTCGCGCTTGCGGAATTCCCATTCGGCCTTACTGATGTCACCGCGTAGGAAGCACCGGCAGAGCACGCGTCCGAGCGCGACCTGACCAAGGATGGGCAGCGCATTGCCGAAGGTGATGCCCTGCGCGTGACAGCATTGCATGATCGAGCGCGAAAAGGCGGGATCAAAGTATAGGACCCTGAGACGCGAAAGAGCAGGGGTAGACGGCGTGAGGGTCGTGAACCTGCGCGGGAGTGTTTGACCCCCCTGCGACCAGGCTCTGGGAATCAGCAAATTGGTAGAAGTACGATGAAGGATGGACTTGCCCTCATCCTTCCAACACGCAGATTCCAGAGAACATTTCCCAGGGCGCGATTCCAGCGCTCACGCGCTGCACTGCGGGCAGGCAACAGAGCTTCTGAGGATCCTGCCAGATGAATGCGTTGCTCCCATTGCTCCTTCGGGAGGGCACCCTGTTTCGAGAGAACCTGAAGGAAGTTGCGCGCTATCGCAGTGTTACCCATGCCGTCTGTAATGCAATGTGCCATCAAGGCTATCATATGCAGCCGGTCGGGCTTGTCTGTGCGATGAACGATGAACAGGCGCGCTAGAAGCTGGCTTGAGAGCTGCTTTTCTGGCGTGCGTTTGTTGACCAGTTCTTCAATGAGCTCCTCGACTTCTTCGTCCAATGACAGGCTCAAAAACGATATTTCACCGGGAACGATCGTATTTACTCGCGCCTCAGAGACGATAAACCGGACCCTGATGCCATCCTCGAGTTGCTCTCCTTGAGCAGCAAGCAATGGAAACTTCGCCTTTAGATGCAGCCAGGCCTGTGTAATGTTTTGTCGAGAAAAGACTGACTGATCGTTGGGATTTGTACGATCGACTACGGAATGTTGTAGGACGTCGGTCGATCCGCCCATCTGGCGGCCGTAGTAGAATCCGCGCTCGAGATGGCCCAGCAGTCGGGTGTATACATGGTTGCAGGGAGTGGAGCGCTTAGAGCAAAATTCCCATTCTTTCATAAACATCTAGGACCAGGTGTGAACCAGCGATATAAGCTCCCCAGGCTCTCGTCGAAATGGTGCACCACGCTCGAATAAGCCTGACTTTCGTGAAGAAATCAGTCCTTCGTAGGTTAGCGACAAACTACGGCAGCACCTCCACTCGAAGACAAGAGCTATGAACTTAGTATGAAGGTTGCGCAGTCAAATGAACCGGCAATTGGTCCTCAGGCCTCCTCAGGCCCAGGGCCTCAATCATCGTCACGGGAACGAGTAAAGTGAGAATCCAGTTATACTATAAAGCCCATGGTATAAATATACAGAATTAGTGGCTACAAGACATGACAAGTGTAACGAAAAGATGTACTTCCTATCATCAAACAATAACGCCATCCGTAGGCGCGGCACCAGCCGTGGCGCCATCTGTACTATCCTTCTCGCCACCGCGGGCATCATACTTGCGGATTTGCTCTAACGTGGGGAACTCGGCGCGCTCACGCAGAAGACTATCACCCCATGTCATAAGACGCATCATCTGCGCAAGCTTGACTTCGTTGCCTTGGCTCATACTCTCTAGGATGACAGCGTTCACCTCGCCAGCAGTCTTCATTCGCTGTGCAGGCGAGAGAAGAGAAGCAATCTGCGGTGGTGCGGTGGAGAGGCTGTGAGACTCCGTCAGAAAGGGAAAAAAAAAAGACAAACATAACTAACCCATCAAACGCAAGCAGACTCATCGTACGCTCGAGTTCAGCAAGAAACTCTGGATTCTCTTCTCCACGTGGAGCAAGCTCTTCCTGAGCAAACCGTAGCGCTTCCTCAATCTCTCCACGTCGGATAAATTCGATGAGTCGCTGCTGCTGCACGAGAAAGTACAGTGCCGGATGAGTATCGAGAAGCTATAATGCCAGGTAAGCATGAAAGCTAAGACGGACTCGGAAAATGGATAGTATCATATTGAAGACTGAAGTTTTGGTGTTTGCTAGCATCATCATCGATCACAAGGATCTGAGAGTGGTGCATGAAACATTCTAATCACGCGTGTTGTACGAGTACTGAAGAGAAAAAAACAGTACCACTCACCTCAGGGTTTAGATCGTTCACGCGCCCTATAGCATCATCCACATCGCCACGTTGTAAAGCGTTCCTAATGTTCATACGCGTTTCGATACTAGCAGGATCGACAGGCGGAGTAAGACCCGCCTCCATGCTGAATTGTTCAGCGGCCGACTTGTAGCCCTCGATGACGAGATAATCCATTATCAAACGATTCAAGTCACTAGAGAACGCATGGTCAAAATACAGATCGAAAGCAAAGAAAAAGGTGGGAATTCAGATAATACATGCATAATTTTTAGAATCATCAATGAGAGTCAGAGAGATTCCCAATTGTTTGCTCATCACAGAAAAAAAGCGGACAAACACTCACGTCTTTGAGACCCTCACATCGTGCATGCGCTTGTCCCACTCTGGAGTGGTGATGGGTATACGACTGGGTGTCGGCGTCGTCGCCTACGACAAAGGAACATATTAGCACGTCGTGAAAATTAAAGACGTCGTGCACGTTAACTCACCATGAGGGAAGGAAGCAAAGGAATATACAGATATTTATATTAAAAATATATGTCGGCACGGCGGCATCGCGGCATCGGCTTTTGCCGAATTACACGTGAACCTTGAGATTCAAAGAGTCATAGTGATTGATCGGTGCCGACGTCTGTTGACCCGGTCAGCTGACTCACAGCAGTGCTTTTGTACGGCTGGTACTTTACCTGTCTTAATCGACATCGACGATGGCAGAGAAGAAACCCGTTTTCGATTCTGTTATTTATTGGTTGTCTCCAACGTTCTCTTCGACGCGCAGGACGCATTTAGCACACGTTCTAGACGAGAACGCAGCTCAGAGCGCGCCCGACGCAACGACTGCAACGCATGTGGTCACAAACACACCTAATTTTGAGGGCCACAGCTCAACGTCAGCGGTGGTGGTGACAGATACATGGGTCGTCAAGTCGTTCGAGCACAGTCGCATGCGCGAAACGATGTACTACTCGCCTGATCCTGCCAAGTTGTTCTCCGGGGTGGTCGCGTCCAGCGCAGATGTGCGTCTTCATGTCTATGTTGCACCGATATTACTGACTCAATTATATGTTTTCTATTTCGTTTCTATCAGATTCCGGAATCAGATGTAATCACTATGTCTGCTGGTATTCAGGCTCTTGGTGGCCAGTGGCGGTCGGGCCTTACTGCAGACGTGACACACCTCTTCGCAGTGTCAGAGAATTCGGACAAGTACGCTGCAGCCATGGCTGCTCGCCACGAGACGAGCACTGTAGTGCTTCTTCCACACTGGTTTGACGATACTATTCGCCTGGCTTCACGCTCCCTTCCCACCACTAACTATGAATGGCCAAATCCTCCGCTCTGGCGTAATGACATACAAGAGACCCTGCTTGCCACGGTACAAACCAACGCAGGTGGCGAGTCCGCTCCAAACTCACCTTCTAAGAGGAAATCGAAGAGTGTTGCACCCCTATCTCCTTCAAAACGCGAACTTTTCACCACCGCAATCGCGGACCAGCCATCCCACAAAGTACAGTCGGTGTGGGTTGGGAGACGCGTATATCTAGCCCATGATCTGGATCTCAGTGTTTCGAAGCACAAAGCGTTCGCCGCCTCGATAGAACGCGCAGGAGGCATTATTGTTCCACCCGTTTATACATTATTCAAGAATGATACGCGTTCTGAACAAGCTCAGTCTCGCAAGAAGGTTGATACAGACAATCCAGAGGCCCTTCAGGAGCAACTTGAAGTAGAGAAGGCGGAGATAGATGTCGTAGATGCTTGCGATGTATTCGTCTGCCGATACCGTCGTGGTTGGGCTTACTTGAAAGTTCGTATGATCTTCTAACGGACCGTATCCAATTTCTTATTCATGGTAATACAGGCAGCTCGTGCATCACACTCTGAAGAACGAAGGAATGCTGAATCTGACGCCGCGCCGTCGTCTAAGGGTTTCCCCAAACTTGTCGGCTCTCTGCAATGGTTACTGCACGTGCAAACGACAGGCATCCTGTCTTCGCCGCTCGACCAGCTCCTGCACTATCCTGTTCCAAGTCCCCGTCGTTCGATCGGAGGGTTCAAGGGTGTTGTGAGTAACATGTCGGACGATATTGGTTCAGTACCTGACACCTTTTCTTAGGAAATCACAATTTCCAATTACACTGGGGAAGCGAGAGACTACGTCAAGCGTCTGCTCACTCTCCTTGGCGTGACCTTCACCCCCACAATGCGTTCAGGCACCCATGTGCTCGTTGCCGCCAGGTGGGGTTATTTCTCAGCTTTTTTTAGTAGGCAGTACATTGAAGGGAGTCCAGTGAGCAGGGCCAGAAAGTACACAAGGCAAGGATGTGGAACATTGCTGTGGTGAACCACCTTTGGCTGGAAGACTGTTTTGTCCGTTGGGAACGCATGGAGACGGGATTGACAAGGTGAGTGTGTGCGCCATAGACTGTTTTGAGACTTGACAGACGGCAATCTAGATATACACATTTTCCCGAGGGCCTCAATTTTTCGCACCAGCTTGGCGATCGCGGTCTTGGTCAGCGTGTTGAGGAAAATCTCGCTCTTGATGGAATCGAGAAGGTATTTTTAGAATTTTGTTGTTCGTACTTTCCATGTAGCGCTAATATACAACTTGGCAGGAAGCAGAAGAGGAAGATGCAAGGCGGCGGGAGATTGTAGCCAAGGCTGTGTCGTCGACGTCACGTCCATCCTCTATAGCCAGGGCGTCGTCGACCACACTGAGACCGTCCAAACCTGCCTCCGTAGTATCAGCACCGCCTTCGCGAAAGGCGTCAGGGCAGATTTTCACTCAGAACAGTGCTGCTGAGGTCAACACTATGGTTTCCGTTGACCAGGGCCACCATGTAAATCGTGGTGATGAACTCATGGACGTCGACGACGACGACACCGAGAAAGTTGACACGACGCATATTCTAGAGGAATCGGAAGTCAATCTGCCACGTGTGCGCAAGGCCGTTGGAGGAAAAGCCAAGTCAAGTCGCGAAGACGGCCCTTCGTTCGATTCCGAGTCAGAACGCGAAAACACCCCTTCGCCGACTGTGCCGCGCAAACGTTCGGCGCGCGGTATGGAAGTTGTTCTGACCAAGAGCATCTTGAAGAATGGAAATGGGCAGTCGTTCTCGCCAGGCAGGAAACGGAAGGCCTCGCCTACTGACAGTGATCCGGACGACCCGGTTTTGCCTGTTTCTGCTAGTAGGACAAGAGATGCTTTTACCGCGAAGAAGGCAGGCAGTCGAACACCATCTTCCTTACACGATACCGATGACGATAGCGTTCCTGAACAGGCGGACAGAGAAAGACCTTCCACTCGTGCGGCCAGAGGGAAGGTTTCCGGGGAAAATGGCGCATCTCAAGCGGCTATGAAGCCTAACTCCGTTAAAACCCCTGTCAAGGCTCAACCTTCCAAGACAACCGCGAGGCCGAGCTCGTCCAAAGCGCCCACCAACGTAGCATCATCCAAGAAGACTGGATATGTCGATTCCGATTCTGACATCGAGGTTTACTCTGTGCCGTCCCAGTTACCTTCTGACGAGGACGACTTTCCGGATGTACTCGAGATCAAAGTCGGTCCTCCGCGCAAAGGACGCAAGCAGGAGGGTACGACGTCTACGTCCAAGGCCCGTTCTAGCAAGACCGACAAGGACACGGCGTTGAAAAGTACAAGGACACGGGGCAGGCGCAAGGCTGAAGAGAGCGACAGTGACGTCCAGGAAGTTGTTGAGAAACCCTCAAGGGCGGGCATCAGCGGTAAGCAGAACGGCAAGGTAGCGGAAGAGAAGAACTCGAAGACTCGTGGGAAGAGGAAGGCCCGGGAAAGCGGTGACGATGGCGAGGTGGAGGAAGTGCAAGAGATGGCCCCGCCGTTGAAAAGGACCAGGTCGGAAAAGAAAGCCGAGCAGCAGACCAAAGTTTCATCAAGCACGAAGCTCAAGGAGGAAAGCATGAAGCTGGCGTCACCTCAGGCGTCTGCTTCGTCTTCGGCGATGCAGGTGGATGATGCCAAGTCTGCACCTTCAGACGGAGGTACACCTATCACCGCACGATCCCGCCGCCCAGCTGCGACAAGGGCGTCCGCTGCACTGCATGATGTGTTGATGCCTGACTTAATGCGTTACGAGTCGGAGAAGAAGCGTGGAAAGAGCGGTCCGGCGCCGAAAGACTGGGAGTTACTTGACAGCGATCCGGGGAAATCTAAGAAGCGCAAGGCCGCCAAGGATGAGGCTGAGGGCAGCCGCAAGACAACGAAGGTTGAGGAAACAACGGAGCCCGTGAATTCGAAGCGTAGAGGAAAGCAACGCACAGGGTCTGTAAAGGGTTCAGGGAGGAGCAGGCAGTCAATTGCAACTTCGGGGTATGTCATCCTTTCGATGCTGTGGGACCTGTTCTAAAAATTTCGTAGGCTCAATGGTTTCCAAAGTGACATGCAGACAGCCTCAGCTCCGAAGGGCAAAGCGCCTCGGATGATGTCAACAGGCGTGGAAATTTCCGAGAATATTGTCAAAGTATGTCTTTCCTCTAATTCGCCTTTTCCCCTATCATATTTACACCTCCTGAACGTAGGCCATGTCCAAACTTGGGATGCGCTTGACAAATAAAGCGAACGAATGCACCCATCTTCTCGCTCCACGCATTATGCGTACTGAGAAATTCCTTCTCTGCATGGCCTTCGCGCCGCACGTCCTGAAGCCAGAATGGGCTATTGATTCAGCGGAGGCAGGATACTTCCTTCCCGAGGCCGATTACGTGCTTAAGGACGAGGACGGCGAGCGCAAGCTGCGGTTCCCGGAGGGCGGTCTCGCGGCAGCGCTCGTGCGTGCCAAGGCCCACGACCGCACGCTCTTCATGGGGCACACGTTCTTCATCACGCCGGGCGTGAAGTCCCTCAACCTCCTCCGGGACCTGGTGCTTTACAACGGTGGCAAGTCAACGACGCGCACACCGAGCACACGCGCCCTCGAGCAGCGCGACTCTCGCCACCTCGTCAGCTGCAAGGAGGACGAGGCGACGTGGAAGTCGGTAGTGGCGGAGCACCCTGTGTACAATGCTGAACTCCTGCTCACCTCAGTGCTCACGCAGCGGCTGGACTTGGACGATGAGAATTGCAGATTAACTTTGCAGTCGTGACTGACTTGAGATTTCTACGCCAACTTATGTATTTTTTTGCCAGTGATTTTGTTGTGTGTAGTCTTGGTTATGGGTTATATCGGGTTCTCACTTAGCCCGATGTATGTGTATTCATTCGGCTTCAATACTGTTGAAATTAAAGCGCATGTATCCTGATGAACATCTAAAATGGAACGACTTTCTTCCTTTTTCGTCTGCTCACAGGAGACTAATGAACATCTCTCTCTGTCAAGATCTTTAGAGGACTAGCACAATTTTTATTTCCCATCCACTGGATGATGGGGTTCATCGCATCCTCAGAGATCTGAGACCTCAGGCCAGAATTCGTCGTGAATGAAACCCAGAACTGGTACGTAATTGCAGTACGAAGTCTCTGCGCAACGTTCCCAAACAATTTACATTCCCTAATTCAGTAATATGCGATCAAACAAGCTACCCACGTAATCACACAGTGCCAATGGTACAAAAACATTTCCTGGTACAAACATCATCACAACTAAGCGGGTCTTTTCTCGTCCTTCACTGCTTCAAAGCAGGAGTATCACGATGGATTATAGCCATCGCATCTGAACCATAGCGGGTGCCCGGAATATCAGCAGTTTCAGCAATGGCGCGGATTTCAGCCACTTCTTCGGGGCTCAGTTGCACATTCGCGGCTCCCATATTCTCCTTGAGATACTGTACATAAAGTAGCGTTCATCAGTATGGATCTCGGCGTCGATAGCTGTACATGTGCACACACCTTAATCCGCTTCGTGCCAGGAATGGTAACGAAATCCTCGCCCTGCGCTAAAATCCATGCGAGCGTGACTTGACCTGCCGTCGCATTATGCTTCTTCCCGATCTCCTCCAGACGTGCGACGACGTTCAAGATCTTAGGAAAGTTCTCCCTGGAGTACCTGAGCACGCTTTCAGGTAAGCCATCCAGTGCTCAAAGGTGAATTATGACGTACTTAGGGATAGTCCTACGAAAATCGTTAGGCTCGAAGTCGTCCGGTGATTTCTAGAAGCAGGTCGGTTGTGATTGCCAACTGCGAGGAAAAAAACCACGTACATATTGGCCTGTGAGCAGACCACGCCCAAGCGGTGAATACGCGACTACGGTGATACCGAGCTCACGCGCCGTTTTCAAAAGAGCGACCTTGGGATCCTCAATGTCCAGCACGAAGGGACTGTATTCAACTTGCAAGGCAGCAATGGGATGAACAGCGTGCGCGCGGCGGAGATCTAAGCATTGTTACGTCATTTCGACAGTAGAATGGAAGTAAAACACACGCTTACCGTTGGCTGATACCTCCGACAGGCCAAGGTACTTGACCTTGCCCTCTCTAGAAATATTGAGCCTCTGTCGACACCAAGAATTGAAGCTGATTCTTACTTGACCAGCTCGGCCATCGCACCGACCGATAACTGAAGAAATCTAAGTGACGTGCATTTAACAGATGCACGTACTGATGATGCCCACCTCAATTGGAACTTTGGGGTCAGGACTGCCGAGGGATGTTGTCAATCGATTACGTCTGTATAACTGTTGTACGAAGACAACGCACCGGTGCTGGTAATACAAATCTATGTAGTCCACGCCCAAACGCTCAAGAGATTTTGCACAGCATTCTTTGACATACTCAGGATCGGCGCGCGAACCGGCAGGAAAGATGACCCCAAACTTGGAAGTGAGGAAGATCTCCTCGCGTTTCCCGGTACGCTTGAACCTGGTCGTGAGTGAGTACTACAGGCAAACAGCATCATGGGATACCCGTCGATGCATGCACAAACGCACCATTTGCCGATGAGCACCTCTGAATCACCGTAGATGTTAGCGGAGTCCCAGTGCACACATCCCTCCGCATACGCGGCATCGAGAACCTGCGGAATAACACTCAGAAGGATAAATCCTAAACGACGGCAACGCGCGCACCTTCAGACGCTCTTCATCGGAGCCAACTGCACCGTAGAAGGCACTAATACCCATAGCACCAAAGCCAATGGGCGGCACAGTCGCATTGCCGATCTTTCTGGGAGCAAGCGGCATTTTCGTTTCCAACTGAACTTGTCTGCGATTCGACACGATAGCTATTGAAGGTGAAAGTAAGAGCCAAGAGGGATGAGAGTACACGACACCCTTCTTAGTTATAAAGCGAATTGTCTAGGTATGACGACAACCACCAACCGCAGGAGATAGCTCATAGCGAGTCCAGCTGACCAACCACTGTCCGAGCTCGTCCGGACAGTCCTTCAGTCGAGGCTCGGACGTGTAAGTACAGTAAAAGGTGAATGCAACAGAATTCACCCCAACATCGGTCGCTGAAGCACAAATTGACCGTTTTGCATGATGCACGAATACTCTCACAGAGTACATGCGCGTACAACACATATGTAGTGGTCAAAGTCGCAAGCTATACGAATGCATTGACAATGTATTCACGAAGCCCCTGGGCCATCGAAGTCCAGGTTAGGTCCACAAATCGATGGTGATGGTGTTGTTGAAATCCTCACAGCATGCATTTTGAGAGAAAATATGTTTCTTTCTTATTTGTCCATAAAGTAGGGATGGATTTTGTCACGATATTTCCAAATTTCACCAATTTTTTATCATATTAAACAGATAATCGAAAAAGAAAAAGGGGTGAATATTTTAAAGAAACATCCTCTTTATTTTTATCATACTTCTTCCCCAAACATTGCATGTTGTGGCAGTAAAAGGGGGCAGAAGATTCAAGACGCTTCCACGTGACCGCGATCACTACTAACGTCGATCAGACATAAATGGAACTACGTTTACTCGATTTGGCAGTATAACAAAGAGCGGTTTCCTTGGAACTATCGACTCAATACTGGTCTTGCGATCTCGATTTCGACATTCGTCTCTTTCAACAGCAGAAACGTCTATCATGCCTCCAAAGGTCTTCAGGCGCGCGGCGCATCGTCAGGTGGTCTGGATTTGGCTAACTAGTTTTCTCTCCAGCGTACTCGCCAAGCTAAGACTGAACGTGAACTCGGGCCCTTGACGCATGCAACGCGAAGCTCTAGTCGCGCAACAGCCACTGTAGTGCCCGAAAGCGCATCGACAACCAACACTGCGAGCGCTACCATCAAGCCACAGCGCACCACGAGAGCCAAACCCACGTTAGTCAATGCTACACGGCCCATTCTTTGATGTCGGCTGACACCTTTCACAGCTCCAAGGTTGTTGCTGAAGAGACTGATGATGAAGAGGTACAAACCTTCCTGACTTACTCAAAGGCTCGACTGACGTTGCATAGCCGCCCAAGAAGAGAGCCAAGTCTTCAACAACTTCGACCAAGGCCAAGAAAACAATAGCTACTGCGACCAAGAAGACTAACAAGTATGCAATTGTATCTTTTCTCGTTGTCGATCTAGGATCCTTACTGTTCTTATTCTCCTGGTCCGTGCAACAATTTACTCGACACGTTCATTTGCCGGTGCCGCGATCCGCAGTGCATCAGAGGTGAGATCGTCACGCGACTCGGAATGGTGTCACTGACCGGCGACTTGTCACTCACTTCAGGCTGTGGTGAACGGGTGAGCGTCTTTTCCTCACCCCCTTATCATGCGTTTCTCATCGTGGACGCCATGTTTCTCGAACAGCGACCACAACCCCTCCTTCGAAGACAGACCTATCAAGCCCAAGAAGGCTACGGCGAAGGTAGGTGTTGCTTGTGCTCGAACGCGACGTGGACTGAGCCAAATTACACACTATAGAACGCGCCTGCATCCAAATCAAAGACGCCTGCAGAAACATATACTCATGCACGCGCACTGGAGCTGTTCAGTAACTATGCTGATAGCGACGATCCAGACGTGATTGGTCCTGAAGGTTGCGAGAGGTTGTTTACCGATGCGAACATATCGCTGGAGGGTGCAATGCCACTGTTACTAGCATGGCAGTTCGGTGCCAAGGAAATGGCGAAGTTTACCAAGGATGAGTGGGTAGCAGGGACGTCCATACTGAAGTGCGTACATCCTCCTTTCTTGTGCCAAGACTAGCAATTTAGCCCACTATCTACAGAATCTCATCCCTTGCTGCATTGAACACGATCTTGAAGGATCTGGATGGCCTTTTGATACGTGGCCGGCGACCTCCCGTCAAAGTGTCTACCAAGGGCGCGCCCTACGATACCACATTGTACCTGAGCTATGCGAGTAATGTGAAAGATTCGTTCCGGAAGTTCTACACGTTCTGTTTTGCGCTGGTCAAGCCCGAGTGCGTCGTATGTTCTTTTGTGCTGCGTGTTTGTGCCTTATTTTGATCCATAGACAGTCTCGGAACATTGACATGGAGGTCTGTCGCCATATGCACCAGGTGGAATGTGTTGCGTTACTCAAGGTCTTTCGCAGACTTCCCTCGCATTGTGGTCGGTCCTGCTCGTACCGAAGTATCCGCTGATGCAGGAGATCGTGGATTTCATCAACGTAAGAGGTCATTCTCGATATAGACTGTGTGTGATGACTTGAATACCCTCATGTAGAAAAACATCTCGACTTACCGGGCGACTACGAAGGATCTATGGCAAATGGTGTTACATCATTCTGGCTTCTGCGTCTTAGCGTTTTCTCATTAAATTTTTTCTAGATGCTGGCTTTCTGCGACACTGTTGACCCGTCGTTCAAGGATTACGATGCGGACGCGGTACGTTGTTCGATTTTATTTCCGGTATCCTCCTGTTGCTGACCTTTTCACCAGGCATGGCCTACTTTGCTTGACAGTTTCGTGGCGTCCAAGCAGTATGTGGCCTAAACTACCTTGTCAATACCCCGATGAAAGTGTATGCATAAGCCCTAATCGACATCAAGTATATATCCTCGTCGTTCTTCATTTTTTCTGGTATATGTCCTGTACATCTCTGCATGAGTATCTTTTTCTTCCCAGTTATGGTAATGCCTTGTTATTCAATCGTTAATTGTGTTTGTCGTTGTTCTATACATTGCGCAACGATCGCGTGAAATGATGTTTTGATAAGTAAGCCCGGGCAATTATCAGGGTGCAATAGGGGTATTACTTACAGCCGCTTGCATACATTATGTTGTTGTTCGCAGTTGGGGCTCTGGTCTTCTGCTGGTTCGATAGTTTGAGGGAAAATGCAGTCTCTTGCTCGATGTGTCTTTGTGCGACGGTTCGCGACGCGTCCCCTGCCGCCGTTCCCGAGCGCACCAAAAGAGCCCTCCATCTTCCGTAGATACAATCCATGGTCGAATCACTTTCGGGCTTCCTTCCGCACACGAGTCTCGCTGCAGGCCGTTGTGTACGCTGCGATCATTGCTGCAGCGTCGAGCAAGTTTGACGAGTTCTTCTTCGTGCGTACGATGGCAGTGTACTTGAGGGTGCAGCTCACGCGTGTTGTTCTTCGGTAGCCGAAGGAGAAGGAGAAAGACGCTGTACCGAAGTACGGAGACCGCGACGCAGTGCGCAGGGTAATTGTCGAACTGCGATATGCGCTCCCCGGGGAGAACCGCGTGCTCACCGACCCCGCCGTCCTGAAGTCTTATGGCTCGTCAGACAACTCTTACCACCCGTCTTCCCCGCATTCCGTTGTGGTGCGTATTCGCCTACACGTGTCTCATGCTCAGCGTGTTATATTTTGTTCACGCTCCTGTCAGGTCCGTCCTACATCAACAGAAGACGTCGTCCGAATCGTCGAAATATCGCGGCAGTATCGCGTGCCCATCGTCCCATACAGCGGCGCGACCAGTCTCGAGGGGCACTTCTCCGGCGTGAGTTGCATTGTCCTCGTTCCTCATTTCTATTGCTTCACGTTCGCGACGCCCATAGCTCCCAGAGGGAAGCATATGTCTCGACATGTCGCGCATGAACAAGATCATACACATTAACGGTAACATTGCTGCCCGCTTCATCTCAAGTTCAAGCGTCACTCAGTCTTGTTCTCTTTCTCCTCGAATAGAGGCCGACGCGGATATGGTCGTCCAACCTGGCGTGCGGTGGGAGGACATCAATGACACGTTGATGTCAAAAGGCATGGCGCTGTTCTTCCCGGTAGGTTTTGGTATTTTTTGTTTTTATTTTGTGTTTGTCAACATATGGATAGCTTGACCCTGGCCCAGGCGCGACTATCGGTGGTATGATTGGCACAGGATGCAGTGGGAGTGAGCATTATTCTTGTTGTTTAGTAGCATGTAGTTGCATATTCTGACACATCATCATGTCCAGCAAATGCTGTCCGTTACGGCACAGCGAAAGGAGAATGGTTCTTAAATTTGGTGCGTGTTCTCTCTTGTTCCTTGCTTCGCAGGCGTCACAGGCTCACTCGCAGACTGTTGTCCTTCCCAACGGCGAAGTCATTAAGACACGCCGTCGCGCACGGAAATCTGCTGCTGGCTTCGACGTGACGAAGCTGTTTGTTGGTGCTGAGGGCACGCTTGGCATCGTCACCGAAGGTACGGACTAATATATTGGCTAGTAGCATCCATTATCAATTTATTTAAATTTAGCTACGCTGAGGCTCGCACCACGTCTCCCGACGAAAGTCGCAATGGCGCAGTTCCCCGACGTTGGCCATGCTGTTGATGCGGTTCAAGAAATACTGAGCAGCACATATGGGGCGCACATGCGTAAGTGTACGCCCTTTCTGCACGCGGCGTATCGATCTCCTGACCCGAGCTTACAGAGTGTGTGGAGCTCCTCGATGACAACAGTCAGTATTTCTGCCCTGACCTGTGGCTAGGCGTTGACAATCTTCGTGCACCTCTACAATCGCTATGTATCCAGTGATGCAGGCCATCAACGCTGCTGGGCTCGTCGAACGGCCGTACCCCGTATCCGACACGCTCTTCTTCAAGATCCAGGGCGACGACAATGCGATTGCCGCCGCGTCGAAAACGGTGCAGGCCATCGTCAAGAAGCACGGGAGCACCAGGTTTGAGTTCGCGAAGACGGACGCCGAAGGCGAGAATCTCTGGCAGAACCGCAAGTACGCGCTCATGTCGACGATTGCGTGGGAGCCCGGCGCGCGGTGCTGGACCACGGATGTTTGGTGCGTGTAGCTTTGCGTCTTGATTTGCCTTTGTGATAGGTGACATGTGGGTGATCGCGTGTTTTTCTTTTCAATTCCTTTATCCTGCCTTATGTTGCCGCCGTCGCCGCCGCCCACTTCCTGTATAACCTGTCTGTCCTCTATATGCAGTGTACCGGTGTCGCGCCTGCCTGAGCTGGTGCACGAGACGAAGAAGGATATGGAAGAGGTCGGCATACGGAGCACGATCGTCGGGCACGTAGGCGACGGCAATTTCCACGCGCTCATGCTCTTCAAAGACGACAAGGAGCTCCAAACGGTGAGCGATGCGGTGCACCGGCTTGTGCATCGTGCGATCGCGCTGGATGGTACCTGTACGCGTTCTCGCACTAGCACGGTTTTTTGCATTGGTGTAGCTGATCGACGTTACCGCAGGTACCGGCGAACACGGGGTCGGCATTGGTAAGAAAGAGTACCTCACGAGCGAGCTGGGCGAGGGCACCGTCGCGCTGATGCATTCGATAAAAAAGACGGTCGATCCGTATAATCTTATGAATCCTGGAAAGGCGAGTATATTTTTCTCTTGTGCGCGTATCTCAAGCTTGAGTTTACTGCAGCTTTACCCGGATGAGAAAAGCCATTGACGACGGCGAGGATGCCGTCTGCAGTGCCTGCCACGCGATTATAGAATAAGAACATGGACAATCTCTTCTGGTGCAATTTTCAGAGTACTATCTACACGGTGCAATCTATTAGAGATTTTCCATATACATTTGCAAGCCAAGTGCGGAACGGAATATGTCTACTTTGTAAATGTTTCATCTGTTGTGTCCCGACATGCAAGACAACAACCGACGCGTCAGTTGTGGCGGGGCAGCCACACTTTGGTCTGCACCACAACCTACTTGCCTGTCAACGCGCGCTGGCGCCGACACGCACATTCCGCTAAGCCCGCAAACCACGCCTTGCGCACAACTACGAAACCGCCCAGAAGATCTCCAGCCGAGCGCGAAACACTAGAGTCGCCCTGCCTGTCGTGAACAAAGTAGCGTCTCTACACTCCACCAACAACTATCTCGCGCCATGTTGTACAGACTCACAAACACACTCGCCCATGAGCTGGTCGCCAAACCGAGCGTGCGCGCGAGACGCAGCCGCAATGTCATCGTCTTTGCGGGCCTGGGACTCGGTGTCTTCGTCGTTCTCCTGCTCGCTGAGGTCTTCGTCACAATAGCGCGCCACTATCCCCACCACACCAAAGGCTATATTCTGCACAATCCACTCTATGACAATGCGTGCTATGATACCCACAGTGGGGACTACAATGTGCACAATGACGACTACGCACATACGAATATAGACGGTTTGCCGCCGCCGGAGCCGACGGCGATCGGCGGGCGTTGGCAGGCAGTGCGCCATGAGCTAAACTTGCCACACGTCCCCGACACGCTTGCGACATCGACGTCGGCGGTATCAGACACGTCGGGCGACCGAGAAATGGACGTCGACACAACTAAAGTACAACAACCACTTCAACGACCTGCTTTCAAGGCTACATCTGTGCTGCCCACACCACCGCTATTCTTTGCCAGTGATTCCCTGCGCCAACCAAGCATTTCAATCAGAGAGCTCCTCACATCACTTTACGCGACTGCCGTACGAGAAAAGACTTCAACTCACGAACGTAAAGCAAGTAGAGCAAAGGCTAAGCGCTAGGTAACAACCATAAAGGATCGCCAGATGTCAAGAAAACTTTCCTGGTCAGCACACGCCCATATAACTGGAACCGCAGCCTCAACAGACACAATCACACGAAGACAGGAACACAGGGATGTATTACAAAAGAGATACATACATAACAATATCGATAATAGATTGCAGCGACGCGTTGACAACACATATCAACGGGCGATACCTGCAAAGATGGGTCAGTATGGAGCATTTCAAAATACGATTGCAATGCGCCATAAGAGATCAGACATCCAAGGAAGGTTTGATACCCGCATCGCGCCGACCCCCGCTTCCCACCCAGCGCACCCGAAGGCGGCCCACACAAGGCTAATGCGAAAGGGTTCTGCACAGCACAAGGGGGAATGTAGATGTTCAGCATTGGGGGAGTACTCCGAAAGAGGGCGCTAGAGTGGAAACTGCGAATGTATGGAAGCTTCATCATGAAGGGCGCACCACAATCGACAGACTGAGAACAATCCGCGATGACACTCGCCTTGAAAACAAACAGAAGATGATTGTCGTTTGCCAAGTAGCCGCAACTGAAGAGAGTATTAGCTTGAGAAGCAAGAGCATCGACTATAAGAAGGATCAGACGAAATGGCACTGGCAAGTACACTACGCGCCCGCAGACGCAAGTTTGTTGCGAACAAACTAGCTCTGTTCCTCGGCATGGTCGTATAAGACGGGGAAGAGAATAAAGTCATCATGAAAAAGTCCAAGGAACTGGGTACTCACCTCATCGTGGAAGGAACATGGAAGCAAGAAAGGACGAGGGAAACCAAAAATTTATAGTCGACGCGTTGTTTGCACGTGCTTGGCTCGATCATTATCTTATGTAGACGTCACGTGGATAACCTCTGAGCGGAGCATGTCCTTGGCTTGAACTCAGAACTTGAACAGGAAGTTGAGGTTTATTTGTTTGCGTATGCTTTCAAAGTGCAAAACTTGTTATAAACGCAGTCCCTGCTTTTTGACGTCCTCTCGGCTATCGACATCATTTTCTTCGCGGATCTCATTACGGGCTGGAACGTCGACGAATTCAGTCATTTCCGGTCCCGCCTGGGACTTACCTGGCTCGCTCGATCCCTGCACGGCATCTCATTTGCTGCGCTCGACGACGAACATCCATGAAGTAGTGTTTCTACACTTCGTATAATATGGCTGTGGATTCCGAGTTCATTGTTGACTTCATCTCCAGTTCCTCCGACTTGTATTCGCCAGGCGTGTTCTGTTCACTCCAACTGAATCTGGCGCGGCTTAATTACTTTTTAGGCTATTAGTTTTTCAGCAGGTCAACCGAATATTTATAGACGAGCTTCAACAAGCAGGTCGAGATTTTCTCGGGAAGCAGAAGGATGTGGGGGAAGTGCAACAAGTGCTCGAGTACCTCATTTCGACGAGCCATGCACACATGCCCTCTGCGGGAAATTTGGCGGGAGACTGGTGTCGACTTCATACAGATGCCTGTATCGTGAGGGCGCTCACAGAGTCGAAACCTTTGTTAGCTGTCAAGTATCTCGACACGGCCATCGTCATCTCTGGAGCAGCAGGGCAAGAACGCATTGATTTGATCCTCGATCTCATTGAGCGTTCTCAGTCTCAATGTGGTTCTGTGTGTTTTCCTGTCTACGAAAACCAGCCTTTGTCCCCTTTTCCAGATGAACCGATCGCGAAGGTCGTCATGGCCGGACGGCCAATTCCTGTGTTACCCCGACCACCTTCTCTAGAGCTATTTCGCAGAATACGTCACAGGCCATTCATAATGCGAGGCTATGCGCGAGACTGGCCGTGCTTAACCGACCACCCTTGGGCCTCCTTCCACTATCTTCGCACTGTCGGTGGTCCTGGACGCATCGTCCCTGTGGAAATTGGCAAAGATTACCGTACGGAGGACTGGACGCAGACGCTTATGTCTTGGGACGAATTTATATCAGCCCTTGATTTTCCTGATCAGCCCAGCACGCGCGCGATGCCCGGTGCCCTCTATCTAGCACAGCACGATATTTTCATGCAGTTCCCCAAGTTGCGCGCAGACCTCATTGTTCCGGACTTGGTATATTCTTGCCCAGAGCCAACTGACGATTTTCCGCACTATACGCCTCCTGGAAACGAGGAGCAGCTAGTTATCAACGGCTGGCTCGGTCCCCGTGGTATGACGTCTCCAGCACACACGGTACGTCCGGCGTGGACCCGTAAATGTGCCTAGCTGACTTGAGCGTTGCTAGGATGCCTTCTTCAATGTCTACGGTACGATAATGTCGCGTGTGGGGGAAGTTTCAGCGGTGCTCATTATTTTCACAGTGCAAGCCGTCGGAAAGAAGACCATATGGCTGGCCCACCCCTCATTGACTCCATACATGTACCCTTATCCCGCGCGCACTTCCAATATGGATGATTCCGTGTCCCGAGTTCCTGCCGCTAACACGACGAGCCCATCGATGAGCAACACGACGCGAGTCGATGTATTCGCTGAATCGTCGGACGAACAGCAACAGTTCCCCGAGTTTCTGGAGAAGGTGGTTCCAGATGCTATGACGGCGATTCTTGAAGCAGGGGATGCGCTGTTTTTTCCTCCTGGCTGGTGGCACGCAATGCGTAGCGAGACGACGAGCTTCTCCATTTCAATGTGGTTCTGATAATCGATGTAATGTTATTGTAAGTCCTCTGATGCAAGAGCGAACCTGTACTGCTGCAGTGTAAAATGTAATAATGAGTAATGGATTGCTGTGCCCACTACACAGGTGTGCTGACGCATAATGAAAAGCATTTTTTGCTGGCAAATCGTCGGCACTGGAGCGCCAGCCGAGGCGAGGCTCTGCCCAATATTGATTGGCAAATACGCATAGCCGATTGCAGAGATTGGAAGGCGTGACATCAAGCGCTTGACTTACTACTTCATGTTCAACAGCGATATCGCCTTCATGTCCCATTGAAGTTCCCTGCTCTCCCTGGTTATCTGGCTGGGTTTCACGATCTACTAATTCTTGGGATTATCTGCTTCAATGTCCGACGTCGAGCGTCCCAGGGTTGCGCGTGTGTCCTCACCGTCTTTCTCAGGCGTGTCGACCTCCTCGAGACGTCGGCCGCGCATTCCCCACGCGTTGTCGCAGACCCATGTCGCTGAGGCTCTCTCGCGATCCACGGACAAGGGCTTGACGCTCGTGTTCTCGAAGCTATATGTCACAGAGGTATCTGACGGCGCGGTTGAAGACTTGGCCTCGCGCGGCAAGGATGATGGGCGACCGGTTGAACGGTGAGGCGTTCGCAATAAAATGCACTGGTCGGACGACATGCCTCATGCACGTTGCAGAATGTCGTTGGCGAGCAATCATATTAGCACACTGCCCATGGACTTCGCACTACTCAGCCGCCTGCGGTACCTAAATCTGAAGAGTAACGCGCTGACGGAGTTCCCTCAAGTCGTACGTCCGTCCATTGTCAAGCCTACGTTCTCATCCTTCACTGTGCTCAGCTGACACTAATGCCCTCGCTGGAAATTCTTGACGTCGGTCACAACAAAATCCGGCGTATGCCTGCTGACCCTGGTGACCTGGTCAACCTTCGAGTAAGTCGGCAAGCACCGATTTGCCCCCGCATACTGAATATATGTCGCGGACAGGTGCTCTGTCTGTCGAAGAACAAGGTCACGAAGATACCGGCGTACATCACTAGATTCCAGGCACTCCGTCATCTTCAGGTCGACCGCAATCCCATAGAATGGCCGCCCAAGTTCGTTATGGAACCCATTGTCAAACCAGAAACGGAGGAAGCTATGGTGGACTGGATACGCTCGATACAGAAGTGGATTAGAGCGGATTTGCCACGTAAGCTGACGCCCGAGTCCAGTGTGTGAGTTGCACTGCAAGTAGTATCGTCTCTTGTTGCTCACGCGACGACCAGTGACGATTCGTTTGGTCCTTGGTCGCGTCTCCCCGCCAACGATCACGAGTTGGAAGCCGGTGTCACCCCCCATGCCCGGTCATTTTCCATTGAATCGGCCTCGTCGTATGCGGAATCGTTTCAGGAAGTGACACGGCCACCTTCGGAACGTCCTCCTCCATTGCATCTCGGCATACTCCAATCTTACACTGAGGAACTGTCACCGACGCGGTCCTACGAGAGCTATCTCCCTAGTCCGGCTGACTCCATTTCGTTCTTTGAAGAGGAGGATGATCCCGAGCATCAGCATGTCCGCCACGCATCATATGCACCATCCGGCTCAGGTGGTACACTGAAGGATTCCACATTGTCTGGAAAGAAAAGCATGCCAGACCTCCGGACAGCTAGGCTAGACTTCACGAAGAAGACGCCGACAGGATCGACTCAGTCCCTTCAACCGACGCAACAGGACTACGTCTCTTCGCGAGCAAGTCCAAGCACCTCCAGGCAAGATTCAGGCTCATCTTCCAGTTCTAGAGGAATCACAAGAGCCCGTGGACATGTCTCTCCAACGCCGCCTGTTCCGGCCTTCAAGGATGCACCGTCAACCATGGCCTTTGAGCGGAACTCATACTTCCGCAGAATATCCAACTTTGATCTGCTCAGCTCTGTGACATCCATTTCACAGCCGATGCTTGCACTGATTGACTGTGCGCGAAGCATACTCTTCGCTGTCGTGCAGATTCACCTGGCGCTGGAACGATACACCATTCATCCAATAGACGAGCGCTTGGCTTCCCTCTTGCGCAAGGTCGCGGAACCTGCTCAATCGGACATGATGAACCTTCTCTGTGCCCTCGACCAGTTCGATGCGATGAGCAGGAAGGGAAATCCTCCTGCCGCCGTGTGCCGCAGCGTTGTCGAGAGCTGCAGACATACCGTTGCTGCGTTTGGCAAGGTCATCAGCGTGCTGCCGCTTCAACTGAAAGTGATAAATACGGACGACATTCGTTTTTTGCGGTCTATGATCTTGGTGCTGTATGGCGCCGCAGCGGAAATATCCGCCGCTTGGCAAGCTCTGATACCCCAGCTCGACGCCATCCGTCCGTTGCTGTATGCACGGCCATATCCCTCGCCGTCGCCATCACTCTCTCTCATTACAGAGAGCCTACATGAAACAGCGCCAACGCCTGCCTCGGCGCAAGACCTGCCCTTGCATACACCGACCTTGCGGAGTCATTCCAATAATCCTTCGGGGGTTTCTTTACATAGGAATCACACTGCACGTCGACATGCTGGGTCATTCAGTTCGAAAGATGTCGAACTGGGTAAACAGATGCCATCAGTGGATTTGCCACCACCACCCAGGCTACGCTCAGTCAGTCGCCAAGGCACGAGCAACACGAATCGATCGGCGTCCCCGGTCAATGGATACCCTCTGCCGCCGCCCTTTGCACCTGTCTCCGATAGCGCACACATACTACATTCGCGACATGGATCACAAGCTTCCCTGCAGAACTCATCACCCACTTCGTCACCTTCTGTCGCGCAAAAAACGTTCGAACTACCATCTTCCTCTAAGGTGGTGGACCAGGCGGCGATTACGGCAGTTCGGCAAGTTGTCAACGTCGCGCCGGTTGTGTGGGATATGATTCAGGATGTTATGGCCGATGAACTACAGATCATGCCTGATGTTGTGAAGAACTTGGAGACTGGGCGGGCGGTGACGCGGAGATTGCGTGGTCTTGTATTGCAACTTCAAGGTAGTGACCCGTCCGTGGATAGAAAGGCGTTGCGCGAAGATGCGCACCTCTTTCTCAAGGCGAGTTATTCTGATCTGTCAGCTTGCACTAGACCTGAAGTGATGAGTTTATTACAGAGTGTGGTTCAATTGTCCAATTTCGTTAAGACGTATGCCGGTGATAGACCGCAAACATCGAGTCTTCGCTCACAAATGGTTGAATTGACGAACGCAACGACGGACTTTGCCATTCTATTCAAGGTATCCAATTTGTCAAGTGCGCCCTCGCGGCCACAGCTCCTTGAGTCGCCTGTGCAGTCGCCAGCGCTACCTCCCATCGGCGCAGAGCCGCCATTCCTCGGTCTCCCCAGGGATCACCGCCTTGCCCGAAGTTTGTCGCGGAGTCAGAGCATTCACCAGAGATCACCTTCTGCACGGACCGTTCTGGATCCCCCACGAAGTGCGCAGCCTGGGATGCAGTTTCATGTACCGACTCTGCGCCGCACTCGAACGGAAATGTCATGACCTTACTTCGAAGCGCTTTGTGTTGTACATGGTGGTACCGTGTTCCGATGCTACGTTGAGCCAACCGTCGACCTTGGATGCGTGTGTTTCATGCTGGCATGTTGTCGTTATGTCGTTTCCTCACACACATCTCATCTGTTCGTTTCCATGTCGGTATTTCCATCCATGCTTCTCCCTGAAGCACCCCCCATCTTTTTGCTGTGCCTCTTCGAAATTTCCTTTCCCTATCTAACTATTTTTCTCTCAGCCTTCGATCGATTTCGCCTCTTGTTTCGTCTTCTCGGTCTCTGTTTCGGTCTCTCGTCTTCTTTCCTCTTTTTGCATAGCCAGATTTATAATCTATATTGTACTCACATCGCAACGTCGTCATGTCATCACGCATCGTTCCATATATTTTTTCACGCAGGCTGTCCCGTGTATCCGAATACCGTCTGTCCCGTAGTCATACTACCTGGTAACCTGTCCCGTATTCTCATCACCATACACTCAGACATATATAACTCGACCAGCACAGAGCTGCCCTAACGCACTCGCACCGCACCCATCCGTTCATTTGTTCGTAAGTACATAGTAGCCGCCCACAATACATACGTAAGTACCTGCTCTAACTCCCTAGCGCTGTAGTCCTAATACTAACCTTCGCTATCTGTTTGCAGCTGCTGTGCACATACATACGTATTTTGACGTGCATAGAGAATTTTGGCTTCGATGCATCTCTAAAGGTCATAATTATCCAAATGGGTAGAACCTTGAAACTGATTGACTCGGATTGTGTTATGTAGATGTGTGATTGGCTTAATAAAAGTAAAATGATCGCGAAAGACAAAAACAAATGAGTATCTTGAAAAGATGCTGGATGTCTTAAATAATTATATTTTCATTCAAGGAAGGATACATTGCATGTTGTGTCATATTTTCAAGAAGAGTAGCAACTTCCTCATTAGGCTTAACGTGCGCTGTTTTGAGATCGTGTTTGTGTTATTGGAGAAACACCCTAAATTTCAGTCACAATTCCTGTCCTTTTTATTGTTATGCACCCGACGCCTAAAAGCCCAATTGCCCTTCAGTGCATAGAGGGAGGATGCGTGGCAGATAATAAAATGATATTTCTTGAAGCGACCACTTCCATGAGGGGTACAATAGCTTCGGATAACAAAGTCTGAAAATACACCAAGCAGTCTGGTCAATAAAAAGGCGAGTTGAACGAAACTATGTGAATATGCATAACCGGACAAAGATGAAGGTATTACCAATATAAACGAGTACAGCGATGCATGAAAATAAGGCCGACATGGGACATTCCTCAAGGTACACAAATGAATTTCAAACGAGCGAGCAGTATTATCAGGAGTAAATGACCAAAACCAAGATGGATATAAGTATACTGAACAAATGACAACCAATATTTTAGGTAAACTGGACCACAAGAACGGACGTTGCAGAAAAACAGGTTCACGCCTTAACCTTGAGGGCACGGAAAAAGGACGACCAAGCGAATGTCTCCGTGAGGCTCTATCAACCGTTGGATGAGACAAATGGCTAGCGCTCTAGCATACCAAATCCCACAACGCGATGAAGATGACTGTAGCTGCGACCTCGTGAGCCCTTCTGATTACGCCACACGCGACGATCGGTGTCCTTATCGAGCAAATCATTTGCACGAATGCGCGTGGGAAAACACCCCAATGTAAAGCCCAGAGAATGTGTGATCAAGTGGATATAGAGGACGAAAAGACAAAAGAAGCAGCGGAGTGGTAGGGCGTGCAATAGAAAGAGACTCAATTTTACGAGTGAGGAGGACAAGAGGAACTACATACCAGAGAAACGCAAGAGCGATTAATGCATTCTGTGCTGCTCACTCCCATCCTACGCCCACGAAAAACGCCAAGACCCAAGCCAGTGCAATCGCCACAACCGTCTACGTCTTCTGTCGGGCTGATGCATTTGTGGCCTACCTCGAAGTCATTGGCAATGACAAGGCAGACATCGCAAACACGCAGACTTGACGTGTTGCCCTCCTGCGAGAATCGCCGCGATATCAATAGCCGAGGTTGAAACATAATAATTCTGGAGGAACAGGATCTTAGAGGGGAAGGAAGAACCAGGAGAAAGCGAGACGAGATGAGTATATGAGGAGCGTGAACAGGGACCATCCGCGAAAAGAATAGAACAGAGACACCGACTCGATATACATATAAGCTTTTCACGAGCGGTAGGAAAAGAAAATAGTGACAGTATCGTCCAAACCGCTCTTGAGAATAGCACAAACAGACAAAGGACCGAAGGAAGAGCGACGGAGCGAAGGCCCATAACGGCTGAAGACAATCGTGAAGTCGCAAGAGCACACATGAGAGAGACGAAGCAGCCCGACAGGATGGGGCCGTTATGATGGCAGACGAATAAAAGACTGTAAGAATATCCAAAGATCCCGCTAGCGAGAGCTAGCATGGGGAACGACGTCTTAAGACGACAAATAGAGCAAGATGAAACAAAAATAATATAACTTTGTGTGGGTCGATTGGCGGTCAATGAATGAATTCGTGCTGGCAGAGGGCCCGTGCAGCTGAGTCCCTTGACCTCAGCGACCGCATCCTTTGCAAGACTCATGTTTGACCATCCGGACCAAGCACTAGCGACTTCGAAGCGGCGGTGGGCCAACGAAGGACAGAGGTTGCCTAGGAGACGACAGGCGTGAGTCTTGGTGGACGCGGCGTCTGCCATTCTGCCAATTGTCCAAATCGGGGGACCTCAGACGGACGTACGTCATCGCCGCGAGCCGATATGTGACAGGTCACACGGATCACCCGGGACACGTCCGACTCCCGAAACGGACGCAATCTTCGAGATTACGGTGGGGCAAGCCAATGGTACCGGTATGAGGGTCTGGCTCGAGAAACCAAAGCTGTTGACAGAAAAGCACAAACGTCGGAAGGTGAGTAGACGCTCAGAGAAGCAGATGGTGCGCCAGCAAAGGTAAGGGCGTAATCCGCACAGGACTTGCCAAGTACACACGCTCTGGGAACCGTTCTGATGGAGGGCTCACAATCGCCAGCCAAGGTCATGTTTTGCAACTTGTCAACATCAGAAAGCTTTCTGACGTCGACGGTATGCATTTCGGAGGCAGGTGGTGCAACGAACATGGCGTCATGGTAAGAGAGCCTTCGGACGTTCTTAATAACCACAACAAAAAAGTCTTCAGAGAAGAGAAAGACCAGGGTAGGCACAACTATTGAACATTGAGAAGCCGTGATGCGTATACAATGTACATGATTCATTGAAAGCCGGCAAAGCGCTCATTGGTCGACAGACATTTAGACATAATGCGACATAAATTAACAGCGACAGGAAGAGAACCAAAAACCAGACTGGCGGAAATGTGAAGAATGGTGATCAAAAGCTTCAAGCTTCAAGATTCAAGAGGAGAGAATGGAATAGTGTAGAAAGATAAGCTTCCAACATCGCGCGTGGTGGAGGAGAAGAAGAAACGGGGATCGTCACACGTGTGACGAAATCCATCAAAGAAGCTGATGGCGATGTGACGTGACACGTGTAAAATTAGTCACAGGGAAGCGCGTTGCATAAAAGCAACTGGCCCACCACACGACGAAGCCGAATTCCCCCCAAACACGTCTCGGCACATCCCTTAGCCAGCCGGCACGCCGGCACGTCTCTGCCGGTATGACTTCCAGGCACGTATCAAACTCAACATCAACCTCAACATCAACTCAAGAGTTCATCTAGGTTGGACCGCCTGCTCCTGCTGCTGGACACTGGCTCGTCCGCGTCCGTGAAAAATACAGCCGCCAAACAGCTCGCTCAGCTTGCAGCCAAGAGTGTCATCTCCGATGTCAACATACAAGAAAACATCCCCGCAGATCTTACCAATGACACTAAATCCGCACGACAGGAATCTGTCAGGCATGTCGTTCAGGACCCAACAGCCTGGTCCGAACTCATGGCCGTGATAGCACGAGTATGTCATCCATCGCTTGCACTTGCTGAACTTCCTAATTAGGCAACCTCCTTAGATTATTCCCTACCTCCAGTCAAAATCAAGCGACACTAGAAGTACAGCCGCCTCCGCTTTATCTCAAATATTTACTCTCGTACCTCTTTGGCAACCTTGTCACTCTCCTACGCAGAATGGGGCACAGCACTCTGAGGAGTCTATCTCTCCAGACTTCCCTAGCTTCTCCGTTCAAGATCTCCTGTTGCAGGGCAATCTATTGCTATCGTCTACTGGGAAGGAGTTCCTCAAGCCGGCAGGCATACTCTCCAGCGCTGCCGAAGTGAAGCGCGCTCGCAAGGAAGCCATGGGCCGACTCGGCCTTGGGTTTCTCGATGACGTTGCCGACGACATTGACTTGGACAAGGAGTTGGCCGCCGAGGACCAGGATGTCGAGATGGACCCTCCGCCGCGTACGGGCAGCTCCACTGCGTCTGGCGGTTCTCCTATGGATGTCTGTCTACCCGACTCGAAGTCGAGGCTCCAGGTTTCCCGCTCAGCGACACCTCTCACCTCTCCCGCTACCCCGGGCCCGGTCCTTTCAGATGACGTGGATGTCAGTACGTTGTCAGCGCGCGAGCGTAATCGCCTCAAACGCAAACGGAAACCGGGCAACTCTGCCTTCGTCGCCGCTCCGCCCCCGTCCGCGGGTAATAAGGCTACGCCTACAGCTTCGTCTAGCAAGTGAGTCATCTGCTTTTCAGCATGCTTATTTATTGACAACATTTATTTGTTCCAGAGCTAATAGTATTGCAGCCCCGAAGCCTCGTGTTGGCCGCATCGCACCGGACACGACGACCCCCGAGAAAGTGGTTATCGATCCCACAAAAGGTGGCGCGGTCTCACCTAAGACGTTCAAGCAGTCCAAGGCGCTGGATGTGGAGCCCGGTTGTTGGATATGGGACGGCGTTGTGAAGGTCTTCGAAGTAGATCTGTTCAGTCCGGCATGGCAAGTCCGACAGGGCGCTGCCATGGCGTTGCGTGAGCTACTTAAGATTCAGGGAAAATATGGTGGTATGAAGGGTATGTATGGATAGAACTTTCCGTAATTGATCATTTTCATCTACTCAAGCCACTGCAGACCACGCCACGAAACATCGGAACGAATTGGCACATGAGAAATGGTGCAATGATCTCGCTGCCAAGTTTCTTTGTGTCCTCGTCTTAGATCGGTTTGCCGATTTTGTCTCGGATCAGGTAGGTGCCTTCGACAATTTGGTTATCATCAGCGTGACTCACCGCATTTCTTTCTCAGGTCTTTGCTCCCGTGCGAGAGACCGTATCGCAAACGCTCGCGTCTCTGCTTATCCACATGCCACGGCGCTCCGTCGTGCATGTCCACTCCATCCTCCTGCAGATGATCAAGCAAGAGTTTCAGATCCCCGTCCCCAAGCGCCACAAGACCGGCTGTCGCGAGGATGACAGCAAGTACATATGGGAAGTCCGGCACGCAGGACTCCTAGGTATCAAGTATGAGGTCGCCGTACGCAGCGACCTGTTTGCCGTCGTGGCTGATATGGACACTGAAGGAAAGCCAGAAGATGGCGTCAAGCAAGAGACTGTCGAGACCCTCCCCGAGTCGGGCCTAGATATTATGCGTGGTATTGTCGATGCTGCGATTCTAGGGTTAGGCATATGTTCTGTTTCTCTCTCTCTGATGTTTGATTGGAGTTCTTTCTAGGCTTGGTGATAACGACGACGATGTGCGCGCCGTCGCCGCGTCCTGTCTCATACCGGTCGCGGGCCACCTCGTAGAGCGGCTACCAGAAGCACTCGATCGAGTGCTTGTGGTGCTGTGGCACTGTCTGAGCGGTATGAAGGACGATCTTAGCTCCAGTGTTGGCGCGGTCATGGACTTGCTTGGCAAGCTCGTTGCCTACGACAAAGTCATTGATGTTCTTGCCTCGGACTCACTCGCGTAGGCAGCCGTCTATCTCTATTTGCGTTGCTGTCTGACAATGACATACACAGGATGCCACTGACGATGCTCGCACCAACGTTGTTTCCGTTCTTCCGGCACACGATCTCCAACGTCCGCCTTTCGGTCGTGGACACACTACACTCGTTCATGACTGTCGCGTCGCTTCCGCGTGACTGGATATCCACATCCTTCCTGAGCCTTCTGTTCCAGAATCTCATTGTTGAGGAGCGTAATGACGTTCGCGAGGCGAGTCTATCAACCTGGCGCACGGCCCTGTCGATCATCTCGAGTCGCGAAGACTGGATGCAGTCCCTTATTTCGCAGCAAGTGACGCTTGAGTGGTACGAGATGGTCATGACACCTCTTGGCCAGCCCATCAACACAGCCAATTTTTTCCGCCCGTCCATGCGCGGAGACACGGAGCGGCACAATGTGGACAAGAATATGCTCATGCAGGACTTCGCCTTGATCAGCGCGGATGTCACATTAAAAGCTCGTGTTGCAGCTGCCACAGCGCTTGCGCAGCTTATTGCCTTTTGGCCGGTGTCGGTATGTTTTGAAATTGCATTTTAATTATGTTGTACCTATATCCTGAACGTTTTTCATCTTCAGTCTGTTGACGAGATGTTCACGCCATTCCTGGGTCATTACATCGGCTCTGCAAGCATGTTGCAGAAATTCCTTGCCGCAGTCGTTGCGGAAGAATGGGCGCATGAGTACGCGAAGGTTACGCAGGCCGATGCCGTTGAGCTCCTGGACAAATCGCGGCTGGCACGGGATATCAGCGACAGCACGCTCGCATGGTTGCAGAGTCCACCACCCACGGCGTATCACGAGATGGCTTTTAGCCTTGCGCGCATCCACGCCGAATGCGTTGCGCTGCTCAACTCATTCTCGACCATGTGCAAGCTTCCGATGACATCTATCCCGCAGCTCGGCCACGAAATCGATATCGACGGTACAAGGCCAGGTGCATTTTCGATCAGCACCGCCCAGGCAGCTGTCGGGCAGATGTACGGGCAGCTCAAGACGAGTCTTGGCCGCACGAAGAAGCGTGAGCAGGGCATCCTAGATGAGAAGCGCACAGGCGTCTTGTTGAGCATCGAGCGGTATCTTGATACAAAGAATCTTTACGACATTCGTATTGCTGCCTCTTTCGCCGCCGCGTTCGTTGCGTTTAAGAGTACTCCGGACAAGGTCAGTCCGGTAGTCAAGGGTGTTATGAACGGCATCAAGGTATGTTGAACGCCGATTTAAACGGCACTTTTTTCAACTGACCATTACAGAATGAGGACAATGTTGACCTACAAACACGCTCGGCTGTTGCTGTAGCTGCATTTGTCAACTATTGCGCTGAACATAACATCACGCAGCCGCCTGAAAAGATTGTCAAGAATCTCTGCACGTTCATGTGCCAGGACACGCAAGAGACACCAACCTTCGCCTACCACAGGACGCAGCTGGATGGCGTTTTGTCTTTCCGTGCGGTGATGCAGAACAGCAACAACAGCTCGACCTCGACCAAAATCAAGGACAATGATATTCCTCTACCACCTGCTGATGACCCCAAGACACGCATACCTCGTCGGGGAGCAGGCCTTGCGTTTTGGCAACTATCGGCGAAGTTTGGTCCCCGTTTACTCGAAATTGTGCCGAACATGTGGCATTCAGTGGCGGGTGGACTGCTGAGTACGTTCCAAGCAGGCATGTGTTCGCCACCATCCAGGAGGAAATAACCATTAATTGACTTGTCGGACTGCATAGATAATGTGCAAAAGTGCGACAGCCTACTTGAGTCGCAGTTTGGCCAGGATGTCATAGACTCGCTCAGTGTCTTGGAGGCCGTAGTCCCGACTCTCCACGAGGACTTATGGCCGAAGCTCATTGAGCTGTTCCCCAAAATGCATCTCTCTTTACGTAGTCGCTTTGCGATTATCCGACAGCTTACGGCGAATTGTTTTGCAACTATATGCGATGTCATGCCAGCTCAGGCAATGCTCTTCGTCGTGGAGAACGTCATTCCTATGCTCGGTGACCCGTTGTCGCTCCATAATCGGCAAGGTGCTATCGAGCTGATTTATCGTGAGTTTCCATGTATGTTCTCACGTTCAACGTTGATGACGAAGGTCCATAGACATTGTTGGGCGGCTAGATGTCAAGGCGCTGCCCTACGTCTTGTTTATGATCGTCCCTGTTCTTGGGCGCATGAGCGACTCTGACGATGAGGTGCGATCTACAGCCACCAACACATTTGCATCACTGGTTAAGATGGTGCCACTGGAAGTACGTTGTCAATGTGCACTTCGTTTCAAACTTTCTGAAGGGTATCCTAGGCCGGTCTGCCAGATCCGCCTGGCTTCTCGGAAGAGCTGCTTGAGCGTCGTAAAAGCGAGCGGCAGTTCCTGGCACAGTTGCTGGACGGTTCAAAAGTCGAGCCTTACACTATCCCCATCCCCATCAAGGCCGAGCTACGCCCGTACCAGCGGGAAGGTGTTAACTGGTTGGCATTTCTTGCAAAGTATCAGCTCCACGGAATTCTGTGCGACGGTCAGTCTGTATGGACCCTTGTTATTTACTTGATCATTCACATTCTACTTTCAATAGATATGGGCCTTGGCAAGACATTGCAATCCATTTGCATTCTGGCGAGCAAGCACTTCGAGCGCGCTCAGCGGTACAAGGAAACACGATCACCTGATGCTGTTCCCCTTCCTTCTTTGATCGTTTGTCCGCCGACATTGACAGGACATTGGTATTATGAGATTCTCAAGTACGTGGATGGTCTACGACCAGTGCTCTACACTGGTAATTCGCGTGAGCGCACCAAGATTTTGGGCCGCCTGAAGAAATACGAGGTCATCATAACTTCCTATGAGGTCGTCCGTAACGACATCGGCACCCTTAGTGATATTGACTGGTTGTACTGCATATTGGACGAAGGTCACATCATCAAGAACGCCAAGACGAAGCTGAGCAAGGCGGTGAAGAACATACGCTCGCAGCACCGTGTTATTTTGTCGGGCACACCCATTCAGAACAACGTCCTAGAGTTATGGAGTCTGTTTGACTTCTTGATGCCTGGATTCCTCGGAACGGAGTCTTCGTTCAATGAGCGGTTTGGTAAGCCCATTCTGGCGAACCGTGACGGCAAGTCGAAAAATGCAGAAGGAGGTAAGTTTTTCTCAACGCATCGATATTGGACGCAACTGACACGTCTGTACAGCGGCGCTGGCTCTTGAGGCACTGCACAAGCAAGTCTTGCCCTTCTTGTTACGTCGGCTCAAAGAGGACGTTTTGAATGATCTTCCGCCGAAGATTATTCAAGATTACTACTGCGAACTGTCGGACATGCAGAAGTATCTGTACGACGATTTCTCCAAGTCGCGTGCATTGGAATCGGCGCAAGGTGCCTTGCAGTCTGGTGGCAAGAGCGGACAACAGCACGTATTTCAGTCGTTACAATATCTGCGCAAGCTTTGCAACCACCCCGCACTCGTCCTGAAGGGCGAACAGGAGGCGACCAAGGCCGCACTTTCAAAGGTTGACTGCGCAAGTACTGGTTTGACGGACATTCAGCACGCACCCAAGCTGTTGGCGCTACGGTATGTCGTGCACAAACTCTCTGCTCGGAGGCCTATTGATACTTCGTTCAGACAACTACTCACGGACTGTGGGATTGGTTTGTCTGCACCATCTCCGACCAGCGATATTATGAAAACAGAACTCGCAGACAATGTCTCTGATGCATCCAGCACGTTCTCTCAGCACCGCGTTCTCATCTTCTGCCAGCTCAAGCGGATGCTGGACATCATCGAGACGGATTTGTTCAAACAGCATATGCCTTCGGTCACGTATATGCGGCTCGATGGTGATGTCGAGCCTTCGAAGCGACATGCCATTGTTCAGACATTCAACTCTGACCCTAGTATCGATTGCCTTTTGCTCACCACGCATGTGGGGGGGTTGGGTCTAACGTTGACTGGCGCGGACACCGTCATTTTCGTCGAGCATGACTGGAATCCGATGAAAGATCTTCAGGCAATGGACCGCGCCCATCGTATCGGACAAAAGAAGGTCGTCAATGTCTACCGGCTGATCACCAAAGGCACCTTGGAAGAGAAGATCATGGGGTTAGTGACGTTTCCTCGAAGATGGCACGGAAGAGCTGACATCCTTTGTTTCTGCAGATTGCAGCGTTTCAAGCTCAATATTGCGAATTCCGTCGTTACTCAGCAAAACACGGGATTGGCATCCATGGACACCGATCTCGTGTTAGACTTGTTCCGACGCACAACAGAGGAAGAGGACGCGCCGGCAGCGCCCAAGAAGAAAGCGAAAGAGTCGTCGAGTCACGTCAGTCAGAAGAACGTATTGGAGGGGCTTGAAGACCTTCCGGCAGAGGACGAATATCAAGGCCTCGACCTTGCAAGTTTCATGGGTTCACTTGGGCAGTAAACGGGTTCCATTTTCACAATTCCCCCTCAGGATGACTCTGCATGACGTATCCTTATTCATTGTTTTGTGTAGCAGTACCATAGTAATAGTATAGACCAGATATACACTGCTAGTCTTCACGTTTACGCAGTAACTGTATTTTATTTGACATCATTTGTATCTAGGACTCCTGCATTTCTGTCGTTCGCCACATAAATTCTTTCATTGACTGTATTAATTGCTTTCATTTCATTAACTAGAATGACAAAAACAGAGAGGCAACCCAAGCTCATTGTCGCGGGGGCACAGTCCCTGCAAGTCAGCGGTTAACCGACGCCGGCAAACGGGCGCGCACCTGATCGCGCTGCGGGAGCCACTAGCTTTGAGCTAGTAAGAGCTACACACAAAAAAAAATCCAAGCCCATTCGTAAGTACACCGCGGAAGCCCTCGTCCCGCTCTCCAATGAATAGACCCAAGCCATGATGATCATTTCCCACTTGAATGCTGGGAGGCTAGCACTACAGAAGACGATCGATCCCGGCAGAAGCCAGCGCTCATTGGTTCAATTGGTTTCAATTGCGACCTCCTTCTTCGTAGGCTAGTTTTCCTAGCGTCACCAGAACGCTCCATCCCTCTGACGTTATTCTTCAAGACCAGAGGATCACACGGTACATGCATTCCCGCGATATGCCGTGAAATGATGCAGGTGCTCTATATTCAATCCATACAGTCCATACATAGCCGAATGTAGTATAACTCGCCCGGCGATATCATCTCGAAAGGAATGGTCCTTTCCCTTCCTTTCCTTGTTATCGATTTGCAATTTTGGAAGATGTAACGGTTCGGTCACCCCTCTTCGGCAGGACCCGTGAAAATTCACACAAATGGTAGATCCCTAGACCGGTGACCGTTCCGTCCAAAGTAGCAAGCTGACGTTTGGACGGACCGGTAAAACTGGTCAAGATTTGGGAGGGCGGCAGCGGATGACCATATATAGGTTCATATGGCCGAAATACGGCCATATGACAGCCGACGCCGGCGTGTCTCTTTGCTTTTGACAGCACGTCGTCTCACCTCGACGGCGGACTCACCACCACACGTCGAGCGGCGCGATGCAACGCGTCCACATTGTTGTAAGTCAGCGGGAAAGGACAATAAACTTGCATTGCACGCACTCTCACGAGTGCTTTATATACTCATATCTAGTATCTAGAAATCTAGAACATACTACAAAATGCTACATAATTAAGCAGCAATGGGCGCTCACATATTGGATGCATGCAACAGGTCTACATTGCTTGCTGCTTTGCTCAAGCAATGCCTCTTCGCTGGCATCTCTCCGAGTACACCATCATGATGTCCAGGATTAGCCATATGCTCGAGCAGCTGCAGAGAGCTGCAGGTCCAGCAAAAAGAAGACAAAAAATGCATGACGTGCTTACTGTAGCATGTTCGAGAGTAGGAGAACAAGGTGAAAAAAGGACGCGCTCATGTGGACGCGTTGCATCGCGCCGCTCGACGTGTGGTGGTGAGTCCGCCGTCGAGGTGAGACGACGTGCTGTCAAAAGCAAAGAGACACGCCGGCGTCGGCTGTCATATGGCCGTATTTCGGCCATATGAACCTATATATGGTCATCCGCTGCCGCCCTCCCAAATCTTGACCAGTTTTACCGGTCCGTCCAAACGTCAGCTTGCTACTTTGGACGGAACGGTCACCGGTCCAGTAGATCCCGATGTCGGACAAGATTTTTGGATTTGGCCGGACATCATCGATTCCTTTTGGGCTGAAAGATGCATATTTGAAGAAAAAAGGGAAAAATTGGCCATTTTTTGTCGGACATTTTGACCATTTTGGGGATCTACCCTCTGGCCCAATTTTCATGGGTCCTTCTTCGGCTCGGTCTCGGTAACTTGGGTGCTGACCGAGGTTACGGTCATGAGGTAGAATTGCCCTAGTATATAACTGTGCGAGGCTGCTGGCTCGTCCAGTCAGTATACAGAGGCTCGAGCCGTAGTTGTCGCCCGATTTATATTACTTAGCAATCTTCTCTCGAGTCGTAAACAAGATGCCACTTCCCAAGAACTCTCTTATTTTTGTGTGTTTGGAGTGATACTGCTCAAGATTTATGAAGTTTACTTTTTTAACGAATAGGTCACTGGTGCCTCTGGCTGCATAGCTATGCACATGGTAAACCAGCTCCTTGAAGCGGGATACCGTGTCAGAGGGTATGTGCTAATTTCATTTCTTCTGGATTAATTTTTCTTAAGTATTGCTCAACAGTTCTGCGCGCGGAAAAAGATTGGAGGGTCTGAAGAAGGCTTTCGCCAAGACGGACCGATTCGAAGCTATAGATATTCCCGACATTGCTTCGTCGAATTTGACACACGCCTTTGAAGGTACACCTTTCTGTCCGTTTGTTCACGCAGTTGTATCTACAGTATTTTCAGGTGTTGATGCGCTACTCCACACCGCTGCTCCCTTGCCCGGAGAAGCCTCGACCGAGGTCGCACTCAATGTATGCTTTCCCTCGCAAAATCACATCCATGTGTAACCCGTTTTTCCTGTAGCATGCTGTTGACGGGACCTTGCACGTCTTGACTGCCGCCAAGAAGGCTGGCATACGCAGGATCGTGGTCACGGGCTCGTTATTTGCTTACTCTGGCACCGTGCCGCCGTTCAAGGGAACATGGGGTCCTGAAGGTCAGTGATGGTCCCATGGCAGTCACATTGAATTGACCTTAATACAATTCATGGAGATTGGCTGCCCATATCGTTGGAGGCGGCACGTCAGCTTAAGCATGCGGAGGATATGTGGGGCGTGTACGCTGTCGAAAAGAAATTCACAGAAGTGGCCGTCGTCGACTTCGCCAAGGAAAATCTGGATACCAGTGTCACTATTAGTACGTTTGCAACCGTTGCGTCGCCCCTCTAGAAATTTATCTCCATATTAGTTTCGCCGGCCTTCATCTACGGCCCGCTGGCTTCTGGATTCCAGTTCATTGCCACGGATAATAATCCTAACACCCTGTCGTCCAACGGCCTCATATATTCTCTCACAAACCCTGCCAACGAGTTATTTTCGCCAGTCCCCGGTGTCGTCGATGTCCGCGATGTCGCTCGCGTGCACATCGCCGCGATCGAGTCCGACGCCGTGTTATCTCTTTCTCCTGAGCAGAAGCGCTTCGCATTGTTCAACGGACAGAGTTGCGAGTACACGGACGCCGTGAAGTTCATCGCAGAGGCACGGCCTGAGCTCAAGCCCCGCCTCACGTCCACTGAGAAGATGCCCGTTTTCAATGTAGGCCCCATCGGTTCGGAGGCACTTCCGAGAATCGAAGAGGTGTTTGGCATATCAGCAAGCTCGTTCAAGACGTGGAAGGAGACCGTGCTGGATGCGATCGACTCACTCATGATGTTTGAGAAATACTGGGCAGCATCAACTGCAGCCTGAATGGCAAGATTAGGAAGGATAAGTTGATGAAAGCGGACAATTGTCAAAAATGCCATGTACTGTAGAGGTATTGGTCATCATCGGTATATGTCTGCATTTTTGTACTCGATACTTCTAAATGGGTACCGCTAATGGACTATTTATTTGATGTTCTTACTTCGTCACTCCTACTCGGGCCTCAAAAAAATAGGATCTGTAACGCGTCCGTCTCGTCACGCGACCGCGTTTACGCGCGCTCACATGATCGTGATCAGTAATTGGGAGGCTGACACGCGGCTACTGACACTGACTGCTTCATCTTGTTCTCGTCGACGACTTGCTTGCGTCTGCTTCTTGAGTTTAGCGACCAATGCTTCGGCGAGCACCAACCACTCCGGATGGAAGGATCGTCGACCGATTATCAGAAAGCACCAGAGTCAACAAGCCTTTCAAGCCACCAACGGTCATCGCTGCCGTCGACCGTGTTCAGCCTCAACGCAAGCGGAAGCGCGTTTCTTACAAGGGACAGGATGGAGAAGATTCTGATGACAATGACGCTCGCAAGAAAAGGAAGAAGGGGGATGACCAGAATTATCACAACGAGGCGGAGCTGCTAGCTGCCGTGAAGAAGTATCCCGTGTATAAGCCCAAGCCCTTCGGCGAGGTGTTTGGCAACCGCAGATTCTCGCTGCCACATATGACAACGAAGGATGGCAAGGAGGTCACGCTGGTTCCTTCAAATGTGTCCTTGGGCATTCGACCGTTGGCGAAGGTCATCCCACGGCCACTACACGATCCAATGGAAGATCACGCTATCGTGCTGTACGATCCTACCATTGACGATCGCGAGACGGACGAGGACAGGCGAGAGCGCTTGAAACAGGAGGAGAAGAAGAAAGCTGAAGAGGAAGCGCAGGCTAAGACGTCTGGCATGTACAACCCACACAAAAGTCTTCGTGAATTGTTGGGTGAGAATAACAAGGATAAAGTCAAGCAGGAGAAGGTCCCGGTTGTCATCGATCCACAACTGAGCAAAGTTCTGCGACCACATCAGATCGAAGGTGTCAAGGTGCGTTTCGCGTCTGGTGGGGCATAAACGCGAATTGACGACGTTGACTTCGCCACAGTTCTTGTATAGATGTACGACGGGCATGATCGTAGAGGGACAGTATGGATGCATTATGGCTGATGAGATGGGTCTCGGAAAGACATTGCAATGCATTGCATTGCTCTGGACTCTCATCAAACAATCTCCATACACTGGAAGGCCAACAATCGAGAAATGCGTCATTGCTTGTCCATCCAGTCTAGTACGCAATTGGGCGAATGAACTGGGTAAGAGTGGTAGAGTCGTTACACAATGACTTGCCAGGGAGTCTAATCTGACCGTACAGTGAAGTGGCTTGGTAAAGACGCGATCTCTGCGCTCGCCGTGGACGGCAAGGGCACCAAGGCTGAACTTCACGAGAAGGTCAGCCGCTGGGTCGCCGCCTCGGGTAGAAATGTGACACAGCCGGTCATGATCGTCTCGTACGAAACCCTCCGTACTCTGAGCGCCAACCTTGCGAACTGTAGCATCGGCCTTTTGCTATGCGACGAAGGCCATCGCTTGAAGAACTCGGGTGCGTCAGACGACAGTGCTTAGCGCTTGATTCGTTGACCTTCTCTGCAGAATCCCTCACGTTCAAAACACTGACTAATCTGAATGTGAAGAGAAGAGTGATATTGACGGGAACTCCAGTTCAGGTAAGTTCCTTAGCTTGACGCTACATCCTCCAAAGCTGAGTCAGTGCAGAACGACCTGTCTGAATATTTCTCCCTTCTCAACTTTGCCAATCCCGATTATCTGGGTAGCAAGAACGATTTCCGCAAGAACTTCGAAAACGCTATCATTCGCGGAAGGGATGCGTCTGCAAGCGACCAAGTGAAGGCGGCCAGTGAGCAGAAGCTGAAAGAGCTCGGCACGCTCGTCACCAAGTTTATCATTCGCCGCACCAATGATTTACTGTCGAAGTACTGTTTGTATTTTGTTTTCGTTCTGCAGGATCTCGTTGACCAAAATTATGTGTGCAGTGCCGGTCAAGTACGAGCATGTCGTGTTTTGCGGTCTTTCCGATTTTCAGTTGGCGTTGTACCGCCTCTTTATTTCCTCGCCGGAGATCAAAGCACTCCTGCGAGGCATTGATTCTCAGCCACTCAAAGCAATTAATATTTTGAAGAAGCTATGCAACCATCCCGAGCTGTTGGATCTTCCTAACGACTTGCATGGATCGGAGAAGCTGATACCAGAGGGCTTTTATGGGGCTGGGCAGACTAACAAGTCCGGTCGGAATCAAGGCGTGCGCTGTGACTGGGGTGGCAAGTTCCTTGTCCTGGAACGGTACGATGTTTGATTTTTGTGCGTTTGCCAGTAGATGCTTAGTTCTTCATGTCAGGTTTTTGCATCAGTTGAGAACAACTACCAATGACAAAATTGTCCTCATCAGTAATTACACGCAAACCTTGGACCTTTTCGAAAGGTTATGCCGTGCTAAGAAGTTCGAACACTTTTTTGTTTCATATTGCTTAAAGCTGAGGCTACTTCCAGGTATGGCTACTTCAGGCTGGACGGAACGATGACGACCGCCAAGCGTCAGAAGCTTGTTGACCAGTTCAACAATCCCGAAGGCACTGAGTTCATTTTCCTGCTTAGTAGTAAAGCAGGCGGGTGTGGTATCAACTTGATCGGTGCCAACCGACTTATTCTCTTCGATCCAGGTGAGCATGCACTTCATCTGTACGTCGGCAGAATTCACGCATTGTTGTCCAGACTGGAATCCGGCTGCCGACCAGCAGGCGCTTGCCCGTGTGTGGCGTGACGGTCAAAAGAAAGAGTGTAAGAGCGCGTGATATAGAAGACAAAGGCAGGTTGCACTCATACCACACAGGCTTCGTATACCGGTTTATCTCGACGGGCACCATCGAAGAGAAGATCTTCCAGCGCCAGGCCAGCAAGCAGGCGCTGTCGTCGTCTGTCGTCGATGAGAAAGAAGACGTAGAACGTCATTTCTCTGTAGAGGCATTGCGTCAACTCTTCTTATTTAACGAGAAGACGCTCTGCGAGACGCATGAAACCTTCAAATGCAAGCGCTGCAAGAATGGGAAACAGGTGATCAAGGCGTCTGCCCTGTTGTACGGAGATGCGAGCACGTGAGTAGTTCTATACCCGAATTCAATTAGAGGATCTCATCGACGAGCGCCGGATACAGGTGGAATCATTTTACGAATGCTGAACTGAAGAATAACCACGACGATTTATTGCGTGCCGAGGTAGGGTTGCCCGAGATAACGTATGTATTTCAGTATGTCAGCCATTGATGAGAATATGCGGTGCGCGACGACAGTAAATATGGACACTTAGCTAGAAATACAAGAAGCGGAATGGGTATAATCACAACGAATCAGTACATACCTCTGCACACTATACAGTCCCCGGAGAATACATTACAGGATCACATCGTCCCAGTCCGCCCACTCGCCGCCTTGCGGTCGAACCTTGATCATCTCGCCCACCGACCCAAAGTACCGAGCTTGATACCACGACTTCATCTCTCCTTCGCTGTATGGTCCGAAAACCTGTTCCGGTTGGTCAAGCGCCGCCGACGCCCATTTGTAATCGTACTTGACGTCTGCAGATGGTGGTTCCCATGTCTCATCGACGGACCCCGATTTGCGCACGTCGCGTACAAACTCTTCGTATGTTTTCGAATAGATATCAGTATCACCGAACGACATGAGAGTGGCGGCAAGATGGGTAATAGTCTCGATGTGTGAGGTTGCTTTGTCGGCAGGATCCTGTATGTGATGCGGATCGTCGACTTTCATCGCGTGGGATGCGTGCGAGCTTTTGTGTACTCTGAACATGGACCGTCAGAAAGGAAAATCACGAAGGATGGTTGATGAAACTGACGGTTTGTGGGCCTTCTTCGACGACACACCTAGCCGTTGGAGGGCTTCGAGCACGGTTTCACCTTTCTTCAAGAGGGGGAGGAGCTCCCGTTCGATGGAATGCTTGCCGCCGATGGCTGCAAGCTCGCGTTCTTCAGCCTTCATTTTCTCTTTCTGGATCTTCTCCATATGCTTCTTCCGTCGGCGCGCCAGCTTTATCTCCTTCTCATCGACACCCTCCATCCAACGATCGTGCACGCCGTGAGGGTCGAATGAGCGTATGTAACTTCCGTCTTCTGTGAACTTGCCCTCCTCCATTTCTTCGCGCATGTTGAACGATGACATCTCGTAACCCATACCGGCCTTCTTCCTGCGTTCGGCGTCGTCCTCATCCTCCGGCTCATCCTCTTCCTCAGAGAGGGTGTCCGACTTGGACTCGTCGCCGAACTCCTGGCCCTCGATGTCTCCTAATCGCATGTATGCGTCTTGTTTCTCCTTTACATCTTCGTCCATCGCATCGTCGGGCTTGTCGCCTACGGCAAACATATCGTCATCCTCGTCTTCCTGTGTGGCCTTCTTGCGGCTGAACACCACGCCTTCCCCGTCATCGCTTGAGTCGGATTCATATCCTTCGTTCTTGACGCGGCCCTTGCGACGTGCAGTGGGATCTTCGAGGGCTGAATCTACCTGCTCGGCAAAGTTGACAGGGTCGTCTTCGGGTTCGACAAAACGCGTCTTTTTGGGGGCATGGTTGGGTTTAGATGAGGAGGACGCCTCGGTAGAATCTGCTGTACGTTTCAAATTCAAACGGGATGACATGGTTTGCAACGATTAGCAATGGCTTCGATCGAAGCCTGTGTCACGATCCATTGCACCGTTCACACAACAGACGGCGATCGCACAACGGCGATCATTCACGACGGCATCGCAAACGGCGTCCGTTGCTTCGCCAGTTCAACTGGAATCGCACTGCGGCCAAACCTTCCCGTGAGACTCGCATAACTGCTAGTCTATCGAAGCATCAAGCATTGTCATTGGGATTTGAATGTAACGAAAATGTAGGTATACCACCCACCTGAGCCAGGAAGGAATGCAAACGGGGCAAGTTTGTAGGCTAAATGAAGGTATGAATATCCGCCGTGGATGATTAAGAGATCTAGTGCAGGATTCTCGGTCTACAGCGTTCTTGAAGCGCATGAGGTACATATATTCAGATGGGCATCACATTGCACCTAGATAGGATAGTAAGCTGTACAAGAGTGCTGGGCTATAGTCGTTTGTGTAGCGAAAATCAGTATGGAATGTATCCGAAACACCAGCCAATGCAAATTTCAACAAAAAAAAAAACACCACCTTCACATGGATGGATTCAATTTGACTTGAGTCAGCTAGGTAGAACAGGCGTCAAGAGCACAGCACACCATTTAGTACTCGGCGTGTCAAATACGGAACGGAATGACGATGCAAGAATCTGCCGGTCACTTGTGGTAGCGGCATTGCGAATCACAATCTGGAAACACAGAATTGAGATTGAGGTGAGACATATATATACACAATTAACCATTGGTATCATCTACTGCAAACATACCACAGCTAGTTACAGCAATTCGAATATCTTTCATAAATCAGAAATTTTTCTGAGCCTCGCCAGTTTCGGTGTGCTGTTGAATATCCTCAGTATAAGTTGCTGCTGCATCCAATATGCAAACTGCCAGGTCATGGAGCATTGGGAACTGGGGGTCATCCAGCAGAGTTTGCGGGATCTCCAAGACATTGCTTTTGTTGTCGCCCGAAAGGTAATGATCCAGGAAGCATAGATCATGTAGAAGCGAAATCGCGTTCCGAAGATGAAGTGCCCTGTGGGACGCGCCTGTAGTTGTCTGCAACCCATCAACAAAACAACTTTGTATACATTCGCACATGGACAACGGTGCCCGGCGATCCTTGTAGAACAAACGCATCCAGAGACATGCAATACTGATGTGCAGGTCGCTCAGAGAGAACTTTTGCGACATAATCAATCCCGATATAGCAGGAACTACATCTGTGAAGTAGACCAAATGACATGAGGGTTCTTGACAAATAATTGGATAAATAAGTAAGGAAACTGA